>JAKOGI010000170.1:420000-452500 GCA_029747015.1 Carnegiea gigantea
TGAAGCCAACCCCCACACATTCCAAATCAACCAAAACATGTACCCCAAACACAAACCTGTTTAAATCCAGATTCAGCCATGAGCAGAAGTGTGACTTTAGAAGAGAAGTTTAATGCTTTAATGCAAAGTTATCAAGCTGTTATATCTTTTAATCAAGAGCTTAGGAATTCTAATAAAGAATATAAGAACCCAAATGTGTATTTGAAGTGTCAATCTGGTGAAGCCATGAAACAGAAGAAGAAAGCTCTAGCTATCCCACCCAGTTTTCTTCACAGCGATGAAGGTGAAGAAGCCAACAATCCTTTGACTTCTTCAAGTGAAGGTAAGCCTCAAAGAAGGAAACAAAGGGAGCATAGACAACCAGCCAATTCTAATGATTTCAGAGTTGAACTTCTGGAGTTTGAAGGTAAATTAGACCCAAATGAGTTTTTAGAGTGGTTCCACATAGTTGAATGGGTCTTTAATTACAAAGAACTTCCAAAAGATGAGAAAGTGAAGCTAGTAGCTCTTAAACTCAGAAGGTATGTGTCAACTGAAAGCATGAGAAGCCAAAAAGGAAAGATCTAAACATGGGAGAAAATGAAAACTAAACTCAAGTCGTGGTTTTTGTCTCTTACTTACATTGAAGATAGTCATTCCTAGCTCCATAATCTAGCCCAAGGAAGCATGAACATAGAGGAGTATACTAGAGAGTTTGAGAAAGTCTTAATCAAGTGTGATATTCAAGAGCCTGAAGAATAAACCATTGCTAATACTTTGGAGAGCTTGATCCTAGGTATACTAATGTGGTTGAATTACAACAATACTCAACTTTCGATGAAGTTTGTGTTCTAGCCTATAAAGTTTAGCAGCAATGAAAGTCCAGGCCCTTTCAATGTGATTTTTCAAAACCCCCACCCTAGAGGCAACCTTTAACAAAGGAAGCTCTATTTCTTTACCTAAACCCATGGCTCCAATCCCTTCCTTTCAACAGAGAACCCTAGCTCCACAAAATCAACCTAATCCTAGCCCTTTGAGCATTAGAAGTTTTTTAAGTGCCAAGGACTTGGACATATAGCAGCAGACTACCCAAACAAAAAAGTCATTATGCTGGCTGAATGGGAGGCCGCAAAGAATGGTGAAATTGAAGAAGAAAAGGAGGAGGATGTGGTGGATGATCAGGAAGAAAATTAAGAAAAGGTTAAGGAGGAAGCAGAAAAGGGTGAAATGCTTGTTCTAAGGAGAGTTTTGAGTGGTAAAAAAGAAGCTAAGGATGAATAAAGAGACAACATTTTTAATTTAGATGTATAGTTCAGGGTAAGGTGTGTTCATTGATTAATAACGGAGGAAGTTGTGCTAATGTTGTTTTCACTAAGCCTAATTAAAAAGCTTGGCCTCCAAGCTACAACTTATCCACATCCTTATAACATTCAATGGTTAAATCAAAGCAAAGGGTTGCCAGTTAACTCTAGATTCTTAATTTGCTTTTCCATTGGAAAGAATTACCAAGACGAGTTATGGTGAGATGTGATTCCCATAGATGCATACCATATCTTGTTAGGTAGACTATGGATGTATCATTAAAATATGATCCACAATGGATTCCTAAAGACATACTCCTTCCCTAAATGAGGAAAGAAGACCACCTAATTATCCTTGTCCCCTTCTGAACTCCCCAAAAATAAACAATAGAGAAGTCGAAAATAGTCGTTTTGCTTCTTACATATGGTGAACCTCTATCAAAAGCTTCTTACCATAAGTTAGTGCTTTTAAAGAGTGGGCACTATCTATTCAGAAGAATTTGAATCCCCTCTATAAGCCATCCTTTAGACATTTTGTTACTCAAACAATTTAATCATGTCTATCCCGAAGCAATACCCTTGGGTTTGCCCCTAAAAAGGGATATCCAACACCATATTGATCTTATTCCAGGATCCATTCTTCCAAACAAACCATCTTATAGATGAACACCAAAGACACTATGGAGATTCAACACCAAGTGAAAGAATTGATGTATAAAGGACTAGTTCATGAGTCCTTAATTATGTCCGTGTGCAGTTCCAGCCCTTTTAGTTCTAAAAAAAGAATGGGAGCATGCGCATGTGGGTAGATAGTTATGCCATAAAAAAGATTACAATCAACTATAGGTATCCAATGCCTAGACTTGAGGATATGTTGGATGAACTACATGGTTCAAGGGTATTTTCTAACATTGATTCAAGAAGTGGTTATTATCAAGTTAGAATTAGAGAAGGTGACGAATGGAAAACCGCTTTCAAAATTGTAGATGGCTTATTTGAGTGGCTTGCTATGCCATTTGGCTTGTTAAATGACCGAAGAACTTTTATAAGGCTTATGAATCAAGTATTCAGGCCTTATATTGGTAAGTTTGTGATGGTTTATTTCGATGACATTGTAATTTATAGCAAGGATGAAAAAGAGCAACAAAACCATCTAAATCAAATTATGATGGTTCTTAAAAGGGAGAAGTCATTTAGTAATCTTAGGAAGTGCACCTTCTTCTCAAATGAGATGAGTTTTTTAGATTATATTCTTACTGCTCAGGGCATCAGGCAAATGAGAGCCAGGTTGGGGCTATTCGGACATGGCCCATTCCACAAAGCGTAGATGATGTACGAAGTTTCCATGGACTTGCTTCCTTTTACAAGCTATTCGTACGAAACTTTGGTATTATTATGCCTCTGACGACTGAGGTTATTAAGGGCACATCTTTCATATGGACCCCCAATGCCCAATCTTCTTTTGAAGAGATAAAAACAAGCTAGCCTAAGCACCGCTTTACTATGTTTTGATAAGGTCTTTGAGATTGAGTGCGGCGCATCTAGCATGGGCATAGGTGGTGTGCTTACTCAAGAAGGAAGGCCTCTAGCCTTCTTCAGTGAGAAGTTATTGATTCAAGAAAAAATATTTTGCTTATGAATTCTATGCTACTGTGCACTATACAGAGCACCGGAGTCATTACTTAATGGTTAGTGAGTTCATTTTGCACTCTGATAATGAGGCCTTGAAGTATATCCAGGGTAGCATAAGTTGAGCTCGGGACATGCCAAATGGGTAGAATATCTCTATTCATTCCATTTCACAGTCAAGTATAAGTCTGCGAAGCTTAATCAAGGTCTAGGTGCACTATCCAGGAGGTACTTGTTTTTAGTCCAGTTAAATGCTTGTATTTTGGGTTTTGAGCACCTAAAATCTCTATATGTTGACGATGAACACTTTAGGGAGCTTTGTCCAGCTTGCCAAAAGCGTCCAAAAGGTGATTTTTTGATTTAAAAAGGTTAGTTGTTCAAGGGTACTCAGTTATACTTTCTAAATTGTAGTACTCGAGAACTTTTGATTGGAGTAGTTCATAGAGGTTCATTGGTTGGTCATTATAGTGACAACAAGACTCTTACTATGTTAAGAGAACATTATTACTGGCCAGGCATGAGTAAGGATGTCCAAGATATCTTGAGGAGGTGTGCTACATGTCAAGTGGCTAAAAGTCACTCACTGCCCCAGGGATTATACACGCCTCAAACCATTCCAACTCTCCTATGGGTTGATGAGGGTATGGATTTTACCCTAGGCTTACCCAAAATCTAAAGGAACAAAGATTAAGTTTTTATAGTGGTGGATAGGTTTTCTAAGATGGCCCATTTCATACCCTACAACAAGACTAACGATGTTATACATGTTGCAGAGTTATATTTCAAGGAAGTGATGAGATTACATGGTTTTATTCCATGATCTATTGCTTTAGATCGGGATATTAAGTTTCTTAGTCACTTTTGGATTACTTTGTGGAAGAAGATGGGCATTGAACTCAAGAACAATATCACCTATAATCCACAAACAAACTACCAAACTGAGGTAACTAATCAAACCTTAGGCACGCTCGTAAGAGTTTTGATTAAACCTCATTCTAAACCTTAAGAATTACGGCCTCACAATGAATTTGCTTACAACAAGACACCTTGTAAGACTACCAGTTTATCTCCATTCAAGGTGGTCTATGTATTTGATCCCTTAAGTCCTCTTGATCTTGTGCCATAACCTATGGATCAAAAGCCAAGTGTGGATGCTGCCAAGTGTGCTTGAGAAATCTAGAAACTCCATGAACAAGTAAAGGGTAAAATTGAGAAGGTTAATATGTCATACCAAGCCTAAGTCAACAAACACAGAAAGAAGAAGGTATTTCAACCTGGACACCTAGCTTGGATTTGCCTCAAAAAAGAATGTTTTCCACCAAAATGCAAAAGCAAGCTTATGCCATGAATAGATGGTCCATTTGAGGTGTGATAGCCCAACCCTAAATCTTGTTTAATTTAATTAACACATGTTATTAATTTCCTAGCATTTATTTATCGTATTTACTCTATCCACTTTAGAAAAATTCATTTTAGGCCCTCCTTTGCAATTCGGATTTTAATTATAGTAAAATTTTTGGTGGGTCGATAGTAGGCCTCAATAAATATGGTTTAAGAGATTAGATTATTTTTCATAACATCGCAAAAATTTAATTTTAAGCTGCAAAAAATATATATATAAATTTTTGGATCACAATGAGGCGTTTCTTCCCGAGCCCAATTCATTTAAGCCCAATTCAAGGCCCAAGAAGTTGATGCACTTAACTTAGTTAATTAACATTACTTAGGCCTAATTATCATTACGAAAAAGCCACATTATGAAGGTTAAATGGAAGTATTTGATTCAAGCCTAAGATATTAACCAAGCAAAAATCACACATTCATTTCTCCCTCTTCTCTCTCCACCCCATGCTAGCCTCCCCTATTTTTTTCTGCCCAGCCAGTACCGCCTTGTTGCTACCTTTGCTACCACTAGAAGCGATGGGCTAGCTCCCTCTACCACCAGCTACCACCTCCTCTGCCACCAACCACACCCACAACTCCCACAACCACCTCAATCTCTTTCTATTTAACCTACAAGTGAGGTAAACCCTAACCCTTATCTTGTTTAACTTTGGTTTTTATAGATGATTTGATTATGGATCATGTTGTATTGATAGAAATGAATACTATTTTGATGTTTTATTTTGTTTAAGTAAGTGAGGAAATGAACAAGTCATGTGAAAAGTTGAAATCATGCAAACTTTGTGTTCAAGGTTGATGAACTTGGAATTTTGATTTAATTTTGTAATCTTTGACGCAAAGAATGGATATGGTGTTATATAAAATGATTTTGGATGAGTTTGGGGGTGAATTTTCAATTGAGCATGACCTAGGATTTCATGAGCATGCATGAGCATGATGCATTTTTGAATCAAGTAGGATTATTTAGAAGGAATTAGATAAGAATTGGGATTGAATATGTTATTGACCTGAAAAGTGTTGTGGTGTGGGTCTTGCCAAATTTGGTGGATTATAGAAAATCCTACAAGTGACCAAAAGAAGTCATTTTGGATTTACACGCAAGTAATTGAGTTATGGGGCCATTTTAAGTGGTCTTGTGTAGAAAAGTATTAGGAAATGTGTAAGGTTGAGCATAATCTAATTTTTAGGATGCTCAATTAGAATACGATACTTATATTGCCGAAACAAAGTTTAATGGCATTTAAAGAGGCTTTTAACTGGAATTATGAGAGGAAGAAGAAAGCCTTGAATTTAGAGAGCCTAATTAAAAGTTTCGAAATAATTATGAATATTGCAAAGAATATACAAAGATTAGTGAGATCACAAACTTTGATTGTGCTTAAAAGCTTTGCTGGGTTGGAAAACCAAGTTAAATGGACATGAGAATGAAATAGGAGAAGTGAACAGAGTAATGAATTAAGAATAGTGGTTATCGGGTTAAGCTAGGGTGATTTGAGCCATCCTAAACCTAATTATACCCTCTTAGCCTTAAACCTTCTACTTTCCATCTCAGAAATATCAAAAACTTACATTCCAGTCATATCCATCAAAGCCTTTCTATTTTACCCTCAATTATTTACTTTGGTTTATTTTACTCTAAGCTGTTTTACCTTGAGTTAAATTGCCTTATTTTATTTATTCTTCAAATTATCTTAGTGCGACTTATCTTGTAATGACATGTTGATATTTTAAGTGCCATTATTTAATTATTTTCTATTAAAGTTACCAGTCATGAGGGTGAGTGTTATTCACTCACTACATATATCTATAATGAAAATTCTTGAATAGAATCAGGGTCTGCTCTATCGTTTTTCCCTTTTCCTGCATAAATATTATCCAGTGAAATTTCATTTAAACATTCTAGGAATGTTCATTACCTATATCTTTAGAAATCAAAATGTATTTATTAAGGTTAGAATGTTTCGATAAGTATATCAATGAATTATTTTACTCAGTGATTTATCACCTAACTAGTGACCCCGTCAGTTATCATTTATAGGGCATTCGCCCTCCCGATCGACTTGGTAGGTGTATACCTATCTATAGGTCGTATTAGTTACTAGGGGTTCACCATCAGATAATACTTAGTAATACAGTTTTACATTTATCTCATTCCTTGTTTTAAACTAAAATGAATTACAATGTGGGCCCAACCAATTCTTCAATGATCATTTAACAACACAAGAATGCATTTACTGAGCTTCAGCTCACATTTCAAAATATTTGCTATGTTTTGTTTTAGGGAAGTGGTCAGTGAACCGCCCACCCGGTAGCAAACCTACTAAAGATGATAAGTGAGCAAGGGAAATGATCGAACTAGTAATGTTGTATTAGGATTATGTTTTTGGAGATGTGTTTGGTAGCTTTTAGTTAATAGAACTATAACTTTAATTGTAAACTACCATACTATGACGTATAACCTTATGTTGGCCATCAGTTGTTCATTTATGGTTGTGGATGATGTTGGGTGTGTATTGGTTTGATTTATGCTCGGCTATGTCATCTCTGGTGTAGTTGCTTTAAGCCTTGTTTTTTAGGACATCGGTAAGACTCCAATCATTGGATTTGTTAGTTATAATTAACGAATATTAGTATAGTGATCACAAACAATGAAAGATGCTCATTTCAGGGTGTTACAGATTTGGAATCAAAACCAGGCGCGGTTTTTCTGATAGGTTATGGAGTGTCGAGTGTAGAAATAGGTGGGAGAGGAGATTGGCTAGTAAGGGTTATTATTATATCAATAAAGATTTGTAATAATAGAAAAGTATGTGTGTCTCTCTTAAATGCTCTTCATTTATATTTTCCTTATTAGATGGATCCATATGCAGTGAACATGATGACGAGTACATCTATGATTATCCACGTCCCCCTTTTCCATGCTAGTATGATAGCTTACACGGAGGACCCCCTTCTGAGTTCTATAGCATTACGATCCATGCATGCAGACTATTATCGTCCATACCTACGGTTACCCTGTGGGTTGAGTATAGGGTCCATTATTATGATTTCATAATGATTGGGGCTCCGGGGTGGGACAGACCTAGATTTTAGCTGTATGGAGCTTGGGCTACCAACATTATGGAGTTTCTTAACACTATGCACCTCCCCTGCCTGCACCACGTGCACCTTCTTAGGGATCACTCTCACCACCTGCACCATGCACTCCTCAAATACCCGACAATCCAACATTATCGGGGTCTGGGAAGGTTCACGTGGACATGCATATCCTTGATACACTAGAGATAGTGGCGATTATGTCTGATGACGAGCTCATAAAGAACTAAGAAGAGGACCCAGAGTTTGAGGAGCATGAGATTAATCATGAGGTTGAGGAGGTAGAGTCGAGTGCATCTAATAGCAGCTTTGACCCGGGTATGGAGCCTAAGGATGAGTTTGACCCGGTATACGATCCATCTAGGGATTGTTAGCTTGGTTTAGGTGATGACTTTTCATGTAGGTCATATTTTAAGCCCTAGGTGTAAATACCACAGTCAGTTGGATAGATGTATTTTATTCAGGTCATGTCATTGTATATAGCTAGGCGGATCCTTCTAGCTGTGTTTACTAGTCCTGCCATCTTTTTGGGCATGTGGCAGACTTAGTGGTTGAGGCTAGGTAGTGTGTTAGGTAGGAAGTAGGAGTGACAGTTGACCTTAATTAGTTAGCTAGATGTGATATTTTTTTGTTAAAACATATGCATGCATGTAAATAAGCAGCTGTGACAGTAATGTAATAAAGCTTTGGTTTCTGTTTTAATAATGTTTGAACCATTAGTTTGTATCTGTTGTGTATACTTACTGTATATGCTGGTTGTAGTTAAGTGATTGAATTGCTCTATCTAATCTATAATCAGAATGTCTGAATCTCTGCAAAACAATGTGGAGACCCAAGTAGGAGATCATTTAAATCATGATCAAGGGTTAGGTGCCCAAGCTTTGTGTAATGTGCCACCAACTTTAGTGAAATGCCCCCAATTCCTCCTGATTTAGCTAACAACGTTAGGGTTCCTAACTACTGGCCGACCTTGGTATCTAAATTGATGTAACGAATTCTGCAGTACCTATCGAAAACCCTCCTGAAGATGATAAACTAGCATATAGGGTAGCATGATGCAACCCTAAAGTTTATGATGGAAAGTATGACCTACTCGAGCTCGATGAATGGATTAGAGGAATAGAGTAAATTTTTACAGTAGTTGAGGTTCCAGATGAGAAGAAGGTGAACATCTAATTGGGGAAGTTAACATTTAGTGGAATACTATAAAGGATAGGTTGTTGGGACCTAAATTAACTTGGAGTAAATTCCTGAAAGAACTGATAGCTAAGTTTTACCCTGTTGCGGTTCAACGGCAGAAAGAAAAAGAAGTTATGCAACTGAGAATGGGTGGAAGTATGATGGTACTGTAGTATGTTAATAAGTTTACAGAACTAACCAGGTTTGTCCCTGAGTTTGTGTTAACTAAAAGACTTAACATGAGAGGATTTGAAGAGGGCTAGCATTCTATATTCGTAACCAGTTGGCTGGTCAACCAATAACCAATCTCAATATACCACGTGTTATATGAGCGAGTAGCCGAAGTTGAGTGAGTGAAGACTGAGTTGAGGGCCGTGAACCCAATAAATTAAAAGAGAAAAGGGATTGAGTGAGGAACTCAGAGCGAGAATGTAAATTAGAAGAAGCCTGCTTCTGCTCCTCCTAAGATTCTTACAAGTCCAGTAGGGCCTTGTAGGAATGTGGAAGAACTAACCACACCACTCCTGAGTATCCAGTGGGAACTAACAAATGCATGTGGTGTGGTAGCCCAGAACATCTCATTGCTGCCTGTCTCCAAGACTGAAAGCTATGGATAAGGGTACAGTAAAACCCTTAGTCCCACCTCACCAAGGACCCCCACCTCAAAGGCCTACAGCAATACGAAGGGCGTATGTGATGGGCAAAAGGGAAGCCGCCACCTCTAGCACCGTAGTCACTAGAACTCTTTCTTTAAATTCAAAGCTATTTTGTATATTGTTTGATTCAAGTGCCACATATTCATTTATATCTTGGGAATATAAAGGTAGAGACCAATTATAGAATCAAGTTACCCAATGACTTTGAGTGCCCTATCTTCTATAAGCTTGTCCCTATTACTATTGGTGGAATCACATTTCCTAGAGACTTGACTTAATTTGATTTATCAGACATTGATATCATTTTAGGAATGAATTGGTTGTGTACTTATGGAGCAAAAATTAACTGTGAAAACCTTATGGTCATTTTGAGGAATGAAAGTGGGAGAGAAATATGTCTTATAGGCAAAGGAGGAAACCTATGTCCTACAATTTCTACTATAAAAGCAAGTAAGTTATTATGTCAAGAATGTATTGGGCATTAGTGTTATGCCAGTGACACTCAAGAAAAGGAAGAAAAAGTGGAAGATGTTGCTCCGGTTTATGAATTTAGAGGCGTGTTCCTTGAAGAGTTACCAGGACTGCCCCCTTAAAAATAAATTGATTTTGAGATTGAATCAGTCCCTTGTCCCCAACCTATCTCTAAAACCCCATATTGTATGGCCCTAACAAAGCTTAGAGAACTGAAGATTTAGTTGGATGAGCTATTACAGAAGGGATTTATCAGACCAAGTGTATAACCATATAGTGCTCCAGTTTTATTTATAAGGAATAAGAATGGAACCTTGAGGTTATGTACCAACTATAGGGAGTTGAACAAGATCACTATAAAAAATGAATACCCTTCGCCCTAAATATGTGACTTATTTGATCAACTACAAGGAGCAGAAGTCTTTTCGAAGATTGATTTGAGGTCTTGCTACTATCAACTAAGGATTAAACCAGAAGACATCCTCAAAACTGCATTTAGGACCAGGTATTGTCATTATGAGTCCACAGTGATGCATCGAAAAATGGGTTGGGTGTGGCCTGGTGCAAGAAGAAAAAGTGGTAGCTTATGCCTCGCGACAGCTCAAGCCTTATAAGAAGAGTTACCTGACCCACGATTTGGAGTTAGCAGCTGTAGTCTTTGCATTGAAAATTTGGAGACATTACTTGTATGGAGTACCCTCTAAGATCATTGCAGATCATCAAAGCTTGAAGTATATCTTCACTTAAAAAGAGCTCAATTTGAGACAATGATGTTAATTGGAATTACTTAAAGATTATAACTTGTAGATTTAATATCACCAGGAAAAGCAAATATTGTGGTAGATGCCTTGAGTAGGAAGACCCAACATAGCTTGAACACTGTAGTAATTACGCAGTTGAACCTCTTGAGAGAGCTTAAGGACTTGGGTGTTTGATTAATGTTACATGGGCAAGCAAGTGTTGAATCGTCAGCACTTACCTTACAACCTTTTGTAATAGAGGAAATTCGCATGACCCAAGAAAGTGATCCTGAACTCCAAAGGACAAAGTAAAATCTTGAGAAAGGGGAAGTCACCTGGGTTTGTTGTACATGACGATGGGACCGAGTGATTCCAGGATCACTTGTGCACACCTAAAAATGAGAGTTAAGGAAAAAGATCTTTAAGAAGACTCACAACACCCGATATTCGGTGCATCTAGGATGCACCAAGATGTGCAGAGACCTAACGCAATACTTTTGGTGGAATAACACTCTTAGGGACACATAATCATAAACATTCCTACCAAGCATATCAAACACGTTATCCTCATAGCCCAAATCAACATTGGCATTAAAAATTATAGGGTTATCAATGGGCGTATCAATGTAGTACTTGAGGAAATGAGAGGGTAAGCAACAACAAGGGCAAGCATGGGAAAGATCAAGGAGACTAGGGAGAATAACATTACAATGAAGGCTAGGAAACTCCTTACGCACAAACACATCACTTGATCCCAGTAAAGGAATCTTAGCTAGATCATGCACCTCATCTAAAGTATTTCTGACCTAAAACATGTATCAACAACACTAAACCTAGTAGCGACCCCCAAAAGGCTCACCCACCTCGAGCCCCGTGCATTGAACTAAAGTAAAGGGTGAATCAAGTAAAGTCAAAGCAACATCAGTATTGTCCCTGGGTGATGTAAAGTCAGGTTCAGCGTAGCATGTGTAATAAGGACATAAGTTAGTTTCATGGTGAGAAGAATTAGACAAGTTGCTCCATAAAAGGGCATAACAAGATCTAGCATAGAATGCACAAGGAACGTAGAATGAATATCCAAAAACACAACTAGCCTTCTCAAACTCAAATGAATTCTAACCAATCCACTCAAGTAAATACCACACTTTATTAACATTTTTAGCAAGAAAACTCCAATACTCTAAAAGAGCACATGTTTTACTATTCGCACTCTGAGTAACAATGTCGAAAAGTTCTCATATACCCACACAATAACTACATTGAGCAAGAAAGACATGCAGCCGCTTAAAATACCTCCAAAATAATTCATGCTCAAATTGGAGGAAATTTTAAATTCTCATTTTTTTTAATGAACTTTTGTACTTTTTATATTTTTTGAGCTTTTTCGCTTTTTTTTCCTTAAAAAAAGAATATACCTAGTTAAACCTACTCGGAGAACATAATATTTGACACAAGTCCCTGCCAATGGCGCCCAAAATTTAATAGGGTAGCAAGCACACGTTGGCGTTGCAGCAAATCAAAGACATCTCGTACAAGGGCTAGGTTGATCTATTAGGGTATATTCAATCGAGATAGGCTAAGCGAATCAAAAATTTGAGATTGAAACTAAACTAATCTATTATTTAATCTAATGGATAAATAATCAAGCAAGTATGCCAAACAAGTAATCTCTCAATTCATGTATTAATTTCTCAATTCATGCATCAATCAAGTACTTCTTCCTCAATTGGTTGTCTTAAAACGGACAATCGAATTACCCCCACCTCTCTCAATGTGAAGTGAAATCCCTAAATCTAACCAATTACCATTTCTTAAGAGCTCTTGATTTGTTTAGGTTTTTTAAGGATGTGGTTATCATATTCTTGGGTTCTCAATCGATAATTCTCTCTCAAGACATAACACACTTAAGTCAAATCCTGAGGTTCATGTACTAAATTTTACCATACCATTTCTCATCAAATACCCAAACATGGAAGAAAGTGAAAAAATTTCTTACAAGACAATAAATATCTAGGGTCCAATAAAACAATCCAACAATTTCAAAATACTCAAAGAGATTAACACCAGATCAAGAACATAACTAAAATTAAAAAACAAAGGATTATGTGCTGGGTTTGCAATCGATGGCCTTAGAAAAATCATAGGAAGGATTAAAGAATGTAAGCCACATGTTTTTTGTAGGCAAGTCATTTAGGCATACACAATACTGTTAAGCCAAAAATCATGCATTGTTTTAATAATTATTTCGATTATATTATATATTTTATTTCGTCTAATTTACTTTAATTTATATATTTTTCGGGTTAGGCATTGTTTAATAAAGAGGAGAAGACGAGTCGCTGAAGTTCAGGTTTTACATACTTAGGCAGAAGACGTTCCAAATAAGGATAATCATGAAGTTATTATCTGGGCTAGGATTTCAAGAGTTGGAGAAGAGCTAGAAGTCTTGAGGGAGAAGAAGTTTAAGGAAGAAAGGAAGAAGGAAACCCTAATTACTAACCCTAATCACACCCCTCCTTTCTTCCCTATATATATCATCATCACCATCACCATAAGGACCATCACCGAGCTTCCACCTTGAAGAATCATCCATCCATCTCCACGCTAAACACTCATCTCCTTTCCTCTTCATTCACGGCCACCATACGCAAGTCATCATCATCCTTCATCATCCTCCTCTTCTTCGTCCTCTTCTAGGCTCCTCGTCATCTACCACCACGCAACCAGCCATACACGCCAGCCTCACCACCCACACACCCATCCTCCTCTCAAAAGTATATCTTTTATCATTATTTCATGTATTGTTATTAGGGCTATTATTTTATCTTGATAGTTGATCATTGAACATGATTATTATTGATAAATATTGTGATTTTATTCTCAATATGAGTGAGTAATTTTCATGTGCTTAGTATAATCTTCTGGAAGCCATGCTAAATTAATTATTTTGAAACAAGTTTTATGCTTTAATGCCTAGTTGATTTATATTCATGATTCTTTAGCGATTAGCATTTATCGTTTATGAAATTTTTGTTAAATCGATTAGAATGAATTCTAGTTGATTAAATACAATTTCGATTGATAGTTTAGAAGATTATAATACGTAAAAGTTATAGTCTTTTAGGCTTAGGTATCACTCTAATTAATCATGGATGGCTCAAACCCATCTATTTTAATTAGGTAATCGCTTTAGATCTTTGTTAAATCGATTTGCTGGTAATTGGTTACAAAGTGTTAAATGATGTTTTTCTAATTCTTAATGCTCTAGTTTGGTTAACTTTTTGCGCTGGTGTAGAGATTATCAAATTAGTAGGGTTTATATTAGGACTGGACCTAATTAAACTAGAATCTAAGGAAAAACGGGGAAGAACCGCTAGTGGATGTCTTCTACAGTTTAACTCATGAATGAAATTAACTTATGTGTTGATGATAAATATTAATTTACATGGTGGATTGAGATTATACTAAGTATCCTTGATAAATTTGACAACTTTGACAATTATTTGTTGCTTATAGTTAATTTGGTTTGTTCGTTAATTTTTGTTTCATTTTTATTGGTTAGCATATAATTTCAATCGACCCCCCCAAAGGTATAGTCTTTTAGGAGTGTCTAGGTAATTTTAGATAGTTTAGATTTTGATTTTTGGAGTAGTTATAATTTTAGATTGATTTATATTCAGTTTTAGTATTTAATTACCGGTTTGTTGGAAATTAGCATAAAAATAGTTATTTTCGTATTTCTTCGAGTTTTATTAATTCCTAGGGTTTATATAGTGCCCTACTCTGCTCATATTCAATTTTGTAATTTTTGGAAATTATTTGATAATTTTTCAGAATTATTTTGTGAAATTGAGAAGTGCAGGATTTTAGGTTACTAATTCTGAACATTTCGATTTTTAATTTTAATTTATGATTATTAGGTGTTGTTAAATCCATAAAATTGTGTCCTAAAATTAGGGTAATGTTCGTGAAATTTCGTATTTATATTAGTGCAGATTATTTTATATCTAATTTCAGATTTATTATTCTGCTTGATATTCTGTGCTAATTTTCTGATCTAATTTTTCTAAAATTAATTGGATACAATTTAGAATTTATAAGCTTATAGACCTGAAGAACAATTTTTTAGGTTACTTTTTGATATTTTTAATATTTATTTTCTGACTATTATTTGATGTTATTGATTTTTAATTAGAATTTCAGTTACTATTCTGTTTCTATTTTTCTAAATTATTTAGGGAATCTTTTTACTTTTTATTTCTAAAATATGATCTAGAATATTTAGGAGCATCATTGGGTAGTTTTCTAGATTTTTATTCATTAGATTTTAATTATTTTCAAATTATTAAGATTAGACATAATAAATTAGATTAGTAAAATCATTTAAGATTAAGCTAGCCTTTTACAACAATCTTTACTCGTAGATCGATCCCTACTTTCCTATGCTACAAAAAGTGTTTAATAACTGAAATAGTGGTTAAATTTGTAGCTCTCGACAAGCTTAACAAATTTTAGCGCCGTTGTCGGGGAAAGAAAATTAAATTGCTAGTTACTTCTGCTTAATTTTACTATTTTTATTGTTTTGTTTTAACTCTAGTATTTAATTTTTGTAGATTGCCCATAGTGTATGAGATTAAGGAGTGGTAAGGAAATTGGAGAGGATAAGGAATAAGCATTGAAAGCTGAAAACAAAGAGAGTTAGCCTAACCCAGTAAGTTTTAGGGTTAAAGAGGTGAGCATGTCTACTCTTCGAGAACTTGCTGCCCCTAACTTAGAAATCTAGCCTATGTCCATTACTTATGCTGCATTAGATAAACCTCTAAAACTGAACTCTGGATTCATCAATTTATTACCGAAGTTTTTTGGATTAGTTGGAGAGGACCCATATCGTCATATTAGAGAATTCCTTATTACTTGCTCTACTATGGTGCCTGAGGGGATTCCTGAAGACCAAATTAGATTGCGAGCCTTTCCTTTTTCTTTGCTTGGTAATGCTAAAGATTAGTTGTATTACATGCCTGCTGGATCTTTCTCTACATGGACTGCATTGCATAAATCATTCTTAGAGAAATTTTTTCCAGCGTCCCGAATTGGATCTATTAGGAAAGATATACGTGGAATCAAACAAATGAATGGGGAAACTTTTTGTGAGTATTGGGAAAGATTTAATAAATTATGTGCTAGTTATCCCCAACATCAAATAATTGAACAGTTGTTGATTCAATATTTTTATGAGGGTTTGCTTCCTATGGATCGTAATATAGTTGATGCTGCTAGTGGGGGGGTTCTAGTTAATAAAACTCCAGTAGCGGCTAGAAACTTATTCAATCTAATGGCCTAAAACACTCAGCAGTTTGGTGCTAGGGAGTCACAAATTAAAAAGGTGAATGAGATTGGTTCTAACTCATCTGTAGAGAGTCAGTTATCTTATATTACTGCTATGTTGAATAAGATTGTTACTGGGGGAGTACAAAAAGCAGCCATATGCGGCATTTGTTGTCTAGAGGAGCATCCTACTGATGCATGTCCTGCACTTTAAGAAGATAATGTTAATGCTGTCTATTCTAATCAAGGTCAAAGGAGGTATGATTCCTATTCTAACACTTATAATGAAGGATGGAGAGACTACCCTAATCTTAGGTATGGCCCTCAAACCAATCCACCTAGTTTTGACCAAACTTATCATCAACCTTCTAATCATGATAGGACCAACTTCCTACTTGAACAAGTCCTTAAGAAGATGGATGATAGGTTCCAGATTTTGGAGACAACTCTTAAGCAGGTTCAAGAGAGACAGACGGCAACTGATATCATAGTTAGCAACTTGCAGGCTCAAATGCAAAATAGGTTACCATCTCTGCCTTACCTAACCCTAAGGAGAATGTTAGTGCCATAACACTTAGGAGTGGGAAAGAGTTACAAGTGACTAGGAAGAGTAGAGAGATTGAGCTTGAGTTAGAGGTTAAAGGAGCTGAGCCAGAGTTAAATATAGATTCTAATCAAACTATTAGGGAAATAAGAGAGAAGAAAAGAGAACCTTATAATCCAATTCCACCCTTTCCTAGTAGATTTTTAAGCTCTACTTCTAAGGTGAATGAGGCTAACCAAGAGATCTTAGAGACATTAAAGAAGGTAGAGATCAACATACCTCTCCTTGATGCTATTAAAAAATGCCTCGTTATGCTAAGTTCTTGAAAGAATTATGTACTGCTAAAAGAAAATTAGTAGGGAATGAAAAGGCAAATGTGGGGGAAAATGTGTGCACTTTTTCAAAGGAAACTTCCCCCTAAGTGCAAAGATCCAGGTGTGTTCTCTGTTCCTGTAAAATAGGACATCTTCACTTGGATAAGGCTATGCTTGATTTGGGTGCTTCCATTAATGTTATGAGTAGGTCTGTTTATGATAAACTGAACTTAGGAGAGTTGAAGAAAACTGGTGTAGTGCTTTAGTTAGCTGATGGGAGTAGTATTCACCCGGATAGAGTGTTAGAGAATGTCTTAGTTCAAGTGAATGAACTTGTATTTTCTGCTGATTATTATGTGATGAACATGCGTGATGTATGTCATGATATTCCAATCTTACTTGGCAGGCCATTTTTAAAAACAGCTAAGACAAAAATTAATGTGCATAAAGGAACATTAACTATGGAATTCGATGGTGAAGTGATTCAATTTAATATTTTTGATACCATGAGATTCCCTGCCGATGTGAATTACGTGTATACACTTGATGTTATTGCTAAGTTGCCCCAGGACATTTATGACTTATCCAATGAAGATAAATTTTTGACTGTGCTTACTAAGAGTCTTGATCATGCTGAGTTTCAAACAGTGCCTTACCAAATCAATGATGATTTAGTGGAAGAGATCCAACTAGAGGATCCAGGAGTTTCATAAAGTTGAGCCAATGACTATAAACAAAGGCGCTAGTTGGGAGGCAACCCAACGTTTTTAGGGAAGTATCTATTTAATTTTGCTTTTATTTTCATTATTTCTATTTTTTTGGATGCATTAGGGACAATGCATGAATTAAATGTGGGGGGGTGCATCCTACATTTAATTCCTGCAGTATTTATTCTGAAAAATTTTTTTTTTCTTATAAATAATGTATGATATGAGTTTATGCTAGGCTTGCTTGTTTAAAAATTTTTTTTCAATTTTATTTTCTTAGCTATGTTATAGTTTATTCTTTTATGAGTAAAGACTTCTAAGCATGCTAGCTGTCTTTCAGAGAAGATTGAGTTGATCCTCATATATCTCTTTAATGAGTAACTATTATAATTATTCATCTTATTTTATTATGTTATATAGTCGTACAGAGGCAATAAAATGACCTACCCATTTCCTAGACTATTGAATTAGTAGAATAACTTCTTAAAAAAAAAAGAGAAAAAAAAAGAGTCAAAGTCAGGAATGATAAGTATCCCTTTAAGGCATGCGCTACTGGGTGCCACCCTTTGAGGCAATATTGCCACTGGAAAGCTTGCTTCCCATACTAGTAAGTCAATAAAATAAATAAAAGTAATGATGAAAAAAAAATGTTTGCTCCAGCACCTCTATTGGGGTGAGTGTGAGACAGAGAGTGTTTAATTTCTAAGACCCTATATGGGACTCGAATATGTGCGCAAGTGGAGTTTGAAAAAAAAAAAAATTAAAGACAAATAAGTACAAGGCAAGCTTGGAATCAATTCAATGAGTTATTCTATCTAATTCAATAGTCTATATAGCCATACCATGCCTAAATTATTCTATCTTAACTTTTTTTAGACCTCTTAATCGGTGTATGCATAATCAGAAGAGATGGGTAATTATTGATCTTGTTATTTCATTATGGAAATATTGTGAGGTTGATGAATAAACTCTCTGATGGTAGTTAGATGCCTAGTAGTTATTCACTTATAGGAGGAAAAACTAATTAATTTTTTATAAAACTGCTTTTAAAGCAAGTCAAGGCCTATTATGAGCATCATAGTTATGTATGATTTTATAAGGAAGAAAGAGGGTAGGGTTTAGGTTGAGTCTAAGATTTCTTTGCACGAGGACGTCTAAAGTGTAAGTGTGGGGGAATTTGTTAAGCCAAAAATCATGAATTGTTTTAATAATTATTTCGATTATATTATATATTTTATTTTGTCTAATTTACTTTAATTTATATATTTTTCAGGTTAGGCATTGTTTTAATAAAGAGGAGAAGACGAGTCGTTGAGGCTCGGGTTTTACATACTTGGGCAGAAGACGGTCCAAATAAGGATAATTATGAAGATATTGTCTGGGCTAGGATTTCAAGAGTTAGAGAAGAGCTAGAAGTCTTGAGGGAGAAGAAGTTTAAGGAAGAAAGGAAGAAGGAAACCCTAATTACTAACCCTAATCACACCCCTCCTTTCTTCCCTATATATATCATCATCACCATCACCATAAAGACCATCACCGAGCTTCCACCTTGATGAATTATCCATCCATCTCCACGTCGAACACTCATCTCCTTTCCTCTTCATTCACGGCCATCATACGCAAGTCATCATCATCCTTCATCATCCTCCTCTTCTTCGTCCTCTGCTAGGCTCGTTGCCATCTACCACCATGCAACCAGCCATACACGGCAGCCTCACCACCCACACACCCATCCTCCTCTCAAAAATACATCTTTTATCATTATTTCATGTACTATTATTAGGGTTGTCATTTTATCTTGATAGTTGATCATTGAACATGATTATTATTGATAAATATTGTGATTTTATTCTCAATATGAGTGAGTAATTTTCATGTGCTTAGTATAATCTTCTTGAAACCATGCTAAATTAATTATTTTGAAACAAGTTTTATGCTTTAATGCCTAGTTGATTTATATTCATGATTCTTTAGCGATTAGCGTTTATCGTTTACAAAATTTGTGTTAAATCGATTAGAATGCATGCTAGTTGATTAAATACAATTTCGATTGATAGTTTAGAAGATTATAATACGTAAAAGTTATAGTCTTTTAGGCTTAGGTATCACTCTAATTAATCATGGATGGCTCAAACCCATCTATTTTAATTAGGTAATCGCTTTAGATCTTTGTTAAATCGATTTGCTGGTAAATTGGTTACAAAGTGTTAAATGATGTTTTTCTAATTCTTAATGCTCTAGTTTGGTTAGCTTTTTGCGCTGGTGTAGAGATTATCAAATTAGTAGGGTTTATATTAGGACTGGACCTAATTAAACTAGAATCTAAGAAAAAACGGGGAAGAACCGCTGGTGTATGTCTTCTACAGTTTAACTCATGAATGAAATTAACTTGTGTGTTGATGATAAATATTAATTTACATAGTGGATTGAGATTATACTAAGTATCCTTGATAAATTTGACAACTTTGATAATTATTTGTTGCTTATAGTTAATTTAGTTTGTTTGTTAATTTTTCTTTCATTTTTATTGGTTACCATATAATTTCAATTGACCCCCCCAAAAGTATATCCTTTTAGGAGTGTTTAGGTAATTTTAGATAGTTTAGATTTTGATTTTTGGAGTAGTTATAATTTTAGATTGATTTATATTCAGTTTTAGTATTTAATTATCGGTTTGTTAGAAATTAGAATAAAAATAGTTATTTTCATATTTCTTCACATTTTATTAATTCCTAGGGTTTATATATTGCCTACTCTGCTCATATTCAATTTTGTAATTTTTGGAAATTATTTGATAATTTTTCAGAATTATTTTGTGAAATTGAGAAGTGTAGTTTTTTAGGTTATTGATTCTGAAAATTTCGACTTTGAATTTTAATTTATGATTATTAGGTGTTGTTAAATCCAGAAAATTGTGTCCTAAAATTAGCGTAATGTTCGTGACTAATTTCGTATTTATATTAGTGTAGATTATTTTATATCTAATTTCATATTTATCATTCTGCTTGATATTCTGTGCTAATTTTCTGATCTGATTTTTTTGAAATTAATTGGATGCAATTTAGAATTTATAAGCTTATAGACCTGAAGAATAATTTTTTAGGTTACTGTTTGATATTTTTAATATTTATTTTCTGACTATTATTTGCTGTTATTAATTTTTAATTAGAATTTCAGTTACTATTCTGTTTTTATTTTTCTAAATTATTTAGGGAATCTTTTTGCTGTATATTTGCATAATATGATCTAGAATATTTAGGAGCATCATTGGGCAGTTTTCTAGATTTTTATTCATTAGATTTTAATTATTTCCAAATTATTAAGATTAGACTTAATAAATTAGATTAGTAAAATTATTTAGGATTAAGCTAGCTTTTTAGAACAATCTTTCCTCGTAAATCGATCCCTACTTCCCTATGCTATAAAAAGTGTTTGATAACCGAAATAGTGGTTAAATTTGTAACTCTCGACAAGCTTAACAAATACGAATCAATGGAGGGATCATACCTCTAAACTAACCTAGGAACACATAATCATCAACATTTCTACAAAGCACATCAAACACGTTGTTCTCATAGCCCAAATCAACAATAGCATCAAAATCATAGGATTATCAATGGACGTGTCAATGTAATACTAGGGGAAACAAGAGGGTAATGAACAATGAGGGCAAGCATGGGAATGATCAAGGGGATTGGGGAGAACAATATTACAATCAAGGGTAGGAAACTCCTCAGACACAAACACATTACGTGACCACTCGAAGGAGTCTCACCTAGATCATGCACCTCATCTAAAGTATTTTCTGATCCAAAACATATATCAACTACACTAAACCTGGCCACTACCTCGAAAGGAACACCCACCTCGAGCCCCACGCACTGAGCTAAAGGAAAGAGTGAATCTGGTAAGGTCAAGACAACATCAGTATTGTCGCTGGGTGATACAAAGTCAGGTTGAGTATAGCATGCATAATAAGGACCCCAATATTGGAGGAAATGGAAAATTGCCACTGTTTTTTTCTTAATTGTTTGTATTTTTTATTTTTTTGGGCATTTTTTCACTTTTTTTTTTCCATACAAAAATAATATGCTCAGTCAAACTTATTCGGGAAACCCAATATTCGACATAAGTCCTCGGCAACGACCTCGGAAACTTGATAGGGTCGCAGGTGCACGGTGGCATTGTACCAAATCAATGTCTTCTCTCATAAGAACTATGTTGATCTATTAGGTGATATTCCACCAAGATAAGCTAAGAGATCCAAAATTTGATATTGAAACTAAACTAATCTATTATCTAATCTAGTGGATAAATAATCAAGGAATTATGTAAAACAAGTAATCTCTTAATTCGTGTATCAATCAAGCACTTTTTCCTTAAGTAGTTGTCGTAAAACTATTCGAAGTATCACAATGCGCTTTCAAGGTGAAGTGAAATACTTAAATCTAACCAATTACCATTTCTCAAGAGCTCTTCAATTGTTTATGTTCTTCAAGCATGTTGTTATCATATTCATGATTTCTCAACCGGTAATTCTCTCTCAAGACATCACACAATCACGTCAAATCCTAGCATTCAAGTATTGAATTTCACCTTTCCATTTTTCATCAAATATGCAAAACAAGTAAGAAAAGTGATTAAATTTTTTACAAGACAATAAACATCTAGGATCCAATGAAACAATCCAACAATTCCAAAATACTCAAAGGGATTACCACTAGATCAAGAACATAACTGGTATTTGTATAAATCAAAAATTAAACAACAAAAGATAATAAAAATTACATAACATAAATCCACAAAGTGAGAAAAGAGAAGAGAAGAGAGGAGAGGAGAAATGCCCAGCTAATTAACGCGCTTAAATCCGTCGATTGCAAACCCGACTTGAAATCCTTACAAATCTTCACTTCAGTTCACTTACTCTTCCTCTAATCTAATCTAAATCCTTACCTAATTGATAAAATTAAAGAGAGGAAATGGAATGATGGGAATGAAATAGGCTGAAAATGGGCCCTTTATAACAAATGTTCCGCAACCAAAACGTAAAAACCGACTGGAAGTCAAACAACCGCAAAAAAAACGAGAAGCCTTGGGGAAAAGAGGTCCTCCGTGAACCGTGGCCACCACCATGGATAGGCTATCGAGACCACTAGTCATGCTGGTTTTCCTCTTTTGCTAAGTTGCTTTTCTTAGAACCTTCTAGGCCATGGTATTGACCACGATTGGTCCGTGTTGGGTGTCTTTAGGCCGCTTTTGCTATCTCCTTTGATCCACAAGGTCTCAAAAATCTTCATTCTACTCACATAACTTGGCTCACATAGTCAAAATCTACAAAATCTTTCAAAATAAGCGAAACCAAGCGCAATAGTAGAAATAAGGGCATAAATCGTATAATTAAGCACACTAATGCCCTAAAATGACCCTAAACACTTAAATAATCCATGCAAACATGACATTCATCATTCCTCCATGCTTAAACCTTTGGTTGTCCTCAAGCAAACAATAGAGAAAACCCGATAAGGGGAGATGCATCTAGGACTAAAATACATAATAACCTTCTCGAACTAGGCAACTCATAGCACATCAAAAGCATGAATATCAATTAATGACAACCCCACGTAGTGTTTTAAAATCAGGAGAAGGTAGACATTTTCAGAGAAATATACAACCTCAAGCCAAATATCAAACTTGATCACCCCTATGGAACCACAAAGCACATCATACAAGAACATGAAATTGTAGAGCTAACTAGACTAGTAAATCCTCACGTTTGGGAAATGTGGATCACTCCCTCACATATGTTTGAAATATTATATAAGTTCATTAAGACTCATTCGAAAGATACAATCTACCATATGCTTATCATGAATCTCAAATTCTCTACCACTAAAAATGCAAGGTACACATGATTATCAAGAGGACTTTACATGGGTTGTAATATGGGTTGGAAGGTTTAAAGACAAGGAGTGGACTAATGAATTTAGACAATGTGGAGTTACTTAGCCAAATGACTAGGGAGCAACCAACAAACCACCAAGCAACATTGAAAACCACCAACACTACAAACCCAAATAATTTAATGAATATGCAACAAGAATCAAGTAGGGAATGAGTTCATAAAGAAAGGAACTCAATATATGTAAATGTCCAATGTGAAACACTTAATTCATTCGTTTTTTTATTTGTTTCTTTGTTTTCTTCTTTTTTTTGTCTTTTTTTTAACATGATTTTTTTTGTTCTTTTCTTTTTTTGAAAATGGAATGCAAATATAAGTTATTGAAAGTTATAGGATCATGAATTACCAAGTCACAACTTAAATATACGTACATAACCTAAATAAGAGGGAAACACAACTAAATGCTCAATGTCATCAATCCCTCAATAAACCAATCTACCAAAGCCACCTTAAACTCAACCACCCCCAAAACCACCTCCTACATAGATAAAGTGATTCTCCATAGACTTATCTTAAAGGCAGGAATTTGTATTTGGCCAAGGGTTAATATGAAGTGATCACAACAAGAAAAAGGATTATAGATCAAAGGGACTAGCAAAGGGGAAAAACATATAATATAAGGGTAGATTATTAGGTTATGTGGCTAAAATGTTCAGCAACAAAGAATGCCTCTATCATATCATCAACTGTGCACATGCTAATGTGGTTTTGAATAAGAGTCTAGGCAAGTTCTAAAGATGCAAGCTGAAAGAGTCACACACCTGAAAGAACATGAGACTAAGTACAATGAATTAGTCCAAAGAAAGCACAAAGTCTCATAGGATATCTACCAAAGTCTCATTAAGCTCATCAAACAACTATCATGTATAGGACTCTAAGGGAGTAACGAAGTTCTCAAACAAGACAAGGGTCCAAAGAAGAAATATTTACCAAACCTTCATAAATTTTACCATCAAAAGGGGATTTTATCCAAGCTCATGAAAGCCATCATGCCTAGCAAAAGCATCATTGGAGGTTATCTCAATCCAATCCATACCTTCCCTACATGAAATCCTATATGCGATACCTAAAATACAGCTAAATGTAAAACACTAATGTAAACAAAAAGAAACCTAAAATTATATGCTCTAACTATGATGCAAACTAAAAATCAAAATGGAAAACATGAAACTGTCCTTCCACCATGCTTAAATAAAGCATTATTATTAAAAGTAAAGAAAGCAAGAGAAGGGAAAGGAAACAAACCAAATTATCTCACCATGTTAGGTGTTGAGTACACCTAAGCTAAGGCCCCACTGCAAATGAGCCAAATGGAGGCATCCACCACTCTATCTCAACTTTAGGACTTGGCCCGCTAAATCAAATGCAGTCAAAACAGGAAGAAGGTTACCAAACTCCTAGAACCACAATTTAGAAAATACAAGGTAAGAGGTAATAATGAAAATCACACCAAAGAGTATAAGTGTCCTCTTATACTTATCAATGGCCTTAGAAAAATCATAAGAAGGATTAAAGAACGTAGGCAACATAATTTTCCTAGGCAAGTCCTCTAAGCATACACAATAAGGATCAATGGAGGGATATGATGTATCATGCTGGAAAAAGGATAGCTCATGTTCAGGGGGATGGACCAGCTTAAGGGCATGGGGATAAAATGGGAGGGCGTGACTGGAAGTGGGTACAGGAGAATCGAAAAACTAGAGATCGATAAAATTAAAATGATTCTTGGATACAGATTTCACTACCAAGAATTATCTCAGGGCCATTGATCTTGAATTACGATACAAATTTCAATCACCTTACCTAGATCAAGACTCTCTTGAACGCCACCTTACTTAGCCTAAGTAGGGATAAGTAAGTAGGGAATTTAAGGTAACAAGCACATAGGAGTTAAACTCAACTTCAGATTTCAATCCATCAAAACTGACTACAAAATGAAACTCTTGGGCTATTTATAATGCATGTCCAAGGTCTTTCCCTCTTCACTAGGTAACCATTAAGAAGTTACGTAATGATCAGGAAACCTCTGAAGCATACTTACTCAGCTAAATTACAATGCATGTCTTTAAACTAAACTAAGCACAAATGATTAGTCTAGTAACTAACGAAATGAGCAACTAAGCTCGTTTCTAATGATTCTAGGTAGCTTAGTTATGATTTCCTTGCCTAGAGGGTTTGCGTTACATGGTTGCCACCTCAAGCACATGGTGGACGATTACATGCTTGCAAAATGGCATCTTCTCCTTGACCCACATGGCATTCTTTGCTTTGACAAGTCATAGGATGATAAGCTTCTCTAGACAGCAAAGCAAGTACATGGACTACTAAAGAAAACCCTCCTAAGAGGGTAAACCCTCTTTGCTAAGCAATCACCTACCGAGGAGTCGTGTGTCCCTGGTTTTGCTCCACGTCATGCCACCTTAATTTGGTGAGTAATTTTGGCTTTCCTTCAATGGGGGGAGACCTCAGGATGTCAACTAAACCCCCCTAATGAAATTAGGCCTAAACTAGGTTTTACATACAAAATCAGCCTAGTTTAGCTAGCCAGGTAAAATGCAGAACATTCTAGCACAGTTTATAAAATGTCCCTACTTCTCTTAATTTACAACACAAGATCCAAATATTTTAACATGGATGTGTAGCTAAGATATAAAGAAACCCAAATACGTAAAAAGTTTAGACTTAAACCCAAAAAAGGTCTGAGGAATGCAATACACAAAACCAGACTCATTCTGCACCAACCGGCCTTTTAGACAGTTTGGATTTAAAGACTGATTTAGATGGGCAAATGAATTCCAAATGAGCTGAAACTTATTTTGTTGGAAACTTCTTGAACTTCAAACCCATGGAAAAATATTTGATTAAACCTTGAAGAGGCCTAAGTAACTAAGCTCATAAAAACTGGGTATGTTGCTGGCCTGAACCTGGGTCCTTCTTTTTCGAGTCATTTGAAAGTTTGGACAAAAATGCTTAATTTAAAACTGATTTAATTGCATAATTGAATTTATTAGAATGTCAATAAACTCTCTTTAAAAAGAAATCAAAGTTAAACTAAGTTTAAGTTGATGAATCAACTTAAACCTGAAAGAGGTTCAAGAATGATTAGGCTAATTTAGGATTGCATGGGCTAATATCCATCATCCTCTCCTTGTTAGAAAAAATTTATCCTCAAATTTAAGCTATAAAATTTGGCTAAAACAACACCAACCAGTCAAGTAAATGTGGTTTGATTCGAACTTGGTGGTAATTACTCGAATGCTCAGGGGCTTTTTGGGATGGCTTACCACAAGTAAAGAGAAGGTGTGAATATTTTTGTGGTGTGTGGAGTTGGAAAAAAGTGTTAGGGTGTGGATGGGTAGAAGCATGGAGTTTAGTTTTTGCCAAGTGAAACATTGTGAGCACAACTCTCTCCATGGATGATCAATGAACATACCTTACCCTGACCCATAGGCTTGGAGTGGGATATGTTCTCCCTTTGTTCAGCTCCTTCTTCTTTTGGATCATCCCAAGTGCTTTCCAAAAGAAGCATTTCACCCTCATTAGGTTCATATTCATCAAATTTTGGAGGTAGCTCTAAGTTAACCTCTGTGTCTTCTTCTTCTGTTTTCTCTTGAGTGTGTTTCACACAAGCTGCTTTTTCTTCCTCATTTTCTTCCTCCCTTGCATTGTGAACCTCATTACCTTCTTCACTTTGGTCACTTCCGGTGAAACCAAGGGCTGTTTGGCTTCCCTCCTCATTTCAAACCAAAGGGAGAGTAGATCAAATTCATATTGTTGCATTTTGAGGTCAAGTGCTTGTTGTTGTATCTAGAGTTTTATTTCTTGTATTCTGGGGTCAAACGCTTCAAGTTCATCTTTTAGTTTGAGGAACTTTCTTCGAGATATGGCTTTCTCGGATCTCATGGTGAAAGTGGGTGAATACGGGTTGTGTTTGGGATATGTTTGGGGTTTGTGTTTGTGGCTGAATTTGAGGGCGTGTGGATGAAGCGGGTTTTAGGCCAAGTTTAATACTAACTCTGATACCAAATATAATATAACACGCTGGAAAAAAGGGAGCCCACGTTCAAGGAGATAAATGAGCTTAAGGGCATAGGGATGAAATGGGATGGCGTGACTAGAAGTGGGTACGTGAGAATTAAAAAATTAGAGATCGATAAAACTTCAGATACAGATTTCACCACCAAGAATTATCTCAAGGCCCTTAATCTTGAATTGCGATACAGATTTCACCACCTAACCTATATCAAGAATCTCTTAAACACCACCTTACTTGGCCTAAGTAAGGACAAGTAAGTAGAAAATTTGAGGTAACAAGCACTAAGGAGTTAAACTCAACTTCAGTTTTAAATTCATCAAAACTAACTACAAAATAAAACTCTTGGACTATTTGTAATGCATGTCCAAGGTTTTTCCCTCTTCACTAGGTAACCATTAAGAGGTTACTTAATGATTAGGAAACCTCTTAAGCATAACTTACTTAACTAAATTACAATGCATGTCTTTAAACTAAGCTAAGCATAAATGATGAGTCTAGTAACTAACAAAATGGATCAACTAAGCTCATTCCTAATGATTCTAGGTAGCTTAGTCATGATTTGCTTGCCTAGAGGGTTTGCTTGACATGGCTGCCACCTCAAGCACATGGTGGACGATTACATGCTTGCAAAATGGCATCTTCTCTTCGACCCATATGGCACTCTTTACTTTAATGAGTCAAGCTCCTCTAAACAGCCAAGCAAGTAAATGGGCTGCTGAAGAAAACCCTCCTAAGAGGGTAACCATCTTGGCTAAGCAATCGCCTACCGAGGAGCCGTGTGTCCACGATTTTGCTCCACGTCGTGCCACCTCAATTTGATGAGTAATGTTGGGTTTCCTTCTATGGGCGAAAACCTTAGGATGTCCGCTAACCCCCTAACAATAAATTAGGCCTAAACTAGGTTTTACATACAAAATCAACCTAGTTTAGCTAACGGGGTAGAATGTAGACCATTCTGATGCAGTTTATAAAATGTTGCTATGAAATAATTTATAATACATGATCTAAATATTTTAACATGGGTGTGTAGCTAAGACATAAAGGAACCAAATATGTAAAAATTTCAGACTAAACCCTAAAAGAAGTCTAAGGAATGTAATACACAATAACGGACTCATTCTATCTCAACTGGTAGTTTAGACAGTTTGGAATTAAAGACTGAATTGGATTTATAAATGAAGTCCAAATGAGCTAAAACGTGTTTTGTTGGAAAGCTAACTTCTTAAACTTCACACACATTACAAAATATTTGACTTGAACCTCAAAGAAGTCTAAGTAATTAAGCTCACCAAAACTGGGAATGTTGTTAACCTACACCCGGGATTATCTGTTTCGAGTCGTTTGAAAGTTTGAACAAAAATATTTAATTTAAAACTGATTTAATTATATAATTAAGTTTACTAGAATGTCAATAAACTCTCTTATAAAAGAAATCAAAGTTAAATTAAGTTTAAGTTAATGAATTAACTTAAACCTGAAATAGGTTTAAAAATGATTAGGACTAATTGAGGATGTCATGGGCTGATATTCATCAGGGAATACCCTCTAAAGTAACCCTAGGGACACATAAACATCAACACTACTACCAAGCACATCAAACATATTATCCTCATAGCCCAAATTAACATTGGCATAAAAAAATCATAGGATTATCAATGGCGTATCAATGTAATGCTGGGGGAAATGAGAAGGTAATCAACAACGAGGGCAAGCATGGGAAAGATCAAGTGGACTGGGGAGAACAACTTTACAATGAAGGCTAGGAAACTCCTCAGGCACAAACACATCATTTGACCCCCCTAAAGTACTCTCGGTTCGATCGTGCACCTTATCTAATATATTTTCTAACCCAAAACATATATCAATAACACTAAAGCTAGGAACTACCCCAAAAGGCTCAAGTCCCATGCATTGAGCTAAAGGAAATGGTGAATTAGGTAAGGTCAAGATAACATTTGCGTTGTCCCTAGGTAATGCAAAATCAGGTTGAGCATAGCATGCGTAATAAGGACATGAATTAGTTTCGCGGTTAGAAGAATTACAAAAGCTACACCAAAAAGAGGCATAACAAGGCCTAGCATAGAATGCACAAGGACCATAGAATGAATATCTAAAAACACAACTAGCCTTCTCAAACTCAAATGAATCCCATGTAATCCATTCAAGCCAATACCATGCTTCATCAGCTCTTTTAGCAAGAAAACCCCAATACTCTAAAAGGGCACGGGCTTCACTATTCGCATCCTTCTCTACTATGTCCAAAAGTTCCCATATACTCACACAATAACTACACTAAGCAAGAAAGACATGCAACTGCTTAAAATACCTTCAAAATAATTCATGCTTGAATTGGAGGAAATCGAAAATTGCCCTTATTTTTATTAATTTTTATATGTTTTATGTTTTTTTATATTTTTTTGTGCTTTTTTCTCTTTTTCTCATACCAAAAAAAATATGCTTATTCAAACCTATCTGGAAAACCCAATATTCGACACAAGTTCCCAACAACGACGCCAAAAACTTGATAGGGCCACAAGCGAATGATGGTCTTGTAGTAAATCAATGTCATCTCCCACAAGGACTAGGTTGATCTACTAGGTTATATTCTATCAAGATAGGCTAAGTGCATCAAAAATTTGAGATTGAAACTAAACTATTCTATTATATAATCTAACGCATAAATAATCAAGGAATTAAGCAAAACAAGCAATCTCTGAATTCTTGTATCAATGAAGCACTTCCACCTCAATTTGTTGTCTTAGAACCACTAATCAAAGCATCATAACCCTCTTTCTAGGTGAAGTGCAATACCTAAATCTAACCAATTACCATTTCTCAAGAGCTGTTGATTTGTTTAGGTTCATTAAGCATGCAGTTATCATGTTCATGGTATCTCAATTGGTAATTCTTTCTCAAGACATCACACAATCAAGTCTAATTTTAGGGTTCAAGTATCGAATTTCACCTTTTAGTTCTTCATTTAATACCCAAAACATCTAACAAAATGAACAAATTTTTTGTAAGACACCAAACGTCTACAATCCAATAAAACAATCCAACAATTCCAAAATACTCAAAAAGATTAGTGCCAAATCAAAAACAAAACTAGTATTTGCATAAACCCAAAATTAAACAACAAAAGATAATCAAAATTACAAAACATAACTCCAAAAAATTAGAAAAGAGAAGATAAGAGAGGAGAAGAAAAATGTTCATCTAATTAACGCACTTGAATCCGTCGATTGCAAACTTGGTATGGAATCCTTGCAAATCTTCACTTCATTTCACTTACTCTTCCTAATCTAGTCGATAAAATTGAAGAAAGGAAATGGAATGATGCGGACAAAATGAGGCTGAAAAAGAACTTTCATAGCAAATATTCTGCGGCCAAAACGTAAAAGCCACTTGGAAGTCGAATAGCCGTGAAAAAAACAAAAACATTGAGGAAAAGGGGTCCACCATGGACTGTGGGCTCCACCATGGATTGCCCTTGGTGGCCACTAGTCATGCTGGTTTTCCACTTTTGCTCAAATAATTCACCGAGAACCTTCTAGGCCATAGTATTGACCATGGTTTGTTCATGTTGGGGGTTTTTAGGCTTCTTTTGCTATCTAGTTTGATCCATAAGGCCTCAAAAATCTTCATTCTACTCACATAACTCAGCTCACAAAGTTAAAACATACAAAATCTTTCTAAACAAGCGAAACCAAGCATTATAGTAGAAATAAGTGCATAACTCGTACAATTAAGCACACTAAAATGACCCCCAAACACTCGAATAATCCATTCAGACATGACATTCATCAGGGCTTCTTAGGAGATTTCCTACTCTCTCTATCCTTATTTGCAGGCTTTTCAGTAGCGTTTTGCTTGTTGCTCTTCTTGTTCTCCTAAACTTTTCACTGGCAAACTATCAGAAATTATCTCTTTCTATGCACCCTTTTGTATGGATTTTTCACCCTTTCCCCATTCTCAAGAGAGTCATCCCTCTTGCCCCTTATGGATTTATCACACTTCTAAGGAGAGTCACCCCTCTCAATACAAAATAGTATAGATTTATCACCTTTCCACTAGCAAACTATCAAAAATTATCTCTTCCTCAAGAGAATCCGCTAGGTAACCTTTGCTAAATCTGATTTAGAATTCGTGTTATGCCCTTTATTTTGTTTTCTCATTTATCCACCCTCTTAATGTTGAGAAATGATAGGACACTGACCTTAGTTTGAAAACCACACAATCAAGGTAACATAGATGCAAGAATCAGAAACACATTGAGAGTAACAAATTAAAGCTATATTATAAAATAAAAGCTAAGCAAAAGCATAAACAAAAAAAAGGCATTGAACTAATAACTATGGTACAATAATAATCACTAATTTCTTTGCTAATGATTACCAATTTATTAAAGTTAATATGTTAGAATATTATCTTTGATCACCAACTTTTATAATATTGATCAGTAGTCACATAGATGGCGATCTTCAAACACAGTCTATGCATTGATCGAGTTGGTCAGATTAGACAACTAATTTGTCCAATGCAGATCACTAACTTATGTACTATTGATCACTAAACTATGATAAACAGGGTTTAAAGCAATCACTAACTTCTGTAATGATGACCACTCATTAATTAAAGGTAGTACGTTGTAATATTCTATAATCATAAATTTTCTAATAATGATCACTAATTTACATGTTGTTAAAATTGTTCAAGTGGAAATGCAATATATGCATGATTCGGTTAGTGACAAAGCTAAAATACAAGGACCATCTCATGAATGATTAATAATTTTTCTAATAATGATCTCTGATAATGATCACTAATTTAGACTGCATAATGCAAAGTTCATCCATGATTTATATCTAATTAGAACCATATAATGCCTTTCTCTAATCATAGGACATTAGCTTAGGCATTGAATATGCAGTTACGAAAAGGATTGGCCCCCTGAAGAACCTTGTTGTCTTCTTCCTCCACTCATCAATTAATGCTATGAGTGATCTAGTGGTGCATTGTGCTTAGTTCAGTCATGTGACATTGCTTAAGTCTAACAATGCATTTAGTAAGAGATAATTTATGCCTCCTCTTTGGATACCGTTCACACAAGTGCACACGATGAACATTATGAAACTTCTTTTGAAGTCCTTTTCTCTATCA
>JAKOGI010000170.1:457500-467500 GCA_029747015.1 Carnegiea gigantea
AGTTCATTGCAATGGAATTCGGGGTTTGGACGTATTGTAGACTTGATTAATGATATTATTAAGTTTTTACCAAAATGGATGGAATATGGAAATTCCAACAGATAATTAAAGGAGGTTGCTTTATTTATTTATGGAAACAGGTGAGGATACGGAAGCATTCTAAGTGTTTTTGTGGAAAGAATGATTGTAAAACATCTAAAGATGATCATGTGGTGATTTTGAGTAATATAGCTTTGTAAGGTGATGCGAAGGAGCAAGGCTTTGTTAAATGATTTTAATAAGTGATTTTAGAGTGGAATTATATGAAGAAAAAGGGAAAACAAGAATAGTAGGGCTGTGAACAGACCAAAAATAGAGGTCCCTTTGCGATTAAACTAGTACTGTTTAGGGCATCAAAAAATTGTGATTTTTGGTGGGTGGGTAGATCCTTGAGTTATATTTCAAATACCTTTTTAATAGCTTCACTTTGATTAGTGTGGAAACATTTATGGCCATTTTGCTAAGACTATGCAAGACAGACCCAAGTCGCGCATAGTTGTGTTTCAGCTCAATTTTGGGAGCCATCTTGTGTTAATTGGGTTTTGTACTGTACGTGAAAGTATTGCGGGACTTCCTAAACTTTTCATATTGCAGTTTTATAGCTCAATTGGAGGTCAAGGTTGAATTATATGGATATTCTAAGGTAGACCTCCAAACGAAAATATAAGGGAAGAAAGAAATTGTGACATTTGAAAATATTATCAGGAGTTTCTATATAATTATGGATGTTGCAAAGAAATTACAAAGTTTAGTGATTTCAACAAATTTATTTTATATAGAAGCTCACATGGGTTGAAAACCGGTTACAAGGACATGAGAATGAAATTTGAGAAGTGGAGAGAGTAATGACCCCAGATTGGTGTGTATCGGGCCAAACTAGGGTTATATGAGCTTTCATGAACCTTACAACACCCCTCTTGGCATTAAACTTTTTTTATTCATTTAAAAAATATCAAAAACCCATATTCCATTTATATCCATTGAAATCCTTTCATTATCACCTCAATTATTTCATTTTGGTCCATTTTGCTCCAATTTATTTTACTTTGAGTTCAACGACCCTAACTTATTTATTTTCAAAATCATTTTTTAGTATAACTTGTCTTATATTGAATTATTTGAATTGTGGATGCCTTTTTTGTTAATCAATTTTCATAAAGTTATAATGATGGGAGTGAAGTTGTTTACTCATTGGATTTACCTATAACTACATTTCTTAAGTAGAAACAGGGCCTAGTCTATTGTTTCTTATTGTGCATAAGTATTATCACGTAAGATTGCATTTTAAAGACCTCAAGTACGTTCATTACCTGTATCTTTAGAAATCAATACGTATTTATCAAAATTATAATGTTTTGGTAAGGGCATCAATGTATCAGTTTAACAAGTAATTTATCACATAATTAATAACCCCATCAGTTATCAGTTATAGGGCATTGTCCTTCAGTTACCCGCGCGACTTTAGGCCAAATCCCACGATCGGCTTGACAGGTGTACACCTATCCATACATCATAACAACATCAAGGGGGTTCACTATTAGATAATAGCAAGCAATTGCAGATTAAATTCATCTCATTCACTGTTTTTACTCAAAATGAATTGCACAGCGGGTGCCCAACCAATTTATGCAGAGATGTTTTGACAATACAGGAATGCATGCACTTAGTTTTGGCTTATAGTTCGAATTATTTTTCATATTTTATTTTCAAAAAATGCACAATGAATCGCTCTTATGCTAGCAAACCAGCTGAAGAAAATAAGTTGAGCAAGGGAATCTGGATAGATCAACAGTGATATAGTACACGCATATTTTTGAATTGTATTTTGAAATCTTCACTGGATCGAGGTGTAGATTATATGGTGAATAGTTTACTATGGTGGATGAAACTTATGATGGTTAACAGTTGACTGTATATGGTTTGATCATGTATAAAAGTGTATAGTTAAAGTTATGCCTAACTATGTTATGTCTAGTACACATGCTTCAAGCTTTGTTCTTTTTGGACGGCGGTAACACCTCGATCATTGTGTTTATCAGCTGTAGTTGAGAGAATCAAAATTGTGATTGTAAATAGTAAAAAATGCTCAATTAGGGGGCATTACAGTTTTGGTATCAGGGGCAGGTTGATTTTCTTTGATGGGATATAAAGTATAGAGTAGAGATTGGAGGGTGAGAAGGTTAGTTAGTGACGGTTATTATTATATCATTAGAGTTTTATGACGTTAGAGATTTATGACAGTAGAAATGCGTGTTTATCTCTCCCATGTTCTTCACTTATGTTCCTCCTTGTTAGATGGATCCATATCCAATCAATATGATGTTATGCACTTCTATGGCCATTCACATCTCTTTACTATATGCTAGTATAATAGCCCATGTGCAGACCCCATTTATGAGTTTCATAGTGCTATGGTCTATACACATAGGCTATTGTGGACCTTATCTACAGTTGGCCCTTGGGTCGAATTTAGGACTCGATATCATGACTTTATGATGACTCGAGCCTTGGGATGGGGTGAACTTAGATCTCAGTTTCATAAGGCTTTGGCTAACATTATCATTGAGCTGTTATTGAGAGAGGAGTTTGAGCCGAGAGGGAATAACATGGGCATTCTATAGTATATATTTTCATTACACTTTGTAACCCCTCTACCATCACCACCTGCATCAAGCACTCCTTAGCCGCCTAACAACCCAAAGCCATCAGGACTTAGAGAGGGGATCCCTGTATCTGATGGACTAAATGAGGTCCACATTGTTATAGATCTCTTTGATACACCACAGTTTAGCTCTGATGGCGACCTCATCGAAGACGTAGAGAAGGACCCAGAATTCAAGGAGCATCAACTTGATTATGATTATGAGAATGCAGAGATTGATTTATATTATTTGGTGACGTCTCAGATAGATTACTTTTTGAGCCCCCAAAGTATATAGTATAGCCAGTTGGATAGATGAATTTTGTGTAGGTTATGACATTGCATATAGTTAGACAGGTCTTTCCAGTGTTGACTAGTCCTGCTTACTTCTGGGCATGTGGCGGACTTAGTCTATTGGGGCTAAGTAGTGTTTTAGTTAGGAGGTAGGTGTAAAGGTTGACCTTGGGTAGTTAATTGGATGTGACATCCTTTGTGGAACCATGTATATGTATGTATGCGAGCAATTATGGCAATGATATAATGAAGCTTTATGTTATGTTTCAATAATACTTGGGCCATGCTATTTGTATCTGTTACGTGTGTATCTTATATGTTGGTTGCAGTCGGTTTACTGAATTACTCAACTGAATGGATAGTCATAATATCAAAATATGTGTAAAACAATGCAGACCACAGAGAAGAAAATTTAGATCATGGTAAGGGGTCAGGTGACTAAGTTTTGTGTAATGTGCCGATAACCCTCAGTAGAATGTCCTCAATTCCCCTTGAGCTGGTTAGCAATATGTGAACTCTAACTATTAACACACCTTGGTGTCGAAGCTTAAAAAACGAATAGCATGAGCACCTTCTGAAATCCCTCATAAAGTTAATAAATTAGTAGATAGGGTGGGCGATGCAACCCTAAAGTATATGATGGAAAGTATGATGTAGTGAAGTTAGAAGCATGGATTAGAAGGATATAAAAGATTTTCACAATAGTGGAGGTTCCAAAGGATAAAAAGATGAACATTGGAACGTTTTACCTGATTGAGGAAGTAGACTTTTGATGAAAAGCTGTTAAGGATAGGCTCTTAGGGCCTGACTTCAATTGGAGTAGATTTCTGGAAGAACTGAACATGAGTGGTAGTATGACTATGATACATAGTAAATTTACAGAACTATCTAGGTTTGTTCTGGAGTTTGTGTCACCTGAAAGATTGAAGATGAGGAGATTTGAAGAGAGATTAGCTTTCAATATTCGGAACTAGCTAGCTAGTCAACCGATCCTTGCCTATCAACAGTTGTACCAGCCAACAACTGAAGTGGAACGAGTGAAGGCTGAGTTGAGGGTGTTGAACTTGATTGATCAGAAAAGGAAGTGGACCGAGCAAGGAGCTCCGAACGAGAGTGTAAACTAGAAGAAGCCTACTCCTGCTCCACCCAAGACTCTTCCTACAGATCTAGCGGAACCCTATAGGAAATGTGGAAGAACCAACCACAACACTCCTGAATGTCGAGTGAAAACTAATTAATGCATATAGTGTGGTAGCTCGGAACACCTCATTGTTGCCTGTCCTAGAAGACTGAAGGTTGTAGACAAGGGCTCCTACCTCCAAGGCCCCAGCTGTACGGCGTATATGTAGAGCAAGAAAGAAGCTGCCACCTCTGGTACGGTAGCTGCTGCAACTCTCTTATTAATTTCAAAGCCATTTTGTGTATTGATTGATTGAGTTGCCACTCATTCAATTATATCCACTCCATATGCCATGCAACTGAACCTTAAAAGTAAAGAGACAAAAACTAATTATAGAATCAAGTTACTCAATAACTCTAGAATTGAGCGTCCTATATCTTATAAACTTATCCCAATTACTATTAGTGGGTTAGTATTATAGTATTCCCTGGAGTCTTGATTCAACTTAACTCCTTAGACTTTGTTATCATTCTAAAAATGAGCTGGTTGTGTACTTATGGGGTCAAGACAGATTATAAGGGCCTTAAGGCTATTTCAACGGATGAACGAGGGAGAGAAATATGTTTTATGGGCAAAGAGGGGAAATACCTTACCCTGTAAATTATGTTATGAATGCAAGTGAGCTGTTATGTCAAGGATATATTGGATATTATGCTATTGACACTTAACCATAGGAAGAAGAAGCAGAAGACATCCCTATAGTTTGTGAGTTTAAAGATGTTTTCCGAAAGAGTTACTGGGACTGCCCCGCAAAGAGAAATTGATTTTGGGAGTGAATTAATCCAAGATGCCCAACGTATCTCTAAAGCCCCATATTGTATGGGCCCCAACAAAGTTTTAAAACTGAAGATTCAGTTAGATGAGCTATCACAGAAGGGATTTATCAGGCCAAGTGTGTCACTATGGGGTGTCCTAGTTCTATTTGTGAGGAAGAAAGATGGAGCCTTGAGCATGTATGGATCAGCTACAAGGAACTGAACAAGATTACCATTAAAAACAAATACCCATCACCTTGAATAGATGATCTATTTGATCGACTATAAGGAGACGGGATCTTTTCCAAGATTTATTTAAGATCATGAAACCATCAACTTAGGATTATGCCTGAAGACATTTTTAAAACCACACTTAGGACCAAGTTTGGTCACGATAAATTCACCGTGATGCCTTTTGGCCTCATCAATGCCCCCGTGGCCTTTATGGATCTTATGAATAGAGTTTTCAGAATCTATTTGGGCAAGTTTGTGGTGATATTTATAGATAATATCTTAATTTACTCCAAAGACAGAGATGAACACATTAGCCATTTGAGAATGGAGTTGCAAACCTTGAGCGAGCATTAATTACATAGCAAGTACAAGAAGCTTGAGTTCTGGTTAGAAGACATGGTGTTTTTGGGGGGTTTCAAAGGAAGGGATTAAGGTTAATTTGTAGAAGGTGAAAGCAGCTACAAAGTGTTCAAGGCTCACTAATGTTACTAAGACTGGAAACTTTTAGGTTTTAGCTAGGTATTATCGAGTTTTGGGAAAGATTTTTGTCGAAGATAACATCTTCTCTAACCAATTTGTTGAAGGAAGATACAAAGTTAGCAAGAAGATAAAGGGATACCTTATACCTCCCGACAGTTCAAGCCTCATGAGAGAAATCACCCTCCCCATGAACCAGAACTAGCGGTTGTGATTTTTGCATTGAAAATTTGAAAACGTTACTTGTATAGAGTACTTTGTGTGAATTATACTGATAAGAGGGTCAATCTGAGACAAAGGCGTTGACTACAACTCCTTAAAGATTACAACTTGCATATCCAATATCACCCAGGAAAGGCAAATAATGTAGCAGATGGCCTGACAAGGAAGGCACAGCATACCCTTACCACTGTAGTCATTTCTCAATTGAACCTCTTAAGAGGGCATGATAACTTCGATGTTTAATTAGTCTCATATGGACAAATATCTAAAAATATCAATGGATCCAACTCTTTTAAGTTGAAGCCTATAGGTACACCTAGGACTAACATTTATATTCGAACAAAGCATAGAACTCCCAGCGGTTGATGTTGTGAAAGTAATAGTAGAGAAATTTACACGAAACATTAAGGTAAAACGATGGTAGACATTGGCGACAAAATCATATTTTGGGTCCTAAAGATCTTCTTCAACATTCAATGAGGTGACATACATCAAAAGAGTCTTAAAAACAGACTATTGGAACCGATAGAAAAGCTATGTTGATAAAAGAAAGAGATCCTTGGAGTTTCAGGTAGATGATAAGGTTTTTCGGAATGTTTCGTGAACTGAGGGTATAAGCAGGTTTGAGCTGCGAGATAAATTGAGGACAAGATCTATTGGACCATACAAGTTTGTTGAAAGTTTGAATCCTATAGCATGTCAACCAAATTTGATTATATAACTGAGACAAGTATACAATGTGCTCCTTACCTCACAATATAGGTAGTACATTCCAGATACAGGTGTAGATTATATGGTGAATAGTTTTACTACGTTGTATAAACCTTATGTTGGTGAATAGTTAATTGTGTATGGTTTGATCATGTATAAATGTGCATGGTTAAAGCTATACCTCACTATGTTATTTCTAGTGCACAAGCTTCAAGCCTTGTCCTTCTTGGACAGCGATAACGCCTTGATCATTGGGTTTATTAATTGTTATTACGGGAATTAGAATAGTGGTGGTAAACAGTGAAACATGCTTAATTAGGGGGCGTTGCAGTTTTGGTATCAGAGCCAGGTTAATCTTCTTTGATGGGATATTGAGTATGGAGAGTAGAGATTAGATAGTGAGAAGATTCGCTAACGAAGGTTATTAATATATCATTAGAGATTTATGACAGTAGAAATGCCAATCTATCTCTCTCATGTTCTTCACTTATATTCCTCCTTGTTAGATGGATCCATATACAGTGGATATGATGTCAGGTACTTCTATGACCATTCACATCTCTTTACTATATGCTAGTATGGTAGCCCATATGCAAACCCCATTTCTGAGTTTCATAATGTTATGGTCCATGCACTTAGGCTATTGTGTACCTTATCTACAGTTGGCCCTAGGGTTGAGTTTAGGACCTGATGTCATTACTCTATGATGACTCCAGTTGGCACGAACCTAGATTTTAATTTCGTAATGCTTAGGCTAACATTACCACCGAGCTGTTACTGAGGCAGGTGTTTGAGCGGAGAGGGAATAACATGGACACTCTGCAGTATATATTTTCGTTACACTTTGTACCTCCCCCACCATCACCACATGCACCGAGCACACCTCAACTGCTTGATAGTCCAAAGCCATTGGGACCTAGAGAGGGGATCCCTGTATCTAATGGATCACATGAGGTCCACATTATTATAGATCTCCCTGATACACCATTGTTGAGCCCTTACGGTGACCTCATGGAAGACTCAGAGAAGGACCCCGAATTCGAAGAGCATCAGCTCAATCATGATGATGAGAATGCATGTATGTATGTATGCACATACATAAAAACATAGACACACAACCATCTAAATACACTCAAAAATCGGTAAGCACACATGCACACAAGTGCACTCGAGCACACGCACGCAAACGTAGATATGCATACATACATGCATATATATACACATATTTACATACATACAAACATACGTAAGTATAAATGTACATACATATAGATATAAATCGACACATATACGTACAAATAGATATATGCACATAGATAAATACAGTGTTTCATATATATATGTGTTTGTGTATATATATGCGTATGTATATATAAATATATATATATATATATATATATATATATGTACATACATAATATATATAATATAGATTCTATATATACATAGATATGCATGTTGTATGTATGTGTGTATGGATGTATATATGTACCTATATATATATGTGTGTGTATATATATATATATATATATATATAATAGATGATATATATAGATAATGATTATATATATAGATATATGGATACATATAGATATAAATATATTTTAGACAATATAATATACTGTATACTACTATATATATAAGTATATTATATAGACAGATATATATAAAATATGTATTCTAGATGACATATGATAGACATGGAGACAGATAGATACATAATAGATTATATATATGGATATAGATGTATACATACTATATATAGAATATATATATGATAAGATATATAGATAGATAATAGAGACACATCACACATATGTATGTATATATATAAAGTGTTATATATAATGTACGTAAATAAAACCATATGCCAATATATATATAGACACACACACACACACACGCACACACGCACACACATCATATATATAAACACAAAACGCACACATATATGGTATAAACACATATACATACACCGCACCACACAACGCTCTCTCTATCTCTGCTCTCTCTCTCTCTCTCTCTCTCTATATATATATATATATATAGTTATAGATATATAGTAGATATCTATATTGCATCACACACACATCACACAATATTATATCTTACATATAGAATTATTTATTGTGTAAAATAATGAAGTGTTATAGATATGATATATATAGATAGATATAGATATATATATATATACACCCACCGATTAGATATACATATAGATAGTATACACACGGCTGCGCACACACACACACAACACACACAGATATATAGGCACGACATATAGACATAATATACATCTAATTAGATACATATATATAATATCAATATAGAATATATATAATATATTATATATATATATAATAGTATATACATATAATATATATATATATATATACACGCACATAATGTACACACAATCACACACAATGCTCTCTCTCCCTCCCTCCCTCTATCTCTCTCTCTTTATAATATGGTTGTCGTGTGTGTGTGTAAAATATATATATACATATAAACATACAAACATACATACATGTATGTGTATAGATATCAATAATATATATATAGATATATATATATAGACTATATATATGATATTTAATATATATATATTTGATAAAGAGATTATAAATATATATATATATATAGATATATATATATATATATACACACACACACACACACACACCAACAACAACAACACCGGGGTCTGGGGGGATCCAGATGTAGGCAGCCTTACCTCTACCAGCATCTCTGCCTGTAGAGAGGCTGATTCCACGAGACCCATAAAAGCAAGATTTTTATGCAAACGTTTTGCAGAAGAGGGCTTCTGAGGAAATATTAAATGGAAAACTACGGTTGCGGGAATAAGACAGGGGGTCGAAGCTAACCAAACCATGGAACAATAAAGCAGCGGAAGGAAACATACCTTAGCAGAGGTAAGCAAATAATGAGTCGTCCCAAAAGTGAGCACTACCTGCAAACCACGCGACAACATGGAAACCCACACCCAAACTTGCCCTACTACAACCGAAAGACAACTATAAGGCCGATTATCTGAGATCTAAGACCTTAATCTTATGCCGCCAAAGTCTCCTATCCTGAGCCAAGTCCTCCGTCAATCCTACAACTTTCAAATCATCTCTAATCACCTCATCCAAACTTTTCTTTGGTCGACCTCTCCCTCTTTTACCTACGGGGGTGTTAATCCTCTCACAGCTCCTCCCCGGGGCGTCCACACTCCTTCTCTTCACATGGCCAAACCATCTAAGTCTTGTTTCTCTCATCTTATCATCGATGGGGGCCACTTTAACCAAGTCTCTTATCACTTCATTCCTAATTCTGTCCAACATCCACCTAATCATCCTCATCTCTGCGACCATCAACCTTTGAACCTGAGTCTTTTTTATCGGCCAACATTCCGAACCATACAGTATAGCAGGTCTAACT
>JAKOGI010000170.1:472500-482500 GCA_029747015.1 Carnegiea gigantea
GATATATATATATATATATATATAGATTATATATAATATTTACTAGTATATCTGTATAGTAAGTATGTAAATAATATTCTAATATATAGATATATATATATATTATATATATATATATTATAGATATAAATATATATACATATATAGATATATATATATATATATATATATATATATATATATATATGCATTTGTTTGTATCTATATATTACATGCACAGATTATACAAACACACACACATTGCTCTCTCCCTCTCTCGCTCTCTCTCTCTCCCTCTCTCTCTAATCTTCTCTCTTTATAATATAGTATATATCTTATATATAATATATATATATATAATATATATTATATATATGTGCACACACACACTGTAATAGTCCGACCCTAAATCATGTTTATTTATTTAATTAAGCTATATTATTAATTTTTCATATTTATTTATCTCATTCATCATCCCAATTGGGAGAATTTATTTGGGGCTCCACTTTGCAATTCGAGTTTCATTTACCGAAAATAATTTTTCAGGAAAATTGATATTGGGCCTCACTAATTATGATTTAAAAATATTTAATTATTTTTCATGATGTCACATTTAATTTCAAGCTTGAAAAAAAGAATTTTAAAAAAATTAATTAAATTAATCGCACCCGATTTGAGATTTTTCACAAACCCGAGCTCATATAAGGCCAATTTTGGCCAAACAAGATTACACCCCTTTTTACTTAGCTAATTACCATCATTAGACTAATTATAATTAACAAAAAAATCTGATTTTGGAGGAGGAATCTCAACCAAGTCTTTTGCTTTGCCTTCACTTCATTTCTAGCCAAGTAAAGTGCATAAACCACCTAAGCAAGCAAGACCATCTTCTTCCTCCTCCACCTCCTCCTCCATGGCTGGCCTCTGCCCAGCCTGCTGCTGCCATCTTCTGCCTCCAGTCAGGGTTGCTGCCGGCCAGCCCCACCACCACAGCACCAGCAGCTGCCCCCCCAACCATCACTAGCACCAGACACAATACCACCTTCACATCTTCTTGTATTCAAGCTCAGGTGAGGTAATCTTTGCATCCAACTTTATATAATTCTTGGTTTTATGTTAGTTTTGATCATGAATCATGTTATTTTGACGCAATCAACAATTATTTTGATGTTTTATTGATTGGATCATCTTGAAAACAAGTGATGTTTGAAGTTGTTCATGATCATGCAAGTTTGGGTGGTGGTGATGGATTTTGATTGTTTTAAATGAGATTTGATGATTTTTGGCATTGGTAATGAATATCAAGATGTTTATATTGATTTATACAAGTTAAAGAGTGATTTTAATGGGTGGCTATGCGAAGAAAAGATTGAAAATATGTGAGTTAGAGCTGAGAAACAGACCAGAAATAGGGCTTAATTCGAGATTAAACTGGTATTGTTTGGCACATCCAAAATTCATGATTATTGGTGTAGTGATATCTTGATGAGTTAGCTTTGAATAGGCCTTGGAATCACTCAATGTTGAGTTGTGTGGACAAAGTTATGACCAATTTACTCAAGACTATGGAGAATACATTGAAACTGAGAACTGAACTAGAACAGTAACTTTACGGTACAATTGGTATTGATTGGGTCACTACGAAATTGTGATTTTTGGTGTGTAGATAGATCAATGAGTGATCTTCCAAATGCCTTTTGAATTGCCTTAATCCGAGTTCTGTGGAAATAGTTATGGTCGTTTTACTACGACTGCGCAGATTGGACTGAAATTATGCACGTTTGTGTTCTACCCAAATATTAGGGACCTTACTGTGGGAATCAAACTTGGTGTCTTGAATGAATGTTTTAGCGGACATTATGAGCTTTTCATATTGGGGTTTTACATCTTATTTGGAGGTTGGGAGTGAAAGATATGGATTTTCTAATGCAGACCATCAAACGATAATATGAGTGAATGCAAAAATCGAGATATTTGGAAATATTTTCAGAAGTTTCTATATAATTATGGGTATTGCAAGGAAAATTACAAAGGGTAGTGAGTTCAACAAGTTTGTTATTACATAGAAGCTTACTTGTGTTGGAAAACCGAGTTAAGTGAGCATGAAAATGAAATTTGAGAAGTGGGCTCAGTAATGACTCAAGTTATTGTCTATCAGATTTATTGAGGTTATTTGTGCTTTTATGAACCTCACAACACCCCTCATGGCATTGAACCTTCTATTATCCATTTCAGAGGCATTAACCATTCTATTATCCATTTTAGAGGCATTGAACCTCACACTTTTCATTATCTATTTCAGAAATATCAGAAACCCATATTTCATTATCACCTCTATCATTTCTATTTGGTTCATTTTATTTCAATTTATTGCATTTCAAGTTCAGTAATCCTAACTGATTTAAATCAGTTCATTTTGGTTTAACTTGTCTTATATTGAATTAAAATCAGTTTATTATATTGAAATGCACAAGTTATGTATCCCATTTCGTTATTCAACTTCTGTTACACCTACTTTTACTCGCTCAATTATGCGAGTAAGGATCATTTGCTGACTACACATACTTACAGTGACATTTATGAAATAGAGTTGAGGCCTAGTCTATCATTTCCATTGTGCATAAGTATTATCAAGTGAAATATCATTTTTAAAGAATTCAGGTACGTCCATTGCCTGTATCTTTAGAAATTACAATGTATTTATCGGCGTTATCATGTTTTGATAAGTACATCAATGAATCAGTTTACACAGTGATTTATCAGTTAATTAGTAACCCCATCAGTTATCATCTATAGGGCATTCGCCCCTCAGTTACTCGCGTGGCTTCAGGCCAGGTCCCCAATCGGCTTGGCAGGTGTACACCTATCCATAGATCGTAACAGCATCAAGGGGTTCACTAACAGATAATAACTAGCAATGCAACTTTACATCATCTTATTCACTGTTTTAACTAAATGAATTGCAAAGCGGGCCCAACCAGTGTTTCAATGATCATTTAACAATTCAGGAATGCATGTACTGAGCTTCGGCTCACAGTTCGAAATGTTTTTCACGGTTTGTTTTAGGTAAATGATCGGAGTATTGCCCTCATGCCAGCAAATCAGCTGAAGAGAATAAGTGAAGTAGGGAAATCCAGATGGATCAGAAGTAATACCGTATATGCATACCTTAAGTTGTATTTGGAATTCTTCTGTAGATGAAGATGTAGATTACATGATGAATTATCTTCTTATGATTTATAAACCTTATATTGGTTAATGCTTGATTGTGAATTGATGAGCATATGTGAATGTGCATAGTGGAGGTTATGCTTAACTGTGTTATTTATAACACTCATGTTTCAAGCCTTGTCCTTTTGGATGGCGGTAACGCCCCTATCATTGGATTCATCATATTACAATTGAGTGATTTATTATTAAGGAGGATATAAACAGTGAAACATGCTTAATTTGGGGGCGTTACAGGTTTGGTATCAGAGACAGGTTGAGATTTTCCTTATGGGTTGTGGATTATGGAGCTAAGACATTGAGAAAGTTGGTTAGTGAGGAATGAAGATTATTATGATATCATTGGAGATTTGTGACAATAGTAATGTTTGCTTATCTCTCACATATTCTACTTATCTATCCCTCTTTGTCAGATGGATCCATACAATGTATATATAGTTTGATCTTAAGCGTCAGACTCAAGGGTGATTTTTAACAATAAGTTAAAGATGTTCCAATGCATTCAGATATGTATGGTCATATGAGTCACCCATCTGATTGGTATGCCATTCTTTTAGCTTGAATTGTTTATTTTTGGGATGTAAACCCTTGTACTCCAGGCGTGTAGTCTGTAGAGTTGTAGTCTCCGGCGTGTAGCCGTTGAGCTTAATTTGGTATCCTTTTATACTTCTATTTAATGCAGATGATGTGATGTAAGGCTTTAAGCCTGGGAATTGGCCAGTTTGCAGGCAAAACTCTGTCCGTTCCCCCTAGAAATTTCAGAATCATTAACACTCGTGGCCCTAGGGTTAGGGGCTGTTACAAATGTATCCTATGAAACGCCCTTGACTCATTTTGAGGTTAAATGTATAGGGAAAACCAAGTATAGGCAGAATATACAAGTTCAATCAACTTGGCAGTTTTGGTCAGTGCATAAGGATCGATCATGAAGTAACTTTGGTCCATGATCACCATGATTCACATAAGGATTTTCCATCCTGAGTTTAAGTTTAAGGAGATATCTTTCATATGAAACAAGACAAGTCAAAGTCTACAAAGTTGGTAGAATCCTAATGCACAAGGTCTGAGTTTAGTCCACTTGCAGCCATACACTCCATTAGATAGAGATGTTTTAGTTATTCTATATCACAGTCCAGAAAGTAAGCTTTCCAATGGCCCATGTTGTAACACATTTGGAGACCAGTGGCCAATGAAATTCAGCCTAGAAGTCTGATGGTACAGACTGTTCAAGTCAGTGGATACGTACAATTTTGAGCTTATATTTCCTCATCATATGGGTGCCATTTTGTGCGCTTCTCGAACCCAAGTGGCCATTACTTCAATATGCCTCATTGATTGCAGATATTTTCTTTTGTAACCCAAGAATTTCATCGAAGTGAGCTACATGGGGGTTCTCGATGTACTATCCCCTAAATTGTAGGATGTTGAAGAGGCTTGTTCTATGGTACATAAGCTTGAAACCATTGACTACCGACGCTTTAGAGAGACATTTTTGCTTCAATCCATTGCAATTCAAGACTTGCTTAAATTGCCCAAACTCTTGTAAGCAGTCCATTGATTCCATCTCTATCTGTGACGTAGACATTACTTTTGATGATATTTCACTGCACTTTTTGATGACATACCATCTACTATTATCCTTGTTGGATGATCAACTGTTGGATACGCCTCACTTGACTAGGGGCTTCATGTATTTGTCTTCATAGTATCACCCCATCCAGTTGCATCATCATTCACTCTCATGTCATATCTTCATCAGTTCAGATCACTTTTTCCTGTTTTTAAGAGGTCAATTGTTGCTAGTAGTTGGATTATGATTGGGTTGCGCTCATGTCAATAGATGATAATTTTATAGCATGCTTGAATAGAAGGTAGATCTTAACTACGCTTTGTATAAAGGCTGGTTATTATCAAATTTGTGGACTCCATTGCTAAGGGAAACGCGATGTGTTTACCTCTTTGGCTGATTCAATTTAAGTTTCCATCGAAAGATCATTTGCATAAAGTTTAAGTTTGACAATCAAAGTCTTTTCCATGCATTTGGATTGCATTAGTGAAAAATTTTGATGGGTTACCGCCCCATGGAAAAATGTCTTTAGTTGATTCATACCAAAGGAGTCTAGAGTGGAAAGTATGACCAGTGGAAACTTAAGAATGGATTTGAGGAGTGGAGAAAGTTTTCACTGTAATAGAGATTCCAGGTGATAACCGGGTAAACATTGGAACATTTCATCTAACTGGTGAAACCGATATTTGGCGGGACACTATTAAAAATAAGCTCTTAGGGCTTGACTTCATTTGGAGCCGATTTATGAAAGAACTAAGTACATCGCTCCGGATTGCTAAGTGGGAACTAACAAATGTACGTGGTGTGGTAGCCTAGAGCACCTCATCGTTGCCTGCTCCCAAAAACTAAAGGTTGTAGTTAAGGGCTCTCACTTTCAAGGCCCGCAGCTGTGGGAAGGGCTTATGTGTTGAGCAAGAAGGGAGTTGCCACCTCTGGTGCAGCACTGAAGCTCTCTTTTAATTTCGAAGCTATTTTATGTATTGATTGATTCCATTGCCACTCATTCATTTATATTCACATGATCTGCCATGCATGTGAACCTTGAGAATAAGAAGGCAGAAACCAATTATGGAATCAAGTTATCCAACGACTCTAGAGTTGAGTGTTCTACATCTCATAAATTTTGTTTCAATTACTACTGGTGAGGTAGTTTCCCCTGGAGTTCTGTTTCAATTTAACTGGTCAGACTTCAATATCATTTTGGAAATGAGCTGGTTGTGTACTTGTGGGATCAAGATGGGCTGTGATGACCCTAAGGTTGTTTTAAGAAAAGAACAAGGAAGAGAAATATGTTTTATGGCCAAAGAGAGGAAAAACCTTGTCCTTTAAATATTGTTATGAAACCAAGTGAGCTCTTATGTCAAGGATATATTGTGCATTGGTGTTATGCTATTAACATTCAACTGAAGGAAGAAAAAGCAGAAGACACCCCTATAGTTTTTGAGTTTAAAGAATTTTTCTGGAAAAGTTACTGGGACAGCTCCGCTAAGAGAAATTGAGTATGAGATTGAATTCATCCCTGGTGCCTAATTTATCTCAAAAACCTCATATCGTATGGTCCCAACTGAGCTTAAGGAACTACAGATTCAGCTAGATGAGCTGTTATAGGCGGGCTTTATTAGGCTAAGTGTATCACCATGGGATGCCCCAGTGTTGATTGTAAAGAATAAGAATGGAACCTTAAGGTTACGTATTGATTTCAAAGACCTGAACAAGATCACCATCAACACCACATACCAATCGCCCTAAGTAGATGACCTCTTTGATCAACTACAGAGAGCAGGAGTCTGATCTAAGATTGATTTGAGGTCAGAGTACCATCAACTTAGCATTATATCTGAATACATTACCAAAATCGCACTACGGACCATGTAGGGGTCATAGTGAATTCACTGTGACGCCTTTTGGCCTAATCAATGGCCCCGCGGCCTTTACAGATCTTATGAATAGAGTTTCAAATCATATCTCGACAAGTTATGGTGGTGTATATAAAAGATGTTTTGAAATACTCTAAGGACAAAGATGAGTATACTGTTCATTTGAGACGATGTTATAAACCTTGAAGGAACATCAATTACATAGCAAATACAAAAAGCATGAGTATGGTTGGAAGCAATGGTATTTTTTGGAAAAAAAAATGCAATTACAAAGTGCTTAAGACCTACCAATGCATTGGGATTAGAAACCGTTTGAGTTTAGTAGGGAGTTATCGAGTTCAGAAAGGAATTGTCATATAGTGGTACCTTATTCCTCCCAACAGTTCAAGTCTTATGGGTGGTACCTTACCCATAATCCAGGTGCACTGAGAAGGGGTACCTTGTGTAATCTATACTGGCCATCAGAGTTTGAAGTATATCTTCTCTCACCAGAAGCACAGTCTACATGAAGCATCAGTTGTGGCAAATCCACGGTCGACCAAGAACTGGAAGTATTGTGGTAGACGCTCTGAATAGGAAGGCATAACATACTGTGAACACCGTAGTGATTACTCAACTGAATTTCTTGAGAGACCTTGAGGATTTGCACAGTCAATTAGTGTCACACTGGAAGGCAAATGTTCAACTGCTGGTACTTATCTTATAGCCCTCCCTAATGGAGGAGCCTAGAGTGAATCAAGATAGTGATCCTGTGCTCCAAAGAGTAAAGCAAAATCGTAAGAAAGCAGATCTTAGAGGAGGCTCATAATACTCGCTATTTAGTGCATCGAGGGGGCACCAATGTGCATACAGATTTGAGGAAATATTTTTGTGAAACAATACAAGAAGAGATATTACAGAATATTTATTATGGATAAAGGTACCAGCACCCATAAGTGAATTGAGACCATTAGGAATTCCCACTTGGAACTGGGATTCAATTTTAATAGATTTTGTCATGGGATTCCCTCAGATATAGTGTCTGACAGAGATCAGAGATTTCAAGCCTGTTTGACATGTACTTCAAGGAGCCTTTGGAGAGGGATTGAACTTTAGTAGTTCTTATCATCCCGAGCATCTAAAAAAAATCAATGAATCAACTCTTCTAAGTTGGCGCCTGTAGTGCTTCACGACCAACATTTGCATTTGAAGACAGTATGGAACTCCCGGCAGTCAATGTTGTGATAGCACTAGCAGAGAATCCTTCATTAAACATCAGGACAAAATGATGGCAGATATTGACAACAAATCATCTTATGGGTCATGAAGATCTTCTTCAACATTAAATAAGACGGCATATCGCAGAAGACTCTTGCAAGCAGACCATTGGAACCGACAGAAAAGCTATGTTGATAAAAGATAGAGATTTCTGAAATTTTCGGTATATGATAAGTTCTCAGAAAGTCTCACCAACTAAGGGTGTAAGGAGGTTGCGCTGCGACCTAAATGGAGGCCAAGATCTTTTGGATCATATCAGTTCATTGAAAGGTCGAATTCCATAACTTGTCTACCAGATCTACCTGTATAACTCAAACATACACATAACATGTTTCGTGTTCCTTACCTTACAACTCAGGTAGTATATTTCAGACCCTGACCATGCTGTCTTGATTCCCTTGCAGTCATTGAGGGTCTTGTATTTCAAGAGCATCCTATTCAGATATCGGATCACAGGATTAAGTAGTTAAATTATATTGCTCTGGGCAAATCATACCTCCCAGAAGCTACTTGTGAAACTGAGCAAAAAGTGAAAGCTAGTACTCATTTTCATTTGAAATCACCTTGCATGATAGTTAAAGTTCATAAGTTTCGAGGACGAAACTCTTTAAGGGGGGAAGGGTGTAATAGTCCGACCCTAAATCATGTTTATTTATTTAATTAAACTATATTATTAATTTTTCACATTTATTTATCTCATTCATCATCCCAATTGGGAGAATTCATTTGGGGCTCCACTTTGCAATTCGAGTTTCATTTACCGAAAATAATTTTTCAGGAAAATTGATATTAGGCCTCACTAATTATGATTTAAAAATATTAAATTATTTTTCATGATATTACATTTAATTTCAAGCTTTAAAAAAAATTTTAAAAAAATTAATTAAATTAATCGCACCCGATTTGAAATTTTTCACAAACTCGAGCTCATTTAAGGCCAATTTTGGCCCAACAAGATTACACCCCTTTTTACTTAGCTAATTACCATCATTAGGCTAATTATAATTAACAAAACAAATCTGATTTTGGAGGAGAAATCTCAGCCAAGTCTTTTGCTTTGCCTTCACTTCATTTCTAGCCAAGTAAAGTGCATAAACCACCTAGGCAAGCAAGACCATCTTCTTCCTCCTCCACCTCCTCCTCCATGGCTGACCTCTGCCCAGCCTGCTACCGCCATCTTCTACCTCTAGTCAAGGTTGCTGCCGGCCAGCCCCACCACCATAGCACCACCAGCTGCCCCCCCAACCACCACTAGCACCAGACACAATACCACCTTCACATCTTCTTGTATTCAAGCTTAAGTGAGGTAATCTTTGCATCTAACTTTATATAATTCTTGGTTTTATGTTAGTTTTGATCATGAATCATGTTATTTTGATGCAATCAAGAATTATTTTGATGTTTTATTGGTTGGATCATCTTAAAAACAAGTGATGTTTGAAGTTGTTCATGATCATGCAAGTTTAGGTGGTGGTGGTGGATTTTGATTGTTTTAAATGAGATTTGATGATCTTTGGCATTGGTAATGAATATCAAGATGTTTATATTGATTTATACAAGTTAAAGAGTGCTTTTAATGGGTGGCTATGTGAAGAAATGATTGAAAATATGTGAGTTAGAGCTGAGAAACAGACCAGAAACATGGCTGAATTCGGGATTAAACTGGTACTATTTGGCACATCCAAAATTCATACTTTTGGTCTAGTGATAGCTTGATGAGTTAGCTTTCAATAGTCTTTGAAATCACTCAATTTTGAGTTGTGTGGACAAAGTTATGACCAATTTACTCAAGACTATGCAGAATACATTGAAACTGGGAACTGAACTGGAACAGTAACTTTACGGAACAACTGGCATTGATTGGGTCACTGAAAAATTGTGATTTTTAGAGTGTGGATAGATCAATGAGTTATCTTTCAAATGCCTTTTGAATCGCCTTAATCCGAGTTATGTGGAAACAGTTATGGTCGATTTGCTACGACTGCGCAGATTGGACTGAAATTGTGCATGTTTGTGTTCTACCCAAATTGTAGGGACCTTATTGTGGGAATCAAACTTGGTGTCCTGAATGAATGTTTTAGCGGACATTATG
>JAKOGI010000170.1:487500-604342 GCA_029747015.1 Carnegiea gigantea
TTAAAAACATATAGGAAATTGTTTCACCTTTTAAAGATGTGGATCAGTGCAATTTATCATGTACTTGAACTATTATGGGGGAATGAAAAGACTGCAGTCGCATGTAGAATTCAATCTTCTTTCGGAACAAATTGAATTGCATAAACTAACAACTTATTCTTTCAAATGCCCTTGTTTAGCCTATGTGAAATATCTTTGATTGCTAAAAGTTGTTCTATCAAGCGAATCTCTTTCAAATATTGCTAAATCAAGTCCTATCTCATCAATCAGATAGCAAGTTTCAGCTTTCAGTCATTCACTTAATTATTTAGAATTAGCTAATGGATTTAGCCAAAATCCAAACACGACAATTACACATAAGATAGAATTCAACACAAAATAGAATTCAACAAATCCCAATCAAGAACAAATAAAATTAGGTAAAAATGAAAGATTTCAATATCAATACTTGGCTAACAATCCCTGGATTGAGAAAACTACTCAACACATATTTAAATCAATAAAACTAAGCAGAGTTTTGAGAGAAGAAGACTTAGCATAATTAGGGATCCTTCAAGGGTTTTCCAACTTCACAAGGGCTCCAAAACGGCGAGCAATTCTTTAACACTGACGGTCAAAACTACTAAAAATGTAAACTAAACTAGAAAATATGGAAAATGAATTAAAAACTAGAGGCAATGGTTCTCTTCTTTTCTATGTCCTATGCTTCTTCCTCCGAAAATGAGCTTATTTATAGAGAAACACAATCAACCTTGGCCACGCGATGATGGGAAACGAACAGGCTAGCAGTTATGCTTTCACCACAGATCGTGACCTTCACCACAGACAGTCCGTGGAGGGCTCTGTCTTGATGATCTTCTGTTTTTTCTTCCTTCTACAAGCATGGTGGCTTGGGGGTATCTGTGGGAGTCAATTGCACTCAATTATGGTCAACTTTTGGGCAAAATGGTCCCAAAACCTGCAAAACACAGAAAAGAACCATACATGAGCGTAAAATCGAGCAATACCATCCTCGGGAAGACATCAGTAGCAGCATCAATAACCAAATCAACCCAAGAAGTTCGGCCCAAAAGTGATGAAAAATTTACAAACAGATAGGGGAAAGAAATTTTCGAAAAATAGGTAAGAAGCATCACATCAAAATATTAAATGAGTTACTCAAATCAACTTGAGTAATCGTATTGGTGTATTACAAGAAGTAGAGCCTAGAAGAACCAATAGAACCTCACTTTAGGATAAGGCACTTATCACACATGTTTTTAAAAATAAAATGCGGTTCTCTCAAATCCCATTCTGTAGAACTAAATCTACCATAAGCTTGATAAGACTCTCTAATTCACCACTACTATAATATAAAACACACAAGGAAATCATGACAACATTTAAGGGTTGTAACGGGGCTATGGGTAAAGGTGTGGAGGGAATAAGCATTTTGGGTTTTGTGGAGCTAAAAGCAAAGACTAAGAGTATAAACCATAATCTCCCAACTAAATTATACTCCTTAAAATATCAACATCCCCAAGTGATGTCATAAGAAAAAGTTCCTAATATACAACCAATGCCAATATCCTCTTATTGCATCATTTTTGTTGTTGTTTTGTGTCTTTTTTTTCCATTTGTCCTTGTTTTTTTTTTCTTTGTTTTTTTTTTCAAAATATGCACATTTTTTCTGCCTTGAGTTCTTTTCTGTTTCTTTTTTTTATTAAAGGAGGATAATGGCAAAGGAAGCTATGCATTTTTATCACTTTTCTTACAACTCATAAAACATAACCTAATTGACTTTGAAGGGGAAAATAAAGCATGAATCCCTTATCATATCCAACCAAACCACAAAAAGGTTATTATTTGCAAATTACTTCCAATGAACTATGAAAACCCTATAGTCTTAGCTTAAAAAAAAGGGTCAGACATATGTGCTTAGCTAAAGATAATAATATAGGTTCTCACAAAAAAAAAAGGGTAAAGGCTCAAAGGGGTAGCAAGGGGTAAATTATTCACATAAACGTGGCTATTTGGTCAATGTAGTTTATAAAGTCAAAGAATGCCTCAATCATGTTGCCTAAATGTGCACGCTAAATGTGGTCTTGAACAGCAGTCAAAGCAAGTTCTAGAGACTTCAAATCTTAGAAGAGCCACACATGAAAAGAAATATGAGACTAAGTTGATGGATTGGTCTATTTAGGCTTAAAATCTCACAGGACAAGGCTCATCTAGCTCTTGGAATCTCGTATGACAAATACTCATGCTAAGAATCAGTAAGCAAGCAACCTATATCTAATGTGAAAGTCAAAACATAAAGCAAATTTGAAAACTCTGAAACAAATATTTTATTCACAAATGGGCCTAACAAAAAGGGTCAAAATAGGCAAAATAAAGCCACTTAGTCTAAAGACTCACTTTCGAAGGATTTATAGGCTTTTTCTCCTTTTGTTTTCAATTTTTTAATTTTTAATTTTTCTTTTTTTGTTTTGTTTTTGTTGCAACTAAACACTAAAAGGTGTCAAAACAAAGCTACAACAAAGGAAGAAACCTAGAAAACTGCATGATTAACCTAAAAATACAAATTAAATAAAAAACCACAAATTATCACACATCCACAACACACATATATACAACTAAAACAACTCCTCCATGCTTGGACAATGCATTGTCCTTAATGTAAGCATACAACTCTAAACAGGAGGAGGAGAAGAAGGAGGGTGGGATTGAGAAATGTGCCAATCTCACCAGGTCTCTTAGCAGACCCTGAAGTCTTGAAAATATTGGTTCCAGGAGGCAATCATCCCACAGAGCTCACCATGGCGCTCTTGAACAAAGTTACGAGGTGAGGCATGCTCAATTTCTACATATGCTCATAGAGAAGCATGCTTCTCTTGAATTGACCTAAGGGTATCATGCAGGGCAGGATAGTTAGGAGAGGAGGACGGTTGGGAGGAACTAGAAGCCTTAGGGTGAGGAGCTTGAGGAGGTGGGGCAGGTCACGCCAACTCTTTACTACCAGGCAAAAGTGGAGATTGACCTAGTTCATGACAGAGGTGCGATCAATGTTTGGGAGAGGCACAACCTAATTCCCAGGATGAATCCAACAAATGCATCCACCATCAACTTTACAAAATTTCACTTGTTCAATGCGGCTAAGTTCAACCGCTTTAAACCTTTGGCTTTGTCATCAGGGTTTGATTCAACTCCAACCAACCTAGAAATAGGGGTAATAAGGCCCCCAATAACAATCCCATGTATAGAACTAGTGGTTGGACTATACAACTTATTAACCAAGAATGACCCAGGGTTAATTCGGTCACCCTCGAGCATGCTTTACAAAAAATATAATTTAGATAGACAAGGCACATTGATGCTATCCTCCCAGGCAAACAAACCACAAGCTAATAAATGTTGGCCACGCAAATATAGGGGTTTTGAATAATAGTGCCTTTTGAATTACTAGTGTCATATCGCTAATCCCAAAAAAGTTCATGCCAAAAAGCATTCGAATTAAACTTCTTAGGGACATGTCGGTATGAAAGCTGCATACTTAGTGAAAAACTAAATATACTATTGAAGGCACTCAAATTAAGCTCATAAAAAGGCCTACTAAGATAAAAGGTAAAGTAGCCCTCTTAACACCGAGGGCGACTCATAACCTCAACATGCGATGTGCTCAGAAATTCAAGTGTGAGGTCCCCATAGGTGTGGTCCCTAGTTTCTAAATGATGGCTCATTCTATCCCGAGCAAACAACCAACGACTATCATCCAACAATCCTAAGTGAATCAGCACATCTCATCATAATATCAAGTAGCTACCACGAGTTTACAAGTCAAAGCATTATATCTAACAATATGTTTGGGATTAGTTAAACCAAGGGAGTATAGAATGTTACCTCGATTTCTTATGGAGGTTGATGTACGGGAGCTTCGAGGAGCTCGTTGTAGGGCTTGACTTGAAGTCCTAGCTTCTTGTGCTATTCTTACCTTCTTCTTTGGTGCCTTAATGGTGTAATACAGATGGGAAAAACTTAAAAAACTAAACTAAAAAGAAAATGCTGGAAAAATACTAGAAATGTAAAATTTCAGAAGGGGAAGTAAATGATGAAGAAATATGGAAGAAAAAAATGAAAGTTGGAAGAATAAAAGTGAAAAATGAAGTTGTGAAAGTTATGGGTATAGAGATGGGAGGAATGGAAGAGAAAGAAGGCTTCAAAGTGAAAAATAAATGGAGAAATGGGGAGAAGGTAAATAGAGGAAGTAAAAAGAGAAGAAATTTGGTGGAATTTGGTGAAAAATTGAAGGTTTAAAGTGAAGTGGTTATGGAGGTTTTAGAGAGGGAATGGAGGGTTTAGAGATAGAGTGTGTTGAGTTTTTGAGGAAGAAGATGAGAAGAATTGGGTCAAAGAGGGTCCATGGTCAACTGTGGTCGCTACTTTTGGCATTCTTCTCTCCCTTTTTACGTTTTCTTTTTCTTTAAAGCTTTTCAGACCATGGTCGGTCCGCAGGGGATCTAGAAAACCTCTTATTATTTTTTTCTCTTTTTTTTTCTCTTTTTCTCTATGTCAATCAATTTCTAGTGAATTTTCTAAAGTCCAAAAAACAAAATACAATAGAAGGGTACAAATAAAGGAAAAAAAAGGGTAAAAGAAACACTTGGGTTGCCTCCCAAGAAGTGCTTATTTAAGGTCTAGATCTTGACCTTTCTTCTATTCCACTTCGGGTTCAATGAAAATGTGGGCGTCGTTTTTGTCACGAACCACGAAATTGAAATCTTTCAGCCGAAGGTGCCACCTTAGATACTTATGTTGGAGGTCCTTCCTCATCATCAAGTGATACCATAGCATATTGTCAGCATACAAGACAAATCAGTAGCGCGCCCCATTAGACGGACCACTATCATAATTTTCAATCGCAATATCGAAATCGACATAGACTCCTTCCATAGGAGGAAAAGAAAACACTACTTGGGTGAATCTGCAATAATCATTCATGGAAGATACATTATAAGCATAGGCCTCAACCTCGGGTATGCCAAGTGGCATAGGAGCAGCAAACTCCGGCTTAACATAACCTTGGTCGAGATCCTCAATAGAAATCCAATCAAACTCAGAAGGGTGAGGACGACTCCAACCATCCTCCATTTTAATTTCATGGGAAAGGGGAAGTACATTAGGTAGGGAAGAATTAGGGGAAATAACCTTCTCATCCATAAAACAAAACATAGCATAACATCGCCCCACTTCAAATGTTATCCACCCCCTTTTACATCAATAATGCAATCTAAAGCAACCAAGAAGGGCCACCAAGAATAATTTGAGCATTATCAGTCATATCAGCAATGATAAAATCTTCTAATACCAAAAAATCTCCTATTTTTATGGGCACACCCTTCAATGTACCCGACAGTCATGTTTTAGAACCATCTGCTAAATGGAGTGAAAAGGGTACGGGTCGTAATGACCCTAAATAAAGATTATAAAACATAGAGTAGGGCATCAAGCTGACACTGGCACCAAGGTCATATAAGGCTCTTTTAGTTTTCATTTTTCCTATGATATAGGGGATAGAAAAGCTACCTAGGTCACGAAGCTTAGGTGGAAAGACTATGGGAATCTCAAAGCTATCATCTTATATAAAAGTTATGGGCTTGCCATCCTCACTATTCTAGCCTCCTCAAGCAGTATGCCCTCAGGATCCTCTACCTCTTCTTTTTAGTTAATGCAATTACGATGCTCACAGGGGTTAGAATCAGGCTTATTAGACAGTCTACCCAGAGGTGTAGATGAAGATGTAGCTTGTTGAGTTATTTGGGCTTCTAATATCTTGTTGTGGGTAATAAGCACATCAACCTTAGAGGCCAATGGCTTAATGTACTCGTCTTGCTTTTATTGAGCTAAAAGCATATTCTCTATTATACGCTCTATGTTGGATTTTTGAGGTGCTTATTGAGGATAGGACTGTCTTTGAAATCCAGTGGATCGTCTAAAATTCGCTTAGGGCATGAGTGGAGCATTAGACCTATAAGAGAAATTGTGGTGATTCCTCCAACCTAGATTAAACATGCTGGAGAAAGGGTCATTTATTGGTCTAAGGTGGTAATCATTCACATAATTGACCCGATCACTTACATCTTGGGTAAATGGACTACCACTTGACAATGAACAGTCAAATGATTACCTGATCCACATATATCACATGATGGAGAAGGAGTACTTGAATTAACAAAATTGACATTCAGGCATTCTAACTTTTGAGACATAGCATCAACTTCAGAATAAAGTATAGAAATAGCATCTAATTCCAGCTTACCTCCAAGCGCTTGGGTTGGGCTCTCTCAGACGACCATTGAAAATTATTAAGGGTCATATCTTCTATAAGATTGTATGCTTCATCTTCAGTCTTATTCATAAGGGTACCTCATGTTGCCCCATCAATAGTAGACCATAATGACTAGGTGACTTCATTATAAAATGCTTGCGTAATCCTTAATCTTTGAAGGCTATGGTGATGGCATAATCGTAAAAGATCCTTGAATAGCTCCTAGGCTTCATGAAGGGTCTCATCTTCCTTTGAGAGAAGATAGTAATTTGATTCCGCAGGCTTGTCGTCTTACTCGGAGGAAAGTACTTGGCAAGAAAGACTTTCGTAAGCTCGTCCCATGTATTTATACATCCTGCAATCAGCGAGTAAACCCACGCCCTCGCCTTATCCCTAAGTGAAAAAGGAAACAGGTACAAGCGGATGGCATCAATAGAAACTTTCTTGAGCTTTAGTGTATCACACATCTCTAAAAAGGCCGAGAGGTGTAAGTGTGGATCTTCTAGCACGGTCCCCCCGAACTGAGATTATTGCACCATGGATATAAGAGCTAGTTTGAGCTCAAAGTTGTTTGCTTCCACATTTGGCCGAGCAATACTTGAGGAAATGCCTTGGACTCATAGGGTAACAAAATCCTAGAGTCCCCTAATTCGGTCACTTCCTATTCCTGCCATTTTTAAAGAAATTACTTGAGCCTTGAGTCTTTGCTCTTCTACACATAGCTTTTCCTTCTGGAGCAAAAAGTCCTTTCGATTTCTGAATCAAATTCAAATGCGAAGGGACTTCGCACATAATGGAGAAATCTGCAAAATAGGTGACAAAGCTACCAATGTAAGTAAAAAATATAAAGAAAATAATAACAAAATGCTTAGTTAATTTCTAAGGGCTACCTCATATCCACAAATTTGGTCCTTCGTAATGGCACCAAAAAACATAATAGGTGCTACTACTATGACCGCAAGCGCACGGTTGTTGTAGTGTAGTATATCATTTCCACGAGGACCAATTGTAATTTATTGAGGTTGATCCTTTGAAAGTGCTAAGCAAGCAATTTCAATTAAGGGTTGAGCAACACTATGACGTATTTGAAGAATTCATTCAATTCAAAACATCTAGGGAATTACTTCACCTTGTAAAGATGTGGATCAGTGTAATATATAATGTACTTGAACTATTATGGGGATTGAAAGGGGTGCAGTCATATATAGAATTCAATCTTCGTTCGAAACAAATTGAATTGCCTAAACTAACAAGTTATTCTTTCAAATGCCCTTATTTAGTATAAGTTAAAGATTTTTGATCACTAAAAGTCCTCTTAACGAGAGAATCTCTTTCAAGTATTGCTAAATCAAATCCTATCTCATCAATCAAATAGCAAGTTTTATGTTTCAGTCCCTCACTTAACTATTTAGAATTAGTGAATAAATTTAGCCAAAATTCAAACACAACAATTACACACAGAAGATAGAATTCAACCAATCCCAATCAAGAAGAAGAATAATTAGATAAAAATAAAAGATCCAACATCAATACTTGGCTAACAATCCCCATATTGAATAAACTACTCATACATATTCAAATCAACAAAACTAGGTAGAGTTTTCAGAGAAGAAAACTTAGTGTAATTCCAAATCCTTCAATTCCGAACATCGCAAGGGCTCCAAAACAGCGAGCAATTTTTCAACACTCACACTCAAAACTATTGAAAATATGAACTAAACTATAAAATATGGAAAAGAAATGAAAAACTAGAGAGAATAGTCCTCTTCTTTTTTGTGTTTTGTGCTTCTTTCTGCAAAAACCACCTCATTTATAGAGAAATATAGTCAACCTCAGTCGCACAATGAGGAAAAATGAACAGGCTAGCAGTTATGCATTTACCACAGACTGTGGCCTTTACCATAGATAGTCCGTGGAGGGCTTTGTCTTGATGATCTTCTGCCCTGGCCCCCATCCGCGGGCATGGTGACATGGGGGTGTCAGTGGCGAGTTAAATTACACTCAATTATGGAAACGTTTTGGGCCAAGTTGTCCAAAAATATGCCAAACACAGAAATAAACCATACCTAAGCATAAAATCAAAAAGGGGTATAAATTGTGACATAAAGCACATAATTCCCCCTAAAAACGGCATTAAATGACCACAAAATGATATACAGTTTAAGCACTTTTCATACATATAAATATATATCAACATAAATATTTACAAATAGCCATATATGCATAGACGAACACATAGTCTTTCATATATCTCTACATGTGCATGTTTCTGTGCGTCTGTGTGTATGCATATATATATATATATATATATATATATATATATATATATATATATATATATATATATATATATATATATATATATATATATATATATATATATATATATATATATATATGTGTGTGTATATATATATATATGTATATATGTATATATATGTGTGTGTGTGTGTGTGTGTGTGTGTGTGTATTGTAAGACCCGCCTTCGTTATTTTTATGTTAAGTTGCTTGTCTTGCTTTTTACGTTAGAAAATCGTATTTTTAGCTACCATATGAGTTAAATTATTATCGATGTGCTTTTGGGAGCTATGATTTTTATTAAAAAAAAGAATTATTATTGCTATTATTGATTTTAAAGTAAATTCGTGCTGTTTTGCCATTAAATTATGTCGATAGTTTAATTTAGTCGTTATTCGATTTATTTAGTCGTTTCTTAAACACGATTAGACTATGAACCCTAGAAGTTGTTCGATATTTAATAAATTGAACCTTTATATATTTGTGAATGAATAGTCGATAGAAGGCCGTACTAACGATTGGGTTTAGAATAGGAGGTTGCAAGATTGGATTATCGAGTTTAGTTGAATGGGCAAGCGACCAAGAAACCAAAGAAAAAGAAAGAGTATAAGGGGCCAAAGCCCCGTATTTTTTTTTTTTTATGACACACGCACGAAAGGGGGGGTTTGGTTTCTTTGGATTTCTCACCACCCTCCCCGGCGACCCAGCAGAGAAGCGAGAGGGAGAGGGAGAGTGAGAGGGGGGAGGTCAGCGGTGAGCCATTACCGGCTGTCGCCTGGCTCGACGGGAATCGCAAGGGCAAGCAGAGATGAAAGAAGAAGGGGGATCGAGACAGTGAGGGGGAGAAGGGGTTGGAACACGACGACCAGGGCGAAGTCGACGGCCAGGCATCCGTCGAGGGTGGGCTTGAGTCCGGCGACGCGAATGAGGGACCTGAGGGTTAGGGTTTTGAAACCCTTAGCACTATCGCTACCAGGACTGACCACATGGGACTCGAACCCGGCCTCAAATTGCCCAGTTAGCCCAGGAGTTGGGTCCTTTAGCTTGGATTCGAGGTGGGTGTTTCTCGCCTCCTAAGCTATTACTATTTTTGGAAATGTTTTTCAGCAGATTGATGTTGCATGTCACGTTAGAGGTCGCTAAATTCATTAGAAATGTCAAGAAGTGAGCTATACATGTTTAGGTTCGATTCATTTGGTTAATTTATGCCTGAGATTGTAATTTGAAGTGAATCATATATGCTTAGCTTCAATTCGAATCAATATAGTTAATTCATGCCTAAGTTTTTAATTTGAAACGAATTATATAAGTTTAGTGTTAATTCGAATGCATGTAGTTAATTTATGCCTAAGTTCTTAATTCGAAACGAATTATATACGTTTAGCGTTAATTCGAATGCATATAGTTAATTCTTGCCTAAGTTTTTAATTCGAAACGAATTATATATGTTTAGCGTTAATTCGAATGCATATAGTAATCCATGCCTGAAGATTTAGATTGAAGTGAGCTATACATGTTTGGAACCAAGTTTAGTATATTCCGTTATTACATGCTTGTAAGTCTAATTCGAATCGAGTCAAGCATGTTTAATATCAACTCCAGTAATCTAGTTAATGCGTACTTGAAAGGTTGACGTGAATAAGTGATTGCAACACTAAAAATAATTGCCCACGGTTGGATTATTCTTTAATAACACGAAAAGGGTCGCAAGATAGTCTTAATATAGGAAACGAACATCCTGAGACACATTATGCTAAAAAGGTCTAAATAGGTTCGAGTAGTAATGTCGTCATAAGTAATGAATGTTTAGATTCGCATTGTGTCTAAGTGACCTAAATGGGTTTGTTTAGCGACAGTGATATCACAAACGCATGCTGAGGGTCGTAATATGCCTGATGGACCATGTTAGCCTAACTAAGTGATTCGTTCTATGTCTAACTAGATATTCGACTCTTGCTAGACTTCAATGGTATAAATGGTCACGTAATAAGTGAGTCGTTTTATGTTTGCCGTGAAAATGTAAATGACGTAATAGGCTAAATGTAACATGAAGCCAACACTTGTCCATTTAGTGAGTTACGTTTAGCTTTAGAATGGCTTGTTTATGACTCCTAGCTAACCTACTTGAATGTCAATCACACCCCATACTTCTTATTAAGTTTAGCCGTATGAATGCTTACATGTATATATATGTGTGCTTGGATAAAACCGTTGGTTGCAGCGCTCGACTAATTGCTAATATTTAATCGATAAGTTCAGCATTGGTAAGTGTGTAAGTTATGCATTACCTTTCAGTATATCATAGTGATTAGGTTGCTAGATTGTGAAATTGAAACCGAGACGGTAGTTGGATGGTTTGAGGTAGAACTATGAGTGGTTCGAGGTTCTTGTGGTACGGTGTTTGTGAGGAGGGAGTTCGGGTTGTGAATTAACCGCAATCGTGTGGATTGCGAGGCCATGTGTGGCTCATTGTGTTGAAATGATTCCGAAGTGTTTAAATGTGATATGTGTATCCCCTTTGCTTTGTATATTTAAGATGTAACATGTGTGTGTAAAGGTGATGTTTTGGCAAAGGACTTTTCACATGTTCTAAACGAATAATAGCCATGTCTAGTAGCGAGCAATGGCCTACCTTAGCTACTCAAACAATGTTTGGGAGGAATCCCTAAAACGTTTTAGAAATGGTGTGAGTTGCATGTTAAACGATTTTACCAAAAGGCACAACAAAATTATTAGCCGTTATGGCCCATACGCTTTAAAGTGTCTAAGATAATGTGTTGCGGGCAACATGAAATGAACGATGTTAACCTAGGGGAAGGTCCGGAAACCCTAGAGGCCCTGACGAGAGTTGATGTAATGGTCTGATATGTTAGACGTAGCCATTCCGGGAGTAAGAGTTTAAGTGTGAGCGATAGGTCTCACTATGGGGTTGGGAATAGATCTCACCCAATCAGCACCTGAATGATCTTATGCCAGAAGTATTTTCGTACTAAGTTAAGATAAGCAATTGGCCTTTGCCATTTTAAAGGATTAAAAAGGAAAGGAAGTTCTTTTTATGGGCCCTAAGAGGCCATATGGAATGAAGTATGAAAAGCTTATAAGGGTCATTGTACGACCAATACGAAATGAAACCTCTTTTGAAAGATCAAGAGCCTCAAGAGGTTGAGAAAAATGTTTTCAATGAAAGAAAGTTTTCAATGAAAGAAAGAAAGTTTTCAATTGGTGCCTTACGAAATGGTTCTTAAGCATGGTTGAATATGGATTCTAATATCATGTGGCCTCATCCTTATCCATGTCAAACCTGTCTGATTCAAAGTGCATGAATTAGGAAAGAAAGTTATAACATGTTAAAAGTTCCATGAACGAAGGCATCTCTCCCAAAAGAGTGAACGTTGATATGTGAATAGCCTACGAGGGTGTCATATAGCTTATTATGATGATTAATAATATATGAATACTTGATACGTGTTTATGTGTGCCTTATGTATATTATATGAATGAAACGCCAAGAAAAGTGTGATTATGAAAAGTGATAACCTTATGTGCACATCATATGAATGATGGTTCATGTATAGTTTAAATGGAATGCTAAGAAGTTATGTTATAAAAAGAAAGATCCCTATGCTTAACCCTCGATGCTTGCTTATGTGCTTAACTGCTTGTTATTAAAGGAACTTAGTCATTGAGGGACCTAGAAATATATTTGAGTGGTTAAGATGAAGTTTATGTTCAGCGATCCTTCTATAAGGGTTTTATGGTCGCCTAATATGACAGTAAAGTATGAATACGTGATATGTGACTATTAAAGATATTATTGCCTGCAACGGTTTTGGTTTTAAGGGGGTTGGGGGACACTCACTGAGCGTGTGGTTGCTCATCCCACTACTCTTTTCCCTTTTCCCCTGGTTTTCTTTATAACAAGAAAAAGTTGAATCAGCTATGTCAAGATGGAATCTGTTTATACTTGTAAGGTGTCGTTTGTACTTGTTTGAGGGGATTTTACGTGTTTAATGAAGTCACGTTATATAATCTCAGTTTGAAACGTTTGTAAACAGGTATTCTAAATTCATGTAATGCATATTGTTTATGAGTCGCTCTGCACAGCTTTATGAGCCAACCATCTAGTCAGTTAGATGTCTTTTGGTTAAACTTTGTAATGTTTGAGGATGTAAACTCCAATACTCCGGTTGTGTGAACCGTTGAGTTATATCTCCCATTTCTTCTTTATTCATGAATTAATCTGGTTGGAGTACTCCGAGCGAGTGGCTCGTTGAGTTATGAACTCCGGCGTGTGGTCGTTGAGCTTCTTTTAAATGTTTTACGCTTCCGTTAAATTGCAGGCATTTATTGTAGGGCTTATAGCCTGAAAACGGTCAGTTTTTAAGAGAAACTCTGTCTGTTTTGTCCCAAAATTTAGGTAGAAAGTTAAGAAAACGTAACGCTTTTGGCCCTAGGGGCTAGGGGTGTTACATTGATGGTATCAGAGCATGGTCCTGCGACCATAGGCCGCGACTCGAGTCTTACATCTCATATAGGTGCCTAGGAACACTTTGTAGTTATGTGACATATGCCTGCTTCATGTGCAAGTGTGCTTTATAGTACGGCCATCTTTGACTTATGTGAGGCTCGAGTAGGTAGATTGAGTAAAAGTGGCGGGTTGTGCGTTAGTATAAGAGTCAAACAGCTGTCCCCACCCCTTCAGGTGGCGTTGTGAATACTTCATTAGTGTAATATGTTCCTAATGTGCTAATTGACTTCACTGATTGACTTTTAGGTGATCCGGTTGAGCCAATCGGATGTATGTGAGCCGTGTGTTAGGAAGTGAGTCCAATTCACTTGTATCGTGTGGGCTAAGTGATGCTTTGAATGATAAATGTTTTCTTCGTGCACTCTGCTAAGGCAATCAATAGTTAAAACACGTTAATTAGACTCAAGCGATTGAAAATTCTTTTCTAAGCTCATCTTTGTCCCTAAAGTACGATTTGCTCCTCGGGCCCCATAATGGAGTGAGCAAACGTACTCAAAGGTTGGTGGAGAAGAAGTTCAAAACAGATCAGCTAATTTCACCTTTGAAATCCGAAGTTTCGAATTATTAATATCTTTTCGTTGTCGAGTCAAGTTTTACTTTACACTCTTTAGCTATGATGAACGAGCTGAGGTTTCCAAGCACATGCCATTATACTATACGTGTCGAGATCGATTGCTATAATTGGTAATCCTACTAAATGATACGTTCCCTCTTTTCTTTTGAATGCCGAATTCCCTGAGTGTATTAGACGCTACTTTTGTAGGCATGCTTGAAAACTATGTGCTAATGGTAGGACCTCGTTAACCATTACGTAGTGTACCGACTGTTCCCCTTCATTGCCATTATTGCCTAAACTATGCATTACTTGTTCTCTTCACTATATGGATTGTTATTTGTGAATGGGGTGCAATGTTTTGGCCCGAACGAACCTTGATATACCTAGAAAGCATAAGGGAGAGAGAACCTGGCTGACTTCGGAATTGTACGTAGTAAACAATCCCTCCCAAGGTGAGTGACATAAGCAGTAGGATTCCTATGAACACCTGTAGGATAGATGTACCTCATATAACCTTCAATGCGTACCTATAAGACCAGTAATGTCAACCATACGCAAACAACCCTAACAGTTGGACACCACTCCTTCCTAAATTGGACAGTGTTTAGGGCAAGCCATTGACCGCAAGTTGCAAAGGAGGATTGCACGCGTATATACAATTCTAGGCGTTCTCTGTATGTGATGACCCCGTGAGTCTGCATGTCTTAAGGACTTCTTATGACGCCAAGGGGATGCTATGTGATGTCTCTATTGCCTTGCTATGAAATGAAAACCCCCTGGTTAAGAAATTAGTTTTGAAGTGCTTCGGTTATGTATGCTAGTGAAAGAGCTTGACTTGAGTTGGATTGGTAACGTGGCTTGATTATTCAGATTATCTAAGTTTAGTGATTCATGGCATGGCATAACCTCTGACTTGTTGCATGCATTCTGTGAATTCTATAATTCCACGTAATAGCTGAATAACTGCATACACACATATTAAAGCATGATGAGACAACCTTAGAAATCTGCATTCATACATTCTTGCCTTTGTATGTTTGATCGGAGTAGCACAGCGGAAGCATGTAGACCCATAAGCCATAGACCCAGGACTCATCTAGGAGCATAACCATTCATTTGTATGAATCCATGACTTCAGAAACGATCAGTCCCAAGTAAGAACCCTAGGGAAAGGCTCCCCACGATCGAAATCATCGACTTACATTCCTGCGTCAACATCTCCTTCTCCAAGTTGTTCTTGCCGACATGATTATGCTAGTTCATGTTAATCGTGATTTCGGATTTTCATTGCTCTGTTGTAAACCCTATGCGAAGTCAATATGAATCTGAATGCTACTTCAAGCTCTTTTATTGCCAATATGACGCAAATGGTATCTCTACAATCTTACTGTGACGTGGTAACCTTCTAGTACATGATTTAACCTTAGATTGACCTAATATCTTGATATTTTAGAACAACCCTGATTAAGTCAAATTATATCCAAATTACGATTTCTTATGCAATGACTTTGATGAAATACAACTGGTTTGTGTTTTTTCTATAAACTAATGCACGCAAAAGAATTGAATCATTGTCATGAATTATGGAGGATTGGTTAGCGTTTAAGATTATTAAGGGTACAATTTACATCAGTAAGCATCATTGGCACTATTACACAAAGTAAAAATGTTGTTCAAATATCAAAAAAATATAATAACCATTTGCAACCAGTTAAATGTGTTTTACTATAATAAAAGTCACAGAGTGATGTTTTGATGCTTATTTTCAATGATGAAATTGCGGCAACTGTTACATCTGTACTTCATTACTTCTTGTGTTGTTTGTCCCACAATGTGAGTTAGGGGTATTCACTATATTTGTTTGGAGCTCTTGGCGATTGTAATTAGTACCCCATATGAAAACAGAACTAGAGCTAAAGTAAGCTCCCAAATTTAGCTGCATCCTTAAATTATGACTGCAACACCTAGTCCTTGGCACCATTTTAAGGTATTTATTTTCTCTAGGTGATAACTCTTTGTGGGGGTTATTTATGCCCTAAATGAAAAGTGCACAAGAGTTAAAATATGTTCGCAACTTTATCTAGGTTCTTGATTTCTCACCATATTTACATTCTGTTGCACTCATTTGAGTGCATTTGTATTCTCCTTTTGGGAGCTCTTTGTGCAGGTGGAGCCCAAAATTAAGAGAAAATGAGACTGACATAAGTTGTTGAGTTTGGCAAGGTCTTTGATTTATAGCCACACATTTCATTCTTTTACATTCATTTGGGCAACAATTTCATTTTTATAGGAGCTCTTTGTCATTGTAAATGGAGCCCCAATGAAAAGAAAACTAGAGTTAAAGTTACTTCCCAGTTCTTGCAGGATTCTTAATCTGTGATGCCATCATTTATTCTTTTTGCATTCATTTTTGGGCATTCACTTCTGCTTAGTAGGAGCTCTTCGTGGGTTTAATTGGAGCTCCAAATGTAAACAAATAAGGGCTAAGCTTAGTTCTTATGTTTGACAAGATTCATGATCTGTAGCCACACCATTTGTTCTTTTTCGCTCCTTTAAGGGCATTCATTTCCTCTTGTTGGGATCTCTTCATGAGTGTAATTAATTCCATTCTGTCATAGATTTGGCTATAACCGCGATTTGTAACCACAAAATTTATTCTTTTGCACTCATTTCAAGGCATTTATCTTCAGTTTTTGGCAGCTCTTTATAGGGGTTATTTGTACCCTAATGGAAAAGTGAATAACGGCTAAAGTAAGTTCTTAAGTTTGGCTACGTTCTTGATTTAGCACCACACTTTGATTCATTTGCACTCACTTTAGTACATTTGTATTCTTATCATGGGACTATTTGTGGGTGTAGTTAGGGACCCCAGTGAAAAGAAAACTAGTATTAAAGTTATTAGGTTTGGTGAGGTTTTGACTTATAGCTATAGCTTTCATTCTTCTTTGCACTCAATTAAGCGCATTTGTTTTCTTCTTTTGGGAGCTCTTTTTGTGCGAGTGGAGCACAAAATTAAGAGAAAGCTAGACTAACATAAGTTGATAAGTTTGGTGAGGTCCTGATTTGCAGCCACAATTTTCATTCTTTTGCACTGATTTGGGCAATAATTTTGTTTTGTTGGAGCTCTTTATTGGGGTAGTTACAGCCCCAATAAATCGAAAACTAGAGCTAAAATTAGTTTCTAGTTTTTACAGGGTTCTTGATCTGTGAGCCATCATTTATTCTTTTTGCACTCGTTCTTAGGCATTCATTTCTACTTAGTGGGAGCTCTTCATGGGTTTAATTGGAGCTCCAAGTGTAAAGAAACAAGGGTAAAGGTTAGTTCTTATGTTTTACCAGACTCTTGAGCTGTAGCCACGACATTCGTTCTTTTTCACTCCTTTAAGGACATTTGTTTCCTCTTATTGGGGTTACTCTAAGAGTAAAATTAATACCATCCAATAACAAATTCGACTATAACTGTGATTTGTAACCACAAAATTTGCCCTTTTGTACTTCTTTCAAGGCATTGGTCTTCACTGAATGGCAGCTCTTTGTAGGGCTTATCTGCGTTTTAATTGAAAAATGAATAAGTGTTAAAGTTTTTTCACACTCATTTTAGTGCATTCGTATCTCATCTTGGGAGCTCTTTGTGGGTGTAATTGGAGACCCAAATGAAAAGTAAACTAGTATTAAGATTCTTAGGTTTGGCGAGGTTTTGCTTTATAGCTACACCTTTCATTCTTCCTTGCACTCATTTTAGTGCATTTGTGCGCTCCTATTTGGAGAACTTTGCTGGTGCAATTGGAGAAAACTAGAGTTAAGTACGTTCTTACATTTGGTGAAGTTCTTAATTGACAACTGCATCTTTCTTTTTTTGCTCTCATTTAAGGGTATTTATTTTGTCATTTTGTGAGCTCTTTGTGGGTGTAATTGGAGCCCACAATGAAAAGAAAACTAGGGTTCAAGTTAGTTCACTATTTTGGTAAGGTTCTTCATTTATGGAGACACTATTCATTCTTTTTGCACCCATTCTAGAGATTCACTTACCCTTGGTTGGACCTCTTCGTAGATATGTAATTGGAGCCCCAAACGAAAACAAAATTACGGTTAAAATTAGTTCTTGTATTTGGCTAGATTTTTGAGTTTGTAGCCATAACATTACTTCTTTGCCTCTTCTTTTGCAACACTTGTTTTCTCTTGTTGGGAGCTCCTCGTAGTTATAATTAGTGTCGTAAATGAAAACAGAACTATAGCTCAAGTAAGCCCCTAAATTTGGTTGCATCCTTAAGTTGTCACCACAACACCTATTCCTTGGCACTTATTTCAAGGCATTTATAGAGGCACTATTCATTCTTTCTGCACTCATTCTAGGGGATTCACTTACTCTTGGTGGGAACCCTTGGTAGATATGTAATTGGAGCCCAAAACAAAAATAAAACTATGGTTAATGTTAGCTCTTGTAATTGGGTAGATTCTTAATTTCTAGTCACGCCATTCATTCTTTTCCTCTCCTTTTTGAGAATTTGTATCCTCTTATTAGCAGCACTTTGCAGTTATAATTGTTACCCTAAATGAAAATAGAACTAAAGCTAAGGTAACCTCCTAAATTTGGCTACACCCTCAAGTTGCAACCACAACCTTATTGCTTTACTCTCATTTTAAGGCATTTGTTTTCTCCTTGTGGTAGCACGTCGTGGGGGCTATTTATGCCCTAAATGAAGAGTGCACAAGACTTAAAGTAAGTTTTTAAGTTTACAGGATCTTGATTTCTCACCACACTTACATTTTTTTACACTCATTTTAATGCATTTTTATTCTCCTTTTGGGAGCTCTTTGTGCAAGTGGAGCCCAAAATTAAGAGAAAATTGGACTGACATAAGTTATTAAGTTTGACGAGGTCTTGATTTGTAGCTGCACTTTTCACTCTTTTGCACTCATTTGCGCACCAATTTTATTATTTTTGTGGCTCTTTGTCGGTGTAATAGTAGCCCAATGAAAAGAAAACTAGAGCTAAAATTAGTTCCTTGTTTTTATAAGATGCTTGATATGTAAGGCCATCATTTATTGTTTTTGCACCTTGTTTTTGGGCATTCAGTTTTGCTTGGAGGGAGCTCTTCATGGGTTTAATTGGAGCTCTAAAGGTAAACAAGCAAGGGTTAAGGTTAGTTCTTTTGCTTGATCGGATACTTGATCCACAACATTCATTCTCTTTCACACCCCTAAGGGTATTTGTTTCCTCTTGTTGAGATTTCTTTGTGAGTAAAATTAATACCATTCGATGATAAATTTGGGTACAACCACGATTTGTAACCACAAAATTTACTCTTTTGTACTCATTTCAAGGCATTTGTCTTCAGTTGATAGCAGCTCTTTGTAGGGCTTATCTGTTTCCTAATTGAAAAATGAATAAGTTTGCGTACCTTGTTGATTTATAGCCACACTTTGATTCTTTTGCACTCATTTAAGTGATTTCATATTCTCATCTTGGGAGCTCTTTGAGGGTGCAACTGGAGACCCAAATGAAAAGAATACTAGCACTAAGTTCTTAGGCTTTGTGAAGTTTTGATTTACAGCTACACCTTTCATTCTTCTTCGCACTCATTTGTTCCATTATTTGCCTAGAATCTTAATTTGTAGCCGGGCCATTCATTCTTTTCCACTCCTTTTACAGCATTTGCTTCCTCTTGTTGGGAGCTTTGTTGGTTGTAGTTAGTACCCTAAATGAAAACAGAACTAGAGCTAAAGCAAGCTCCAAAAATTTGGTTACACCTTAAGTTGTGACCACAACACTTATTCCTTTGTGCTCATTTTAAGGCATTTGTTTTCTCTTGGTGGCAGCACTTCGAGGGGTTATTTATCCTCTAAATGAAAATTATACCAAAGTTAAAGTAAGTTCCTAAGCTTAGCTAGGTTCTCAATTTCTCACCAGGCTTTCATTATTTTGCACCCATTTTAGTGAAGTTGTATTCTCCCTTTGGGAGGTCCTTGTGTGCTAACAGAGCCCAAGATTAAAAGAAAAGTAGACTAACATAAGTTGATGATTTTGGCAATGTCCTTGATTTAGAGCACACTTTTCATTTTTTTGCACTCATTTGGGCAGTAATTATGTTTTTAAGGGAGCACTTTGTGGGTGTCATTGGAGCCCCAATGAAAAGAAAACTAGAGTTAAAGTTACTTCCCTATTTTGGTAGGATCCTTGATCTGTGAGACCATCATTTAGTCTTTTTGCACTCATTTTTAGGAATTCACTTCTGCTTAGTGAGAGCTCTTTGTGCTTTTAATTAGAGATCCTAATGACAACAAATGAGGGTTAAGGTCAGTTCCTATATTTCCCAGATTCTATATCTGTAGCCACACCATTCGTTCTTTTTCACTCCTTTAAGGGCATTCGTTTCCTCCATTTGGGATCTCTTTGCAACCGTAACTAATATCATTCAATCATAAATTTGGCTACAACAGTTATTTGTAACCACAAAATTTATTCTTTTGTAGCCATTTTAAGGCATTTGTCTTTTTGAAAGCTCTTTGCAGTTCTAATTAGTACCCTAAATGAAAACAAAACTAGAGCTAAGGTAAGCTCCTAAATTTGGCTGCGTCCTTAGTTTGCAACCACAATACTTATTCCTTAGCACGCATTTTAATGCATTTGTTCTCTCCTTGTGCAAGTTACGCTAAAATTAAGCGAAAGCTAGGCTAACATAAGTTATTGAGCTTGGTAAAGTCCTTGATTTATAGTTGCTTTCACTCATTTGGGCAACAATTATGTTTTTAAGGGAGCTCTTTGTGGGCGTAATTGGAGCCTCAATGAAAAGAAAACTAGAGTTAAAGTTAGTTTCTAGTTTTGGTAGGATTCTTAATCTATGAGGCCATCATTTATTCTTTTTGCACTCATTTTTGGGCACTTCTACTTAGTGGGAGCTCTTAGTGGTTTTAATTGGAGATCCAAATGAAGATAAACAAGGGTTAAGATTAGTTCTTATGTTTGACAGATTCTTTACTTGTAGGCACACCATTCATTCTTTTTTGCTCCTTCGAGAGTATTTCTATCCTCTTATTAGGAGCTCTTTATGAGTGTAATTAATACCATTCGTTCATAAATTTGGCTACAACTGCGATTTGCAGTGACAAAATTTATTCTTTCGTACTCATTTCAAGGCATTTGTCTTCACTTGGTAGTAGCCCTGTGTAGGGTTTATTTGTGCCCTAATTGAAAAGTGGATAAGTGTTAAAGTATGTTCTTAAGTTTGGCTATGTTCTTGATTTATTACAACACTTTGATTCTCTTACACTCATTTTAGTGCATTTGTATTCCCGTCTTGGGAGCTTTTTGTTGGAGTAATTAGAGATCCACATGGAAAGAAAACTCGTGGTAAAGTTCATAGGTTTGGTGAGGTTCTAATTTATAGCTACACCTTTCATTCTTCTTTGCACTCATTTTAGTACATCTGTATTGTCTTTTTGGGAGAACTTTGTTGGTGTAATTGGAGAAAACTAGTGCTAAGTAATACTTCCTTTTGGTGAGGTTGTTAATTTACAACCACGTCTTTCTTTTTTTGCACTCATTTCTAGGGTATTCATTTTGTCATTGTGGGAAATCCTCATTTGTGGAAACATTATTCATTCTTTTCCAATCATTCTAGGGCATTCAGTTGCTCTTGGTGGGAGCACTTCATAGATATATAATTGGTGTCCCTAACGAAAGCAAAACGATGGTTAAGGTTAGTTGTTGTATTTGTTAGATTCTTGATTTATAGCCACGCCATTCATTCTTTTCCTCTCCTTTTGGAGAATTTGTTTCCTATTGTTGGCTGCACTTTACTATTATAATTAGTACCCTAAATGAAAACAGAATTAGAGCTGAAGTAAGCCCATACATTTGGTTGCGTCCTTAAGTTGTACCCACAACACTTATTCCTTTGCACTCATTTGAATGCATTTGTTTTCTCTTGGTGGCAGCTCTTCGTGGGGGTTATTTATGCTCTAAACGTAAAGTGCACAAGTGTTGAAGTAACTTCCTATGTTTAGCTAGGTTCTTGATTTCTCATCACACTTTCATTCTTTTGCACTCATTTTAGTGCATAAGTTAGTTCTCAATTTTGGTAAGATTCTTAATTTGTGAGGCCATTATTTATTCTTGATTTACAGCCGCACCTCAATTTGCAGCCAAAATGAAGAGAAATTAGACTGACATAAGTTGTTGAGTTTGGTAAGGTCCCTGATTTATAGCCACAAATTTCATTCCTTTGTACTCATTTAGGCAACAATTTTGTTTTTATGGGAGCTCTTTGTCGTGTACTTGGAGCCTTGATGAAAAGAATACTAGAGTTAAAGTTAATTCCTAATTTTGGTAAGATCCTTGACTTATGAGGCCATTATTTATTCTTTTTGTACTTATATTTGGGCATTCACTTCTTTGTGGTGTAATTGGAGCTCTTTGTTTAATTAGAGCTCCAAATGAAAATAAACAAGGATTAAGTTTAGTTTTTATGTTTGACCAGATTCTTGATTGCTAGCCACACCATTCTTTCTTTTTCTCTCCATCAAGGGTGTTCGTTTCCTCTTTTTGGGATCTCTTTCCGAGTGTATTAATTCCATTCCTTCATAAATTTGACCATAACCTCTATTTGTAACCCAAAATTTATTCTTTTGTACTCATTTCAAGGCATTTGTCTTCACTTGATGGTAGCTCTTTGTAGGGGATATTTGCTCCCTAATTGAAAAGTGGATAAGTGTTAAAGTAAGTTCTTAAGTTTGGCTACATTATCGATTTATCGCCATACTTTGATTCTTTCGCACTCATTTTAGGGCATTCATATTCTCATCGAGGGAGCTCTTTGTGGGTGTAATTAGAGACCCAAATGAAAAGATAATTAGTATTAAACTTGTTAGGTTTGGTGAGGTTTTGATTTATAACAATACCTTTCATTCTTTGCACTCGTTTCAGGGCATTTGTATTCTCTTTTTGGAAGGACATTGTGGGTGTATTTTTAGAAAACTAGAGTTAAGTAAGTTCCTGCATTTGGTGAGGTTCCTTGTTTGTAACCACATTTTTCTTTTTTTGCACTCATTTTAAGGTCCTTATTTTGTGATTGTGAGAGCTCTATGTAGGTGTATTTCGAGCCTAAAATGAAAAGAAAACCAATTTTTGTGTTAGTTCTCTATTTTGATAAGACTCTTCATTTGTGAAGACATTATTTATTCTTTCTACACTCATTCTAGGGGATTCACTTACCCTTGGTAGGATCTCTTCATAGATATGTTATTGGAGCGTCAAACAAAACAATGGTTAAGGTTTGTTCTTTTATTTGGCTAGATCCTTGAATTGTAGCCATACCATTCCTTCTTTTCTGCTTCTTTTGCAGCATTTATTTCCTCTTACTGGGAGCTCTTTGCAGTTATGATTAGTGCCCTAAATAAAAACAGAATTAGAGCTAAAAATAAGCTCCTAAATTTGGTTATGTCTTTTTGTTGTCACCACAACACTTATTCCTTGGCACTGATTTTAAGGCATTTGTTTTCTCTAGGTGGTAACTCTTTGTGGGGCTTGTTTATGCCTTAAATGAAAGGTAGGCAAGAGTCAACGGAAGTTCTTAAGTTTAGCAAGGTTCTTGATTTCTCGCCACACTTTCATTCTTTTGCACTCATTTTAGTGCATTTGTATTGTCATTTTGGGAGGTCTTTTTGTACAAGTGGGGCCCCAAACTAAGAGAAAAGTAGACAAATAAGCAATTACACGCACAAAAATATGTCCCAAAATTGCAAGGAGTGATATATAGGGCCAATATTTATTTTGTCATTGTGGGAGCTCTTTGTGGGTGTAATTAGGGCCCACAATGAAAAGAAAACTAGACTTTAAGTTAGTTCTGTGTTTTGGAAAGATTCTTCATTTGTGGAGACACTATTCATTCTTTCCACACTTATTCTAGGGGATTCACTTACTCCTGGGCGGGGCTCCTTATAGATATGTAATTGGAGCTTTAAATGAAAACAAAAATATGGTTAAGGTTAGTTCATATGTTTGGTTGGATTCTCAATTTGTAGCAACACCATTCATTCTTTTCCTTTCCTTTTGAGCATTTCTTTAGTATTATTTGGAGCTCTTTGCGATTATAATTAGTACCTAAATGAAAACAGAACTAGAGCTAAAGTAATCTCCTAAATTTGGTTGTGTCCTTAAGTTATAACTGCAACACTTAATCCTTTGCACTCAGTTAATGCATTTGTTTTCTCTTGGCGGAAGCTCTTCACGGGGACTATTTATGCCCTAAATGAAAGGTGCACAAGTGGTGAAGTTCTTCAGCTTAGCTAGGTTCTTGATTTCTCACCATAGTTTCATTGTTTTGCACTCATTTTAATACATTTGTATTATGCTTTTAGGGGCTACTTTATGCGCAAGTGGAGCCCAAAAATTAGAGAAAGTTACACTAACATAAGTTGTTGAGTTTGGCGAGGTCCTTGACTTACAGCGACACTTTCCATTCTTTTACACTGTTCTGGGCGACAATTTTGTTTTTATGGGAGCTCTTTGAGGTCTAATTGGAGTCTTGATGAAAAGAAAAACGGAGTTAAAGTAACTTCCTAGTGTTGGTAAGATTCTTGATTTGTGAGGCCATTGTTTTTTTCTATTTGCACTCATTTTTGGGCATTTCCCCGGATCCTGCGTGAATGCAGGATGCTTATGCACCAAATTGGCCTCTGCTTATTTTTGGCCATTCATTTCTACTTAGTAGGAGCTCCTTGTGGGTTTAATTAGAGCTCCAAATTAAAACAAACAAGCATTAAGGTTAGTTGTTATGTTTGACTAAATTCTTTATTGCTAGCCACACCATTCGTTCTTTCACTCCAGAAAGGGCATTTTAGTGCATTTGTATTCTCATCTTGGGAGCTCTTTGTGGGTTTAATTGGAGACCCAAATGAAAAGAAAACTACTATTGAAGTTCTTAGGTTTGGTGAAATTTTGATTTATAGCTGCACCTTTCATTCTTGTTTGCAGTCATTTTAGTGCATTTGTATTTTCCTTTTTGGAGAAATATGTTGTTGTAATTGGAGAAAACTATAGTTAATTAAGTTCTTATGTTTGGGGAGTTCTTGATTTACAACCACAGCATTCGTTTTTGCACTCATTTTAAAATATTTGTTCTGTTATTGTGGGAGCTCTTTATGGGTGTAATTTGAGCCCACAATGAAAAGAATGCTTGAGTTTAGGTTTGTTTTCTATTTTGGAAAGATTATTCATTCGTGGGAACACTATTCACTCATTCTGCACTCATTCTAGGGGATTCACTCAGTCTTGGTGGGATCTCTTCGTAGATATGCAATTGGAGTCCCAAATGAAAAAAAACGTACGGCGAAGGTTTGCTCTTGCATTTAGCTAGATTCTTGACTTTTACCCATACCATTCATTCCTTTTCCTCTCCTTTTACAACATCTATTTCCTCTTGTTGGAGCTCTTTGTGGTTGTAATCAGTATCCTAAATGAGAATAGAACTAGTGCTAAAGTAAGCTCTAAAATTTAGATGTGTCTTTACGTTGTAATCACAACGCTTATTCCTTCACAATCATTTCGAGGCATTCATTTTATCTTGGTGGCAACTCTTCGCAGGGGTTGTTCATTCCTTAAATGAAAAGTGCACAAGAGTTAAAGGAAGTTCTTAAGTCTGGCTAGGTACTTGATTTCTCGCCAAAATTTTATTCTATTGCGCTCATTCTAGTGCCTTTGTATTATCCTTTTAGGAGCTCTTTGGGTGCAAGTGGAGCCCAAAACTAACAATAAACTAGACTGACATAAGTTGTTGAATGTAGTGACGTTCTTGATTCAGAGTCACACTTTCATTCTTTTACACTTATTTAGGCAACAATTATGTTTTTTTTTGGAGCTCATTATGGGTGCAATTTGTGCCCCAATGAAAAAAAACTTGAGTTAAAGTTAATTCCCCATGCTGACAGGATTCTTAATTTGTGAGGTCATCATTTGTTCTTTTCGCACTCATTTTTGGGCATTCACTTCTACTTAGCGGGACCTCTTCCTGGGTTTAATTGGAGCTCCAAATGAAAACAAATATGGGTTAAGGTTAGTACTTACGTTTGACTAGATTCTTTATTTATAGCCACACAACTCACTCTGTGTTTGTAGCCACACCATTCGTTCATAAATTTTGCTACAACTGTGATTTAAAATGACAAAATCTAATCTTTTGTACTCATTTCAAGGTATTTGTCTTTGTTTGATGGCAACTCTTTGTAGGCTTGGTGAGGTTTTACTGCAGTCATATTCTCACCTTAGGAGCACTTTGTGGGCATAGTTGGAGACCCAATTAAAAAGAAAACTAGTATTAAAGTTATTAGGTTTTGTCAGATTTTCATTTATAGCACCACCATTCATTTTAAGGTTCCTGTGTAATTGAAGACCCATTCATTAAAGTTCTTGCGTTTGGTGAGGTTCCTTATTCGCATCCACATCTTTCCTTTTTGCACTCATTGTAACGTATTTATTTCGTCTTTGTGGGAGCTCTTTGTAGGTGCAATTGGAGCTAAAATGAAAAGAAAACTAGAATTTAAGTTAGTTCTCTATTTTCATAAGATTCTTCATTTATTGAGACACTAATCATTCTAGCTGCATCATTCTAGGGGATTCATGTACACTTGGTGGGAGCTCTTTTTAGATATTAAATTGGAGCCCCAAACAAAAACAAAATACAGTTAAGGTTAGTTCTTGTATTTGGCTAGATCTTTGACCATTCATTGTTTTCCTTTCCTTTTGTAGCATTTGTTTCCTCTTTGTAGTTGTAACTAGGACCCTAAATGAAATCAGAACTAGAGTTAAAGCTCCTAGATTTGGTTGTGTCCCCAAGTTATCACCACAATACTTATTCACTATCACTCATCTTAAGGCATTTGTTTTCTATAGGTGGCAACTCTTTGTGGGGGGGGTTACTTATGCCCCAAATGAAAGGTGCACAAGAGTGAAACTAAGTTCTTAAGTTTAGCTAGGTACTTGATTTCTCACTGCACTTCCATTTTTTTGCACTCATTTTAGTGTTTTAGTATTCTCATTTTTTGTGGTCTTTGTGTGTAGGTGGAATCCCAAATTAAGAGAAAAGTAGACTAACATATGTTGTTGAGTTTGGTGAGGTCCTGTAACTATATTAGCATTTCCATTATTTTGCACTCATTTGCATAATAACTTTATTTTTGTGGGAGCTCGTTGTGTATGTAACTAGAGCCAAAAATAAAAAGAAGACTAGACATTAAGTTAGTTGTCTTTTTTGGTAGGACTCTTCATTTGTACAGACACTGTTCATTCTTTTTACACTCATTCTAGGGGATTCACTTACTCTTTCTAGGAGGGCTTCATAGATATCAAATTGTATCTCCAAACGAAAACAAAACTACGGTTAAGGTCCGTTCTTGTATTTGCAAGATTCTTAATTTGTAGCCATACCATTCACTCTGTTCCTCTCCTTTTGGAACATTTGTTTCCTATTGTTGGGTGCTCTTTGTAATTGTAATCAGTACCCTGAATGAAAACAGAACTAGAGCTAAAGTAAGCTCCTAAATTTAGCCACATCCTTAGGTTGTAACCACAACACTTATTCCCTTGCACTCATTTTAGTGTATTTATTTTCTCTTGGTTGGAGCTCTTCATGGGGTCTATTTATCCCTAAATGAAAGGTTCACAAGTGATGTACCCAAGGAGGATCATGATGATGGTCAAGCTGAAGAGCTGCCCACGTGCAAGGAAATCCAAGGGATCCTCAAAGTCATGAGACATCAACTAGAAGACCAAGTCCGCTACTGTCCCGTTCTATCCGGTGCAAGCAATAATTTTCTAAACTTAGTTACCTAAACAATGGGTGACTTAGGTCCTTAAATTTACCTCGATCTTTTAGGTCAAGAAGTTAGCTTTCTAATAAAGTATGTTTCAAGTCATTAGGACTTCGTTTGGCCCTCCAAATCAACCTCCAAAGCCATACTATCCAAACTGCCTAGTTTTGACCATCTAACTTGTGTAGACAATTTTTCTCAAATTGCTAGTCCAAATCCAGTTACACTTTTGGCATTGGAAAATAGACTCTTCAAGCTCTTATATGACTCTTGGATCATCAAATTTCTACTAGAAATAAGAGAGTTATGGCTCAACGAATCTAACCATATGGCTGTGGGAAGGTGCTAAAGACTAGGAACATTTAATGCATTGGGGAACTTTGCTCCTAGGGATCAAGTCCACGGCCTCCTACAACCAAAGCTTCAATTGCCTATCCTAAGGGGGGAAATCAAGATTAGCAAGTCTCCAAGATGATGAAATCAAGTTTCAAGCCCCTATGTTTTCGTGTTACATTGTTTTCTTACCAATTTGTTTTGTAATTTGTTTCTTACATTTTCTATGCTAGTCTAATAAGTTGTATTTCATGTTTTCCTATGTAAGACTAGTTCCCTAGAGTATTGGCCAACCCTATAAAAGCCAACAAGTTATGATTTAAAGAATGGTTGAGTTCAAACTCCCTCTAAGTTTCCTTCTCTTGCTTATCTCTAGTTTAGCTCTCTAGAGTGGTGTTCAAGATGCTTTTATGATCTTTTGACTGGTGATATCTTATCTCACCAGGTCTACAAGTTGAGCTGTAAGAATCTTGGTGGTGATATCTTATCCAATGTCCTTAGTTACTTATCTTTCTTTGTTATTTGCATTCAAACCGTAATCACTCTTTCTCTCTTCCTTTCATTACTTAAGATCCCTTCTTCATTCTTCATCTATAAGGACTTGAAGTGCATCAAGTGGTATCAGAGCTTAATTAGGCTACTCTCTTAGCCGAAGCATCCAACCCCAAACACAACCTTTTACCCTAAACACACTCCCACACACAAAGAACCCATATCTCCTTAGTTCCAAGCATGACTAGTAGCATGACTTTGGAAGAGAGATTTGGGCAACTAATGAAGGTTAATGCCGAAAAGGATGCTCAACTTCAGGATCTAAGAAAGCAACTTGAGCAACCCATGAGAAACAAATGAAGGGAGATCCAAAGCTCATAATCCACTAGTGAGTTCGGTTGAAGATGGATCTGAGAGCAACCCTTTTGCATCAAGTGAAGATAAGGGAGAAAGAAGGTCAAGAAGATCAATGCAAGGTAAGCAACTAGCTTGGATTTCAAGGTGGAAATCCCAAAGTTTTAAGGCCAACTCAATCTAGACGAGTTCATAGATTGGATAACACCGTTGAGAGGGTGTTTGAGTACAAGGATGTTTCGGATGATAAGAAGGTTAAGCTTGTAGCCCTTAAACTACGTAAGTATGCACCTATTTGGTGGAGTAATGTTTTGTCCAAGAGGGCTAGCAAAGGGAAGGGAAAAATTACTCTTGGAGAAAGACGAAAGAAAAACTTAAGGCTAAATTTCTTTCACCCTACTACCTCCAAGATAATTACACCAAACTCCATAACCTTAGGCAAGAATCTAAGAGCGTGGAGGAGTATACTCGTGAGTTTGAAAAGCTTGTCATGACATGTGACATTCGAGAAAGGGAGGACCAAATAGTGGTGAGATATTTGGGAGTTTCGAATAAGTCTATTAGAAATGTAGTGGAGTTACAACACTACACTACCCTTGATGAGGTTTGCTCACTAGCCCACAAAGTTGAACGCTAAAAGAAACCTAAGCTCAAAAAAGAACCACCTAAACCTTCTCTAAGAACCTACCCTTTCAACAAAGGAAGCTCCCTCCTACTCCTAGACCTACAAACCCACCTATGGGCCCTTCCATTCCTAAACATAACTCCTTAAAACCACCCCTTAATCCCTTTGAGAAAAGAAGATGCTACAAGTGTTAAGGGTTTGGGTATATTGCTTCGGATTGCCCAAACTGAGAAGTCTTCACCTTGGTGGAGTACCAAGCGCTTGAAGACGCCAAATTAAGAGAAGAGGGAAGTGACAAGGAGATTAATCTAATGGATTTTGAGGAAGAATGCGTGGAAGAAGCAGATGAAGAGTTGCTTGTGCTTAAGAGAGCTTTAAGCGCTCGTAAAGTCTCAAACCATGAGGAGTAACATGAGAACATACTCCACACTCGATGTACCATAATGGCCGAGCATGCTCTCTTATTATGGATGGTGGTAATTGAGCAAATGTGGCCTCCACTACGTTGGTGAAGAAACTCCAACTCAAGCAGAGCCTCACCCACAACCCTACTCCATTCAATGGCTCAACCAAGGTAAGGTCTCCAAGTCTCTTCTCATTGTTTGGTGGCTTTGTCAATTAGTAAAATTTATCAAGATGAGTTGTGGTGTGACATCCTTCCCATGGATGGTTCTCATCTATTGTTGAGGAGACCTTGGCTTTTTGACCATAGGGTCATGCTTGATGGTTACCAAAACATCTATACGATACTCATGAATGGCCAAAAGATCACCCTTGCCCCATTAGCTCCTCACCAAATGACCAAGCCTAAAACTGAAGAAGAACTAAAGGGAGGAGAAATGATTCTCCCTTGAGCCTACTCTTTTAGCCTCACACCGTGAGTTCAAAACCCTCAAAGAAATGACCCTCTTCACCCCTCCACAAACTGAAACTGAAACCCCACTTCATCCCCTAGCTTCACAACAACTCCAAGAACTTTCCCATGTCTTTCCCAAAGAAATACCATTCGGCCTACCTCCTCAAAGATCCATACAACACCACATCGACCTCATCCCCGGAGCCATTCTACCCAACAAACCAGCCTATAGAATGAACACCAAGTATACTTTGGAGATTTGTAAAGCTTGTCATAGATGTATAAATTAAACCACTACTTTGATTTATAAATAAAATTTATAGTATCGGACAGTAGGAATCGATCTCACGAATAAAGATTATGATACTAAGCTAGTTTAAATCTAATTAAATTTACCACTCTAATATATTTTACTTCTTTAAATTGCTAAGACAAATCAAATTAGACAAGTAAAAATCTTGAAAATTACATGCTAATACCGCTAAATATTCTAAACCTAATTCTAGAAATAAAAATAGTAAATACCTAACCTAAATATTCTGGAAAAATAAAAACAGAAAATTATCGCACATTATTAACTGAAAATTAAAACAGGACGTAGCAAACACAAAATTAATATGAAAATTAATAGAAAGTAATATCAATTAATATTATGTAAATTCATAAATTTAAATTCCTGAATTTATATTCAATTAATTTTAGAAAAATAAAACAATCGATAAAATTAGAAAACTAAAACAGAAAATAATATCTGAAATTCAAAAATAATAAACTGCACTTAATTAAATACAAAAATAAATAATAAATTTTCCCAGATTATATAATATAACTTTCTAAACTTAATAAAACCCAAAAATCGAAAATAAAAATTAAAAACACAATTTTTAGATTTATTAAAGCAAAAACTTGCACGTATTCAACTCACAAACTAATTCTTAAAAATTATGAAATAATTTCAAAATTTTCAAAATTAAATAGCAACGAATGGGATACTAAATAAACCCTAAAATGGAATAAAACATGAAAATGCACAAAAAGAAGTATTTTTAGCCTAATTTCTAACAAATTGAGAAATAAATGGTAAAATAGAATAGAAAATAGATCTAAAAATTTAAATCACACTAAAAATCGAAATATAATCGATCTAAAATTACCAAGACCCTCCTAAAAGACCACTCTTCGGGGGGAGTAAACGAAATTAATATTGAAAACTATAAATTTAAGAAATAAAATTCACAAACTAAAAAAATTAACTAAAAAACAACAAATAATTATTAAAGATACCAAATTTATGAAAAACACTTAGCATAATCTATATCTACCGTGCACATTAATATTTATCATCAACATACAAATGGATTTATCCGTGAGTTAGACTGTAGAAGATGCCCACCAGTAGATCTTCCCCATTTTTCATATTATTATTGTTCATCTAGGTCCAACCCTAATATAAACCCTACTAGTTTTGATAGCCCTAGCACCAGCACAATAATGTAATCAAACTAGAGCATTAAGTATTGGAAAAAACATCATCTAATGCCTTGTAATCAATTTACTAGCAAAATAATTTAACAAAGATCTATAACGATTATCTAATTAAAAGTGATGGGTTAAAGCTATCCATGATAAATTAGGGTGATACTTATACCTACAAGACTATAACTTTTACGTACTAAAGTCTTTTAAACTATCATATGAATTCATATTAAACTAATTAGCATGCATTCTAATTAGTCTAACATGAATATCATAAACACTAAATACTAATCATTATAGAATAATGGAATAAAAATCAATTAGACAATAAAGTATAAAACTTGTTTCAAAATAATTAATTTAGCGTAGTTTCAAATAGATTATACTAAGTATAAGAAAATTACCCACACATATCAAAAATAAAATTACACGAATCATTCAAAGAATTCATCTTTAACACTAACTAAACTAAAAATTTAAAAAAATAGGGAAGGAACACTGTTACTTGTCTTAATAATCAACGTGAGGATGATGATGATCGACGATGATGAAGATTATGATAAGAAGAGATGGTAGGACTCTATTTCTGATTTGGCAGAATGGTGATGATGTTGTGATATATGATGGTGATGGGGTGTGGGAATGATGTATGCATGGTGTGTGATGAAAATGATGATGGTCGCTGTGATTGATAGTAGATGATGATGCTGAAATTATGGGCTAAGCAGAGAATATAGTGATGATGCCGTGAGTGTGAAAAGAGGTGAGAAAATTGAATGGGTTTTTATACCATAACGTTACTAGGGTTTCCTTTTCTTATAGGATGTCTTCTTCTCCAAGTCTTCTAATTCCTCTTTAACTAGGAGTAGTAATCTTGTAGCCCTAAACCAAATAAATCATTATAAAAATAATATTTTTTCCATGAATCATTATTTTTTGGATCGACTTGATGCATTTACTTGTAAAATCCTTCAGTAAATAAAACCCAAACTTCGACGTCTTCTCTTCTCCTCTTTCTTTATTAATGCTTAACCTAAAAATATATAAAAGAAAGTAAATTAGACAAAATAATATATAATATAATCAAATTAGTTATTAAAAACATGCATGAATTATGACTTAAGAAGTTTCAAAGACAAGTGGAGGAGCTAATCTCTAAGGGTTTGGTACGTGACAGCTTGAGTCCATGTGCCATACCCGCCCTTCTTGTGCCCAAGAAGGATGGTTCTATGAGAATGTGTGTGGATAACCGAGCCATTAGCAAAATCACAATCAAATATAGGCATCCCATACCAAGACTTAAGAATATGCTTGACGAACTCCATGGGTCTACATAATTTTCCAAGATAGGCCTAAGGAGGGGGTATTATCAAATCCGGATCCGTAAACGAGATGAGTGGAAGACCGCATTCAAGACCAAGACTGGGCTTTATAAGTGGTTAGTCATGCCATTCGGCCTCTCTAATGCCCCAAGCACGTTCATGAGCCTCATGAATCAAGTATTCAAGCCATTTCTTGGAAAATTTGTGGTGGTTTTCTTTGATGACATATTGGTGTTTAGTAAGACTGAAGAGGAGCATCTCAAGCAGCTAAGGCAAGTTATGATGGTTCTTAAACGAGAGCAACTTTATAGAAATCTCAAGAAGTGTTCCTTTTTCATTCTCGAGGTGGTGTTCTTGGGTTACATAGTCTCAACGCAAGAGATCTAGGTTGATCAAAGCAAGATTGATGCAATCAAGTCATGGCCCATTCCTACTTCCATGCATGATGTTAGGAGTATTCATGGCCTTGCTTCCTTTTATAGGGGGCTCATTCGCCATTTTAGCTCCTCAGCCGCCCCCATGACTAAAGTATTGAAAGGGACCAAGTTTGTGTGAACATCACAAGCTCAAAAATCTTTTGAAGAACTCAAAGGCAGGCTCACTCATGCACCGTTTTTAGCACTCCCATGCTTTAACAAGGTGTTTGAGGTAGAGTGTGATGCCTCTAGATTTAGCATATGTACAGTTTTAGTCCAAGAAGGAAGACTCCTTGCTTACTTTAGTGAGAAATTAAGTGATACAGGGCGGAGATATTCAACTTATGACAAGGAGTTCTTTGCCATCATCCGAGCTCTTAAGCATTGGACACACTATTTGATTGCTAATGAGTTCGTCCTTCATTCGGACTACGAGGCTCTCAAATACATCCAAGGGTAATATAAGTTGAATTCTAGACATGCCAAGTGGGTTGAGTATTTGCAATCTTTTCACTTTGTTATCAAGCACAAGTCTGGGAAGCTTAATCAAGGTGCAAATGAGTTATCAAGGGGACACCTCCTTTTATTCCAACTCAACTCTTGTACACTTCGTTTTGAGCATCTTAAGTCTTTTTACCAAGGAGATTCGGACTTTGGTAAGTTATTTGAGGCTTGTCAAGCTCGACCAAAGGGAGAGTGCATGCTTCAAGGAGGTTACCTTTTCAAGGGAACAAGATTATGTGTGCCTAAGTGTGGAACCCGTGAGCTCATCCATAACGAAGTTCACAAAGGATCCATGACGGGGCATTTTGGTGAAGACAAGACCTACTTGATGGCCAAGGAACACTACTATTGGGGTCATATGCTCAAGGATATTCATGACATTGTCAAGAGGTGTTCAACATGCCAGGTAGCCAAAAGTCATTCCCTTCCTCACGGCTTATACACACCACTTCCTACCCCTCAAGGACTGTGGTTGGATGTTAGCATGGACTTTGTGCTAGGCTTTACACAAACTCAGTGTAATGAGGACTTAATCATGGTGGTGGATGATCGATTTCCTCAGATGGCATATTTCCTCCCTTACCACAAGGCCAACAATACATCATATGTGGCCGATTTATATTTCAAAGAGGTGGTGAGACTCCACGACATTCCTCTTTCCACTGTGTCCGATCGTGACTCAAAGTTCCTTAGTCACTTTTAGATTACATTGTAAAAGAAGTTGGGTACAAAGTTGAAGTTCAGTATAACTTACCGCTCCCAAACAGATGGCCAAACAGAGGTGGTGAACCACACCCTTTGGACTTTCTTGAGGGTCCTAGTCAAGAAGAATTTGAAAGCTTGGGATTTACTTCTTCCCTATGCCCGAGTCTGCCTACAATCGTGCTCTAAGTAGAACTACCAACGAATCCCCATTGAAGATAGTTTATAGGCAAAACCCCCTTAGCCCTCTTGGTCTTGTGCCACTTCACCAAGGGGAGAAGCTGAACATTGAAGCTAACAAAAGGGTTAGGGAGATTTAAGAGCTCCACAAGTCAGTCCAATCGCCAATTAAGAAGGCAAATGAGCACTACCGAGATTGAGCCAGCAAGCATCGCCAATAAGCATCGCAAACAAGCCTTGTTCAAACCTGGTGATCTGGTGTGGGTCCACCTCATAAAGGAGCGATTTCCTTCCAAAAGAAAGCCCTAGTTAATGCCTAGAGCTGATGGACCATTTGAAATGCTTAAGAAGTTCAATGATAATGCTTACAAGATAGATCTTCTAGGGGATTATGGCATTTCTTGCACCTTCAATGTGGTAGACCTCAAGCCCTACTATGAAGATGATCTCCTTGAGAATTTGAGGGCAAATTCTTTTCAATAAGGGGAGGATGATATACCAAAGGAGGATCATGATGATGGGCAAGCCCAAGAACTGCCCAAGTCTATGGAAATCCAAGACGTCCTCAAAGTTATTAGAAATCAATAGGTGACTTAAGTCCTTAATTTTGCCTTGGTCTTTTAGTTCAAGATTTTAGCTTTCTAATAAAATAAGTTTAAGTCATTACGACTTCATTTGCCCCACCAAATCAGCCTCCCAAGCTAAACTATCCAAACTGCCTAGTTTTAACCATCTGACTTATGTAGAACATTTCTGTCAATCGGCTAGTCTGAATCTAGTGAAACTTTTTGCATTGGAAAATAAACTCTTCAAGATTTCATATGACTCCTAGTTCATCAAATTTGGACCATAAATAAGAGAGTTATGGCTCAATGAAACTGACCCTACTGCTATGAGAAGGTGCTAAAGACTAGGAACACTTTAATGCCTTGGGAAGCTTTGCTCCTAGGGATCAACTGCACAACCTCCTACTTCCAAAGCTTCAACTACCTATGCTAAGGGGGGAAATCAAGATTAGCAAGTCTCCAAGCTGATGGAATTAAGTTTCAAGCCCCTAGTTTTTCATATTACTTCGTTTTCTTACGAGTTTATTTTGTAATTTCTTTCTTACATTTTCTATGCTAGTCTAGTAAGTTGTATTTCATGTTTTCCTATGTAAGACTAGTTCCCTAGGGTATTGGTTAGCCATATAAAATCTATAGTCAAATTTATTTAATAGCAAATTATGATTTAAAGAATGGTTGACTTCAAACTCCCTCTAAGTTTTCCTCTCTTGCTTATCTCTGGTTTAGCTCCCTAGAGTGGTGTTCAAGAGGCTGTTATGATCTTTTGAGTGATGATATCTTATCTCACTAGGTCTAAAAGTTGAGCTCTAAGAATTTTGGTGGTGACATCTTATCCAAGGTCCTTAGTTACTTATAGTTCTTTGTGATTTGCATTAAAATCGTAATCACTCTTTCTCTCTTCCTTTCACCACTTAGCATCCCTTCTTCATTCTTCATCTATATGGACTTGGAAGGGGATCAACAAGAGTGAAAGTAAGTTCTTAAGTTTAGCCAGGTTCTTGATTTCTCACCACACTTTTGTTCTTTTGCATTCATTTTAGTGCTTTTGTATTCTTCTTTTGGGAGCTCTTTTGATGTAGAATAGGCAAGAATGAATGTAATCTAGAACAAACTCTCAAACAGACCTAGCCAAGTTAGATTGAGTTTAAAACTGGCGCAAGGATGTAATCTCTTAATCAAGATAAAGTGAGCTTGTTTTTAGATACAAGCACACAACCAAAGACAAGTTTAGGGAACCTGGAGTTAAATTGCATGCAGACACCCCACCAGCTATCTACCAGGACTCACTAGAACACCACCTGCAATGGCCACTTTACAAGATAGCTAGAGAGAGTTTAAAAGGAAAGGAGTTAGGCTCAACTTAATTCATTCAACAATTGCTTGTTACAACCGAATAAGAGGCTTTTATACTCAGTCTTGTGCTCCCTCTCAATGGCTAAAAGTGAAAACAGAAACTAGCTAAAAACAGTAAAGAAGTTCAAATTACAAGTAGCCTAAAACAGCAACTCTAAGTTGATCTTTGACACCTAATTACTTTACTAATCTCCATTATTGAGGTGTCAAGCCCTTAGAGCATCGAAGTGCTACTAATGATGGCCTTAGGGAGCAATAGTCAGCTACTAATGGGATGATTAGCTAAGTTAATAAGCAAGTATAGCAGCTAGTTATCCATTGGATCAAAGGAAATTTCCTTTGATTTTGTGCCCATTAAAAGCAGCTGCAATGTGAGCTGAATAAGCTACTTTAGGGCATTACTTGATAATATTTGTGATGCCTTTTCAAGCCTTTAAATATGTTAAAGCTTGCTGCCATCATGGAGTCAAAGTTCACCCTCCAAAACAGCACCCAGGTTGGATTGAAATCTGGGTGAAGGTTGCTGCTGGCATGAAAGAGTGCTTAGGCTCTTTGAGGAGAATAAGAGAAGAAGGTGGGGTAGAAAGTATCCAAATCCCAAAATAACAAAAGAAAGAACTACGATCAACAAATTCTAATCACAAAGTGTCAGGATTTGATGCTTACCTTTGAAGGATCCTTGTGCTCTGACACGAATTAAAGCAGACTAGACGTCCATTTGGCCAAATAAAGGCTTAATTATCCAAGTGAACACCTAATAAGTTGAATGCCCCTAGAACAACCCAAATAGAGGAAACCCGAAATCAAAAGGAAACTCTTTTGATTCTTAAAAGAACACTAAGATAAGCAACCCACCAATTAATGCCCTAAAGCTTAAGCACTAAGGATTAATATAAAGGGATTACTCTAAATCACCACTCTAAAAGCGGTAAAGATTAAGAGATTTTTGAGAGAGAAAATAACCTCTAGCCTTTTCATTCATTCGTATTCATCAAAGAGCAGAATGTAATACAAGAGATGAGGAATAATAAGATACCCCCCAAGCTTAGTACTAACCAATAGCATCATAAGGACTTTGTCTAATGAAATTCAAACTAATTATGCAATTAAAGGGGGACCACTAGGGGATAATGGTGTGCTGGAGTTTAGCTGCACATTCCTTCTCATTGGTGATATCATTCACCTATCCAAATGAGGAAATTAAGGTGGGAATTTTTATGGGAGCTTTCTAGAGGAGTCTATCAGCTACCCACTAAGTTTTGGGCCCTTAATTCTTCTTTTGATGACCCAAATAAATCCTTGAGTAAAAAGCTACACCTCCAAACCCTGCACAGACCATAGCTTGGTTAAAATCCCATAACTTACTCGATTCTTAGAATTTGATAGTGCTCTTTGACTTCTTAGAAAATAGACATCCGGGGCTATCCATCATGCAGAATTTACCCAAAACAGATCCCATTTCCCTAGTCAAAAATGAGCTAGAAGTTAGGGCATGTATTCTGCCCAGAACAAGGAAGCAAAATAAAATAGGGTGACTTGGAGATAAAATAGCTAGGCTCCTTATTTAGGCTACTAAGTGCGATGCCACCTTTCCCAAGCTTACTTTGTGTAACATCCCTAAAAAGCTAATGATATAATTTACGGAAAACTGTAGCAGAAGACTTAATAGTAAAAGGCGCTACCGCCATCCTAATAAGCACAAGGCTCACTGAAACCATTTAATCTTGCAACTCATATTCACAATCACAACATCTATTAAACTGAAACACTGCAATACCAAAGTCCATAATAGTTCAACTTCAATACCATCGACTTAATCATACTATATGCTAACTCGCACTCCATACTACACAAATATATTGATTATAGGCCCAACTTGACCCTGAGGTCGATCACAATATTCATGCTATACTGAATCCACCATGAGCATCTGATGACTTCTAAAAGGGCTTACTATAATGAAAAACATGATACTTCATCACCTAAAATGAAAAACATGAAAACAATTTGAAAATGTAAGCAAAAACTCAGTACATGCATTCCTGTATTATAAAATGAGCATAGAAACACTGTTGATGGCTACCCGCCTTTGCAATTCATTTAGTTCGCAATAACAATAAAAATGAAAGTAATATCAAACTGAATTGCACATGACTATCTGGATGTGAACCCCTTGCAATGATATGATCTATACATAGGTGTGCACCTGCCAATCCGATCAAGAGTTGGCCTGAAGCCGCGCGGGTAAATGATGGGTTGACGCCCTAAAGATGATAACTGATGGGGTCACAAGTTAAATGGCAAATCACTGCATAAATTGATTCATTAATAAACTCATTAAGAGTTGTAACTTGATAAACATGTTCTACTTTCTGAAAATACAAGTAACAGACGTACCTTGAGTCTTTAAAAATATCATCTGACTTGATAAAAGTCAGTTGTTTCATAAATGTCATCTGACTTGAAAAATACATTCTGACTTGATAACACTTATGCATAACGGGGAACGATAACCAGGTGCCGACCCTGTTTCATAAATGTCATTGTAATTATGTATAGTCAGTAAATGATCTTTACTCACATAATTGAGTAAGTAAAAGTATGTATAACAGAAATTGAGTAATTAAATGGTATATATAACTTTGGGTATTTCAATATAACTTCAAAACCAAATTAATAAAAGTAATTAAATCTAATGCAAAGTAAATGAAAGTAAAATAGTGCACAATGAGATAAATGAGATTATAAAGGAAAAGGCCTTGATGGTGACAATTGAGAGAATGGTTGTGGCCTTTTCTAAAATAGGTTGCTGATACGGGTTTAAGGCTCACTGATGTATAGCTTGGTTCAAGATAACAACGAGTACACTAGATTGGCTTGATAAATACATTTGATATATTCTGAATTGAGTAAGTAATAAATGTTTGAGGCCAAGAGAGATATATCTTGGTTCAAAATAGCATAAACTGCAATAACTTAGTCTGATAAATATGGTTTCTGAGCCATAACTCTCCCCACTTCTCATATTTCATTCATAAATCCATTAAATATAGAATCCCACCCCAAATGAATCATTGAACTCAATAGCGGCTATTAAGCTCACTAAACTTGGTATTTTCTTTGTAAAATCCATAAATGATTCAAAGCTCATAAACAAGCTCCCAAATTATATACTTACCTTCTTCTTTTTCATTAATCAAGCTAAAGGCTCCATGAATATTCATTTCCCCCTTAAATGACCTTACTTGGCCCAAAATACAGAAAATGAGTGCATGATAAATTCCACTCAATCTTTATTATGACTCTTTACGTAATTACTCAAAAGCTTCCAAACATCACCAAACTCAAAATTCTCAACCAAAATTCATGAAATCTTATAGAAAATTCAAAAATAATATGGACAATCTACAGTAAAATTTTTAGAATTTTCCTCCAAGTATACGCTGCACAGAAATTACAATAACAGCCCAATTCCACCAAAGCAGGTTAGTTCAATTAAAAAATTCATTGCTTTCCCCCTAGACCTCAAATGGAGACGTAAAATGCCAATATGAAAAGATTAAGAACTCTAAAAAACTTTCATTTACAACACAAAATATGATTCCAACAATAGGGTGTAAGACCCGCATTCTTTGCTTTTCATTAAGCTAACTGTATTACCTTTATACGTTATAAATTCGTATTTTCATTGACCTTACGAATTAAATTATTATCAGATGTGCTTATGTGGGCGATAATTTTATTAAAAATAATTATTAACACTATTATTGATTCTAAAGTTAATTTGTGCTATTTATGCCATTAAATTATATCGATAGTTTAATTTAGTCGTTATTCGATTTATTTAGTCGTTTCTCGAATATGATTAGGATTTCAACCTTAGAATTAGTTTTGAGGTTTATGAAAATCGAACCTTGCCATATTTGGGAACGAATAATTGATGAGCGATTGTAGTAACGATTGAGTTTAGAATAGGAGGTTGCGAGATTGGATTAGCAATTTTAGTTGATTGAGTTATTAACTAAAACAACAACAACAACAACAAAAATTAAAAAAAAATAAGAACATAAGGGGGTCGAAGCCCTTACTCTATCAGAAAACGCACGCGAACAGGGGGAGGGTCTCAAACCCTAGCCCCACGAAACCTACTGCAGAGAGAGAGGAATAGGGGGGCCTCCAGCAACGATGTTGGCGCCACCTTGGCGCACCCGGTCGGCCATCCCCGGCCGCAGCTGTCGCGACAAGCAGAGCAGAGAGAAGAAGGGAGATCGAGACTGAGGGAGGGAGAGAGAAACGGAGGAGTTGCCGGCGCTGCGATCCGCGCCGCCGGCCACGGCCGCGGATCGGTAAAGAGAAGGAGAGAGGGATCGAGGAAGATTAAGAGTGGGGGGCTCGGTTCAATGGTTGAGGTTTCGAAACCCTCAGCCCCACGCCACCCCGACCGTCGTCGCCGACGGTGGAGCCCACGCCGGCGACCACCAGCAGCAACGGCAGCCCAGCAGCAGGGAGAGGCAGAACCGGATTTCTAACCACCCAAAGATCACCCAAATCGGGCCCTTAGCTTGGATTCAAGGTGGGTGTTTCTCGCCTCCTAAATATTAGTAGTTTCAAAATCGTTTTAAGTTTTAAGTTGCGAAGCATGTTAAGTTTAGCTAGTTTATGCCTGATAGTGACTTCGAATCAATATATGTTAGTTTAGTTGATTAATACTCGAAAAGTGGGTTAGAATCGACTCAAGTGAATTTAGTTAGTTCATGCCTGAAAGTTTAGTTCGAAGTGAATTATGCATGTTTAGAATCGATTCGAATATATTAAGTTAATTCATGCCTGAAAAGTAGTTTCGAATTATCATGTTAGCATTCGAATCGAAATAAGGTAAGTTTAGCTAATTCATGTTAGTTTATTAACTACAAAATGTATTATGAATGTTTAGAATCGTTATATGTACAATTAGTTGACTCATGATCGCTTAATAACTTCAAAGTAAACTATAAGTGCTTAGAATCGTTATATGTACGATTAGTTGACTCATGATCGTTCAATGACTTCATCATAATGAACGAATGTCTAGCATCGTAATATGCTTAAATGACTTAATTAGGTTCGAATAGTAACTTTGATGCACTAAACAAACGCCTCGATTCGTATCATGTCTAAATGGCTTCATTATGCTTGAATAGTAACTTCGATGTACTAAACCAACGTCTTGAATCGTATTATGCTTAAAAGGTTAAATTAGGCTTGAAATGCAACCTCGAAATATTGAATGAATGCCTCAAATCGATACTTGCCTATTTAGTTGAATTATGCTAGTGAAGTGGCTTAGAAACAACATTCGAACGACGAAATGAGCATGTTTACCCCCTTAACTACAATACATGAATCTAGTTGAGTTTCATGCTTTGTTAGCTTAATACGGTCCATTAAGTGCTTATTTCAAGTTGATGCGATACAGATATATATGTATATGTGTTTATATATGTATATGCTATAACACACCGTTGGATGGTGCTACTTGCCCAGGTAAGTACCTAAACCCTATCTCTTTATAAGCTAGCATGATAATATGTTATGATTACTAAATTGAAAACCGAGATGGTAGTTGGATGGTTTGAGGTAGAACTATGAATGGTTCGAGGTTCTTGTGGTACGGTGCTTGTGAGGAGGGAGCCTAGGTTGTGAATTAACCGCAATCATGTGGTTGCGATGCCATGTGTGGCTCGTTGTGATGAATTGATTATGAAGTGCTTGAATGTGATACATATGGACCCCCTTCCCTTCTATGTCCCCAAGTTACATTATGTGCACAGGGGTGAGATTTTCAAAGAAGGATTTCATGTTTTGAAATAATAGTAGCCATAAATATTAGTGCATGATGGCATATTTTAACTAAATGAATACAGTTTTAGGAGTGAACTTGCTTCAACGGGGGAATCCTAAAGAGTTTTACAGAGGCGTGAGTTGCATGATAAAGGATTTCGCTGTGAGAGGCAGCAAACTTATTAGTCGTTATGACCAGTTTAAATAGCTAAGATAAGTGTTTAAGGACAATAAATGGGAGTGAACCTGCTTGAATGGGGGAATCCCTAGCCTAGGGAGTAATCCCTAGAGACCCTGACGAGGGTTAAGGTCCAAAGTTAGTTGCCATCCCGGGAGTTAATCTTATGCCCAGAGTTAATCTCATTGGGATTGAGTGTAGATCTCTCCCAACCAGCACTTTATGATGATCTTATGCCCAGAGTAGTTTCTTATTAAATAAGAAAAGCAGTTGGCGTTTTGCCTTTTTAAGTATTTCAGAAAGAAAGTTTTTAAGGGTCATTATGAGACCAAGATGAAAGAGATTCTTTTAAAAGAATATGAGCCTCAAGAGGCCAAGAGAAGACTTTTTATGAGCCTCAAGAGGCTAACTGAAGTGTTCTCAGTAAAAGAAAGAAAGCTTCCTATGTATGATATGTGCATGTTATAAGTATAACTTATGAATGAGATGCTAAGTAAGATGCGAATATGAAAAGTAAGTCTTATAAGCATATTTCATGCATACCCTATGAATGAGAATTGATTAAGACTTGAAATGTGTGTATCTTATGCATACCATATGAATGAAATGCCGAGAAAAGTATGATTCTAAAAGGAAATAATCTTATGTGCACATCATATGAATAGGGTTTCATGCATAGTTCTAATGGAATGCTAAGAAGTAATGTTTATGAAAAAGAAAGCCCCTGTGCTTAACTTTGCCCTTTGCGTAAGTGTTTGACTGCTTGTTAGTAAAGAAGTTTGGTCACTTAGAAACCTAGAAATCTGGAGTGCTTAAAGTGAAGTTTATGATTAGTGCTATTTCCATAAGAATTTTATGAATGCCTAATATGATAGTAAAGTATGGAAACGTGATTTGTGACTAGTAAAGATAGTATTGCTTGCAACGGTTTTGGTTTTAAGGGGGTTGGGGGACACTTACTGAGCATATGGTTGCTCATCCCACTACTCTTTTCCCTTTTTCCCAAGTTTTCTTTATGACAGGTGAAAGTTAAGCCATTTATACAGAGTTAAAGTTTACCCCTGGTTGAAAAAGAGTTATGTGTGCCACATAGAAGTAGTTTCACGAGTTCGACGATGTAATATAACGTATTCTGAGTTTGTAATGGTTGTAAACTAAGTTTTCTAGCTCATATAATGCATATTGTTTGTAAATCGCTCTGTATGGCCCTATGAGCCAACCATCTCAATAGTTAGATGTCTTCTTGGTTAAAGTTAATTATGTTTTAGGATGTAAACCCCAATACTCCGGTTGCGTGAACCGTTGAGTTGTATTTTTTGCTTTTCTTTTATTAATGAACTATTCTGTTTGGTGTACTCTGAGCGGGTGGCTCGTTAAGTTATAAACTCCGGCGTGTGGCCGTTGAGCTGTGTTTTAAATGTTTTACATTTCCGTTGATTTATAGGGACTTATTGCAAGGCTTTTAGCCTGGAAACGGTCAGTTTTTAGGGGAAACTCTGCCCGTTTCATCCCAAAATTTAAATAGAAAGTTAAGTAAACATAACGCTTCTAGCTCTAGGGGCTGGGGGTGTTACATAGGGTTCCCAAAATGGGGTTAAAGCACAAGTCTGTCAGTTTTTAGTCCATTCTGCACAGTTTTGGTAAAACGATCATAGCGTTTTCCACAGAACTCATATTAAGGAAATTCAGAAGCCATTTGAAAGCTAACATACCGAACTATCTACCCACCAAAAATCATAATTTTCTTATGGGCTGATCATTACCAGCTTAATCTCGAAGTCTGTCCTGTTTTTCTGAAATTTTCAGCCTTCACTGTTTTAGTTTTTTCCTTCCTTTCTCATATAAATCCTCACCTGAAATCATTCCAAATCACCAAAAACATCACCATAATCATCAATAAAACTAAATATTATAAAATCAAATACAAATCAATCCATAAACATGGTTTTAACTTAAGCTTGCATGAACAAGATCATCCCTAAATCCTAGCATGATTCAAGCTCAATTTCACCATGATCAACACCAAAATAACTCTTATTTCTTTCCAAAACGTCATGATCAATGATCACAAACATCAAAACAAGAATTAAAACTAAAACAAAAGTCAAAATGAACAAGATCAAGTTTAAAGATTACTCACTTTGCTTGAAGATAAGTAGAGATGGAGGTGTTGTTTAGTGGTTTTGATGATGGAGAATGGTAGCTTAACATACTAGGATGTTCGAGGGGTTAAAAACCACCAGGGCTAGCTGGAAACACCCAGGAGCTACTGCTGTGTTGGCTGGCCGTGAGAAGAGAGAAAAGAGGAAGACGGTTGTGTGTGTGTTTACTTGGTTGAGATTGCTTTGCTTGCACATAAGTACTTGGCAAATACTTGGCTGATTTTAACTAGTAAACTAACCTTTTTGGGCTAAGCATGGTTAAGCTTAATCATGGTAATTAGTTAGGTTAATAAGCAAACTTGGTGAGCTTCAAATTGGGCCAAAAGAAAGGTTGATTCGGGAATAAAATGCTTCGTAACAGTAACGTTTTTGCATAACTCAAAATTAAATTTTTGCAAGGTTATAAATATAAGAATAATAATAATAATAACAACAATGACAACAATAATAACAATAATGATAATAATAATAATTTCTTAAACCATAATTATCGAAGCCTATTATCGATTCACCCAATATTTAATTAATCAACAAAACTTGAATTAACAATCAATGAAACTTGAATTGCAAAATAGGACCTAAATGAAGTATTCCCCAACCAGGATGATTAAATACGATAAGTGAAAGCGAAAAATTTAAATGACATAAGGTAATTCGGTAAATATATAAATTGAGTGAAATTGAATTAATAAACATAATTTGGTTAAACAAATAACCATGAGTGATTAAATCCATAAACATGATAAATTAAATGAATAAACATGATTAATTAAATAAATAAATATGATTTAAATAAATAAATATGGGTTAGGGTTGAGTTATTACACTTTGGGTCCCTCGAGGCACCCAAATCAACAAGGACTCAGGAGAGCAAAGTACTTGGGTACCATCCTCATAGGTGACTAGGGGCCCAAGTTCAACTTAAGCCTTGATGTTGATTAAGAGATTAGGCTTCATGGTTTGCTCCGCATCATTAGCTCAATACTTATTCTTTTAAGCTAAATGGCAAGAAATGGACTCTAACCCCTTTAGCTGCTAGTCTAACACACAAACCTAAAACTGGGATGGAAAAACTCAGAGAAAGTGTCTTACTTGTCAACGGAAGAAGAGTAAAGAGGTCTATTTTTAAGGGCAAACCCATATTTGTTGTCATAATGGTAGAATCTACCGCTAGTATAGGCTCCATATTTTTCAATCACGTACTCCAACTTTTACTTCAGAAATTTGAGAATCTCTTCCCCTAGCCTTCTTTTCATGAGGGGGAGGCATTGAACATTAAAGTGACTTGATTCCTGGAGCCCCCTTACCAAAAACCCTGCATACAAATTCAATCCCACTAAAACCAAAGAGTTACAAAGGCATGTTCAGGAGCTTACTGATAGAGGACATGTGAGAGAGAGTATGAGTCCATGTTCAGTACCAGCTCTCTTAGTGCTAAAAAAAACAGTAGTTGGAGGATGCGTGTGGATAGCAGGGCCATCAACAACGTTACAGTTAAGTGCAGGTGCCCAATTCCTAGACTTGATGGCATGTTAGATGAACTTCATGGCTCTAAAGTCTTTCCCAAGATTGACTTAAGAAGTGGGTATCATTATATCAGAATGAGGAAAGGAGATGAATGGAAGACTGCATTCAAAACCAAACAAGGGCTCTATGAATGGCTTGCCATGCCATTTGGGCTCTCTAATGCCCCTAGCACTTTCATGAGATTCATGAATAAGGCACTCAGATCCTATATTGGTTTATTTATGGTGGTTATTCTTATATATAGCAAAACTAAGCAAGAGCATGTTAACCACCTGAACCAAAGTAACTGTATGGTAAACTTGAAAAGTGTGAGTTCTTTATTATAAAGGTTGTTTTTCTTGGATATGTTGTCTCTTATGATTGCATTCAAGTTGATGACACCAAGGTTAAAGCAATTAGGTCTTGGGCAGTTCCAAATTCAGTCATGTCAGTGAGGAGCTTTCATGGTCTTGCCTCTTTTTATAGAAGGTTTATCAAAGATTTTAGTTCTAGCATGGCCCAACTCACAGAATGCATGAAAAAAGGACAGTTTCTCATGGTCTCCAGCAACTCAGAGGGCTTTTAGAGATCATAAAGCAGAGGCTATGTGAGGCACCTATTTTAGCACTACCTAACTTTGAAGAGTTCTTTGACGTAGAATGTGATGCTAGGGGAGTGGGTGTTGGGGTTGTACTAACCCAACTCAGAAGGCCTCTAGCTTATTTCAGTGAGAAGCTCAGTTGGCCAAAGCTTAATTATTCAACCTATGATAAAGAATTCTATGCAATAGTGAGGGCCTTGAACCATTGGAGTCACTACCTCAAACCCAAGGCTTCCATTCTTCGCTCAGACCATCAAGCACTCAAGTTCCTCAATGGCCAGCCCAAGTTGAATGCTAATGTGCTAGACGGGTAGAGTTTCTCCAAGCTTTCATGTTGTCTACCTGACATAAGAAGCACCTCTGAAAATGTGGTAATTGATGCCCTTTCCATGATATATGCTTTTATTTCTATCTTGGGAGAAAAACTCTTGGGATTATAGTCCATACAGGCCTCCTATTGTGACGACTCAGCTTTCTAAGAGTTAGTGATGAACACTCAGGCCCAAGGACCCTGGTGATGCAAGAAGGTTTTCTATTCAAGGGGAACAACTTTATATTCCATCTTACCCCTTGAGAGAGCTACTGGTTAGGAAAGCCCATGGAGGATCCCTTGCAAGCCATTTTTGGGCTAGACAAGACCATGGATATTCTCAAAGAGCATTTCTATTGGCCCAAAATAGGGGGAGAATGTCGACAAAGTTGTATCCAGATGCCCCATCTGCCACAAAGCTAAAAGCCAGTTTCATTAAGGCCTGTACACTTCATTTCCAGTTCCCATGTTGCCTTCGAAAGATGTTAGCATGGATTTTGTGGTGACCTTGCCAAGGGCACAGAGAGCTAAGGATTTAGTAATGGTGGTTATTGACAGGTTCTCAAAAACAGCTCACTTTGTAGCCTGCCACAAGTTTAGATGATGCTTCTCATGTTACTGAATTATACTTCAAGCAGATCATTAGGCTTCATGGAGTACCGAAGACCATAGTGAGTGATAGGGACGCTGAATTTCTATCCCACTTGTGGAGGACTTTTTGGCATCTATTGAGTACTAAGCTCCTCTACAACACCTTCTGCCACCCCCAGACTGATGGCCGGACAGAGGTCACCAATAGGATCCTATCAACCCTCCTCAGAACCTTGGTCTAGAAGAACTTATAAGAGTGGGATCTTAAGCTCCCACACGCTGAATTTGTATATAATAGCACTCCAGCTAGAGCTATTGGCTGTTCTCTCTTTAAGGCACTTTATAGGATCAGTCTACTTACTCCTATTGATCTCATTCCATTGCCTACTGAATGCAAGGTCAGCTATGAAGCTGAACATAGTGCCAAGGAGGTGAAGAAATTGCATGAACAAATTTGGGCTCACATAGAGAAGATCAATGAGGCCTATAAGTTCAAGGCCAATAAGAATAGAAAAGAGGTTGAGTACCAACCTAGAGACTTATTTTAGTTGCATTGTAGGAAAGAAAACTTCCCTACCAAAAGTAAAAGTAATTTGATGGAAAGAGGAGATGGTCCTTTTAAGGTTTTGGCTAAGGGAGGAGCTAATGCTTATAAACTAAAGCTCCCTGGAGACATGGTTATATCAGCTACCTTCAATGTAGGGCATCTAAGTCCCTATGTGTAGGACGAGATTGATTATGGGGATTTGAGGGCAAATCCTTTCAAATGATGAAAGGATGATGCATTTCAAGACTCATTTGAAACTATACAGTAAGAAGATAGGAAGGCATTGCTCACCTATTATCTAATGGAGCAGTTTTGTGAGGGCAAGCAGTTTAACTTTAAGGCCTGCCTAGGGAGGTGCTCACTATGTTGGGCACCTTAGGAGATCCTATTTGTAGCTAGGACTCCATTTTGGGCTAACATAGCAGCCATAGTTCAATCCAGATCAATAACATTTTTAACTTGGTGAATTAATAAGGTGCACCATCAGTCACTAATCTATTATTTTGAATTAAGGAGCATCTACCCCTTTTGGAAAGTAACCTAGCCCGTTTGATAGCTCCCAAGTAAGCTACTAAATGATAAAGTTTACTTCAGCATCCTTGGGCAGTCATTACAGTCAGCTATAGTTTTAGCAGCAGGTTTTGGAATGTTTACTTTAACTCCATCATGGCAGCTATTTTGGCTCGGTCAAGGACTTAAAAGGATGTTAAAAATATTATCAATGAAGGTCCTAAAGGTGCAGATTTATATCAGAAGGCATCAGCTTGTATCCACCACAAACTCAAGGGAAATTCGCTTTAATCCATTGGATTATCAGCTGATGTAGCTCCTATCAGCCAGGTTAGGATCGAGTTTAGCAGCTGCAAATCACATCCAACAACCATCATTAGCAGTCCTTTGATGCTGCATTCACTCGGCACCTCATTAATAGAGATTAGCAACTGCATTAGGTGTCAAAGATCATGCCTTAGCTGTTGTTTTTAGGTTGTTTAGTTCAAACTGTTTTTGTTATTCCAGTCTGTTTGTACTTTTAGTTTTATCCATTGTGAGAGCGAGCAACACTTGATATAAAAGCCTGAATTTTCATTATAAGAACACTCTTATGATATTAGAATACATTTACTTTACTATTTGCAAGCAATCTCTCCCAAATCTCTCTATGCTTTATCCTAGCTTACAGGTGGTATTTAGGGAGTGAGTGGATTCTTTATTTGATCATCAGGTGCTGCTGCTTTTGGAAGGTTAGTGGTGAATCTTTCAGTCTTGGTTGGTGCAGTTCTTTATTGCAGGACCTATCTTCCATGTTGACTTACAAGGTTTAGTCAAATCTAAGCTGGCAATATTGACATACATCATTTGCACTCATTTTAATACATTTGTCTTCTCTTGGTGGCAGCTCTTTGTGCAAAAAATGAAAAGTACACAAGAGTTAAAGTAAGTTCTTAAGTTTAGCTAGGTTCTTAATTTCTAACCACACCTTCATTCTTTTGCACTTATTTTAAGTGCATTTGTATTCTTCTTTTGGGAGCTCTTTGTGTGCAAGTGGAGCCAAAAATTAAGAGAAAACTAGACGGACATAAGTTGTTAAGCTTGCCGAGATCCCCAACTTAGAGCCACGCTTTTCATTCTTTTGTACTTATTTGGGCAACAATTTTTGTTTTTATGAGAGCTCTTCGTGGGTGTAATTGGATTCCTAATGAAAATGAAATTTGAATTGAAGTTAATTTCTAATTTTGGTAGAATTCTTAATCTATGAGGCCATCATTTATTCTTTTTTCCACTCATTTTTGCGCATTCACCTTGGCTTGCAGGAACTCCTTGTTGGTTTAATTGGAGCGCCAAATGAAAACAAACAAGGGTTAAGGTTAGTTCATATGTTTGATAAGACTCTTGATTTATAGCTACACCATTCGTTCTTTTTCATTCCTTTAAGGGCATTTGTTTCCTCTTATTGGGATCTCTTTATGAGCAAAATTAATAACATTCAACCATAAATTTGGCTACAACCACAATTTGTAACAACAATCTTTTGCACTTGTTTCAAGGCATTTGTCTTTACTTGATAGCAGCTCTTTGTAGGGGTTATCTGCACACTAATTGCAAAGTGAATAAGTGTTAAAGTTCTTTTGCACTTATTTTAAGCATTCATAGCTCATATTGGGAGCTCCTTGTGGGTGTAATTGGAGGCCCAAATGAAAAGAACACTATTATTACAGTTCTTACGTTTGGTGAGGTTTTGATTTATCTTTCATCCTTCTTTGCACTCATTTTAGTGCATTTGTATTCTCTTTCCGGGAGAACTTTGGAGGTGTAATTGGAGAAAACGGGAGTTAAATAAGTTCCCATGTTTGGTGAGCTTCTGGATTAACAACCACATCTTTCTGTTTTTACACTCATTTTAAGGTATTTGTTTTGTCATAGTGGGAGCTCTTTGTGGGTGTCCTTGGAGTCCAAAATGAGAATAAAACAAGTGTTTAAGTTAGTTCCCAGTTTAGGTAAGATTCTTCAATTGAAGAGACATTATTCATTCTTTCTGCACTCATTCAAATGGATTCACTTACACTTTGCGTGAGCTCTTTATAGATATGTAATTGGAGCCCCAAATAAAAACAAAACTACAGTTACGGTTTGTGCTTGTATTTGGCTTTATTCTTGATTTATGGTCACACCATTCATTCTTTTCCTCTTCTTTTACAGCATTTGTTTCCTCTTGCTGGAGCTACTTGTAGTTCTAATTAGTACCCTAAATGAAAACAGAAGTAGAGCTAAAGTAATCTCCCAAATTTGGCTACGTCCTTAAGTTGTTACCATAAGACTTAGTCCTTGGCGCTTATTTTAAGGCATTTATGGAGATAAAATTCATTCTTCCTGCACTCATTCTAGGGTTTCACTTACTCTTAGTGCGAGTCATTCGTAGATATGTAATTCGAGCCCAAAACAAAAACCAAAGAACGGTTAAGCTTGGTTATTGTATTTAGGTAGATTCTTAATTTTTGGCCACACTTTTCACTCTTTTCCTCTCCTTTTTAAGCATTTGTTTCCGCATGTTGGGAGCTCTTTGCAGTTGTAATTACTACCCTAAACAAAAATAGAACTAGAGCTAAAGTAAACTCCTAAATTTGGCTGTGCCCTTAAGTTGCAACTACAGTACTTATTCATTTGCTCTCATTTTAAAGTATTTGTTTTCTCATAGTGGTAGCACTTTGCAGGGGTTATTTATGCCCTAATTGAAAAGTGGACAACACTTAAAGTAAGTTCTTAAGTTTATCTAGGATCTTAATTATCTCACCACACTTACATTCTTTTGCACTCATTTTAGTGCATTTGTATTCTCCTTTTGGGAGCACTTTCTGTGTAAGTGGAGCCCAAAATTAAGAGAAAACTACTAACATAAGTTATTGAGTTTGGCGGCGTCTTTAACTTACAGCCGCACTTTTCATTCTTTTGCACTCATTTGGACAATAATTATGTTTTTGTGGGAGCTCTTTGTGGGTGTAATTAGAGCCTTAGTGGAAAGAAAATGTACCCAAAGGAAAAGAAAACTAGTGCTAAAATTCTTAGGTTGGTGAGGTTTTGATTTATAGCTACACCTTTCATTCTTCTTTGCACTAATTTAAGTGCATTTCCATTCTCTTTTTAGGAGAACTTTGTGGGTGTAATTGGAGAAAACTAGAGTTAAGTAAGTACTTATGTTTAGTGAGTTTCTTGATTTACAGCCACAGCTTCCTTTTTTGGCACTCATTGTTATGGTATTTATTTTCTCATTATGGGAGCTCTTTATAGGAGTAATTGGAGCCCAAAATGAAAAGAAAACGAGACTGTAAGTTAGTTCTCTGTTTTGGCAATATTCCTCATTTGTGGAGATACTATTCATTCTTTCTGCACTAATTCTAGGGGATTCACATACTCATGGTGGGAGTGCTTCGTAGATATGTGCTTGTAGCCCCAAATGAAAACAAAACTATGGTTAATGTTCGTTCTTGTATTTGGCTAGACTTTTGATTTGGAGCGACACAATTCATTCTTTTCCTCTCCTTTTGCAGCAATCGTTTCCTCTCGTTTACAGCTCCTTGTGGCTATAGTTAGTTCCATAAATGAAAACAAAACTACAGCTAAAGTAAGCTAAAAAATTTTGGTTGCATCCTTAAGTTATAAGCATAGCACTTATTTCTTCGCACTCATTTTAAGGCATTTGTTTTCTCTTGGTGGTCGCTCCTCGCATGAGTTATTTCTGCCAAAAGAAACATGTGTAGAAGTTAAAGTAAGTTCTAAAGTTTAGCTAAGTTCTTGATTTCTGACAACACTTTCATCTTTTGCTCTCATTTTAGTGCATTTGTGTTCTCTTTTGTGAGTTATTTGTGTTCAATGGGAGCCCAAAATTAAGAGAAAACTAGATTGACATATATTATTGAGTTTGATAAGGACCTTAATTTAGAGCCACACTTTTTATTCTTCTACACTCTTTTGGGCAACAATTTTGTTTTTGTGGGAGCTCTTCATGGGTGTAATTAGAGTCCCAATGAAAAGAAAACTTGAGTTAAAGTTAGTTTTCAATTTTGATAGGATTCTTGATATATGAGGCCATCATTTAGTCTTTTTTTATCATTTTTGGGCATTCACTTCTGCTTAGCGGGAGCACTTCGTGGGTTTAATTAGAGCTTCAAATGAAAACAAGCAAGATTTAAGGTTAGTTCATATGTTTGACCATATTCTTGACTTGTAGCCACACCGTTCGTTCTTTTTCACTCTTTTAAGGGAATTTGTTTCATCTTATTGGGATCACTTTGCGAGTGTGATTAACATCATTTGATTATAAATTTGACTACAACTGTGATTTGTAACCACAAAATTTATTCTTTTGCACTCATTTTAAGACATTTGTCTTCGCATGATAACAGCTCTTTGCAGGGGTTATTTGCGCTCTACTTGAAAAGTTGATAAGTGTTCAAGTATGTTCTTAAGTTTGGCTACATTCTTAATTTATCACCACACTTTGATTCTGTTGCACTCATTTTAGTGCACTCGTATCTCATATTGGGATCTCTTTGTTGGTATAATTGGAGATCCAAATGAAAAGAAAACTAGTACTAAAGTTGTTAGGTCTTGTGAAGTTTTGATTTATAACTACACATTTCATTCTCGTTTGCACTCATTTTAGTGTATTTGTATTCTCCTTTTGGGAGAAATTTGTGGGTGCAATTTGAGAAAACTAGGGTCAAGTAGGTTCTTATGTTTGGTGAGATTCTTTATTTATAATCACATCTTTCTTTTCTTGCTCTCATTTTAAGGTAGTTATTTTGTCGATATAGGAGCTCTTTGTGGGTGTAATTGGAGCCAAAAATCAAAAGAAAACTAGAGTTCAATTTAGTTGACTATTTTGGTAAGATTCTTCATTTGTGGGAACACTATTCATTATTTCTACACTCATTCTAGCAGATTCACTTACTCTTGGTGGGAGCACTTCATAGATATGTAATTGGACCCCTAAACGAAAACAAAACTACGAGTAAGGTTTGTTCTTGTATTTGGATAGATTGGTAATTTGTAGCAACACCATTCATTCTTTTCCTATCCGTTTATAGCATTTCTTTCTCTTTTTGGGAAGTTTTTGCGGTTGTAATTATACCATAAATGAAAACAGAACTAGAGCTAAAGTGACCTCCTCAATTTGGCTGCGACCTTAAGTTGTCACCACAACACTTATTGCTTTGCTCTCATTTTAAGGCATTCGTTTTCTCCTAGTGGCAGCACTTTGCAGGGGTTATTTATGCCCTAAATTAAAAATGCACAAGACTAAAAGTAACATCTTAAGTTTGGGAAGGTTCTTGATTTCTCACCACATTTTCATTCTTTTGCACTCATTTTAGTGAATTTATATTTAAAACGAGAGCAAAGCAATAAGTGTTGCGGTTACAACTTAGCGGCACAACCAAATTTAGGAGGTTACTTTACCTCCAGTTATGTTTTCATTTAGGGTACTAATTACAACCGCAAAGAGCTCCCAACAAGAGGAAACAAGTGCTCCAAAAGGAGAGAAAAAGAATGAATGGTGTGGCTACAAATTAAGAATCTACCCAAATGCAAGAACTAACCTTAACCGTAGTTTTGTTTCTATTAGGGGGTCCAATTACATATCTACGAAGAGCTCTCACCAAAAGTAAGTCAATCTTGTAGAATGAGTGCAGAAAGAATTAATGGTTTCCCCACAAATGAAGAATCTTACCAAAATAGTGAACTAACTTGAACCTTAGTTTTCTTTTCGTTTTGGGCTCCAATTACACCCACAAAGAGCTCTCATAATGGCAAAAAAAGTACCTTAAAATGAGAGCAAAAAAAGAAAATGTGGCTATAAATCAAGAACCTCACCAAATGTAAGAACTTACTTAACTCCAGTTTTCTCCAATTACACCCACAAAGTTCTCCCAAAAGGAGAATATAAATGCACTAAAATGAGTGCAAAGAAGAATGAAAGGTGTAGCTATAAATCAAAACCTCACCAAACCTAAGAAATTTAATACTAGTTTTCTTTTCATCTCGGTCCCCAATTACAACCAAAAAGAGCTCCCAAGATCAGATACAAATGCAGTAACATGAGTGCAAAAGAATCAAAGTGTGATGATAAATTAAGAATATAGCCAAACTTCAGAACCTGCTTTAACACTTATCCACTTTTCAAGCAAGGCGCAAATCACCCTTACAAAGAGCTGCTATCAAGCGAAGACAAATGCCTTGAAATGAGTACAAAAGAATAACTTTTATGGTTGCAAATCATGGTTGTAGTCAAATTTATAATAGAATGGTATTAACTACACTTACAAAGATATCCTAATAAGATGAAACAAATACCCTTAAAGGAGTGAAAAAGAATAAACGATGTGGCTACCAATCAAGAATCCAGTCAAAAATAAGAATAACCTTAACCCTTGTCTGTTTTCATTTGGAGCTCTAATTAAACCCATGAAGAGTTGCCACTAAGTAGAAGTGAATGCCCATAAATGTGTGCAAAAATGATAAATGATAGTCTCATAGATCAAGAATCTCACAAAACTAGAAACTAACTTTAACTCTAGCTTTCTTTTCACTGAGGCATCAATTACATCCACAAAGCACTCCCTCAAAAACATAACTGTTGCCCAAATGAGTGCAAAAGATTTAAAATTATAGCTCTAAATCAAGGACCTCGCCAAACTCAACAACTTATGTCCGTCTAGTTTTCTCTGAATTTTGGTCTCCACTTGCACACAAAGAGCTCCCAAAAGGAGAATACAGATGAACTAAAATGAGTGCAACAGAATGAAAGTTTGGTGAGAAATCAAGAACTTAGCTAAACTTAAGAACTTACTTTAACTCTTGTGCACTTTTCATTTAGGACATAAATAACCCCCCAAAGAGCTGCCATCAAGAGAAAACAAATGCCCTAAAATGAGTGCAAAGGAATATGTCTTATGGTTATGGCTTAACGACACAACCAAATTTAGGAGCTTACTTTAGTTGTAGCTTTCTTTTGATTTGGGGCACGAATTAAAGCTGCAAAGAGCTCCAAACAAGAGGCAACAAATGTTGTAAAAGGAGAGGAAAAAAATGGATAGGTGTGGCTATAAATCAAGAATCTAAATAAACATAAGGACCAATCTCAACCGTAGTTATGTTTTCGTTTGGGGTTCGAATTACATATCTACAAAGAGCTCCGATAAAGAGTAAGTGAATCACCTAGAATGAGCATAGAAACAATGAATAGTGCCTCCACAAATGAGGAATCTTTCCAAAATAGGGAACTAACTTAAAGTCTAGTTTTCTTTTCATTTTGGGCTCCAATTACACCCAGAAAAAGCTCCCACAATGACAAAATAAATTCCTCAGAAATGAGCGAAAAAAAAAGAAAGATGTGGCTGTAAATTAAGAACATCATCAAACGTGAGAATAAAATTACAGCCACAAAGTTATCCCAAAAAGTGAATACAAATGCACTAAAATGAGTGCAAAGAAGTATGAAAGGTGTAACTATAAATCAAAACCTCACCAAACCTAAGAACTTCAATGCTAGTTTTCTTTTCACTTAGGTCTCCAGTTACACCCATAAAGAGCTCCTGAATGAGAATACGAATGCAAGAATATGAGTGCAAGAGAATCGAAGTGTGGTGATAAATTAAGAACGTATCCAAACTTAAGAACTTACTTTAACACTTATCTACTTTTTAATGAGGGCACAGATAACCCCTACAAAGAGCTCCCATCAAGTGAAGACAAATGCCTTGAAATGAGTACAGAAGAGCAAATTTTGTGGTTACAAATCACAGTTTCAGCCAAATTTATGATCTAATGGTACTAATTTTTCTAGAGAAGATCCCAATAAGAGGAACAAGTTACCTTAAAGGAGTGAAAGAACGAATGGTGCAACCACAAATCAAGAATCTAGTCAAACATAAGAACTAATCTTGACCCTTGTTTGTTTTCATTTGGAGCTCCAATTAAACCTATAAAGAGCTCCCACTAAGAAGAAGTGAACTCCCAAAAATGAGTGCAAAAAGAATAAATGATGGCCTCACAAATCAAGAATCCTATCAAAATTGAAAACTAACTTTAACTTAAGTTTTCTTTTCATTAGAACTCCAATCACATCCACGAAGAGCTCCCACAAAAACAAAAATTGTTGCCTAAATGAGTGCAAAAGAATGAAAAGTGTGGCTGTAAATCAAGGACCTCGCCAAACTCAACAACTTATGTAAGTCTAGTTTTCTCTTAATTTTGGACTCCACTTACACACAAAGATCTCCCAAAAGGGGAATACAATTGCACTAAAATGAGTGCAAAAGAATGAAAGTGTGGTCAGAAATAACCTAACTAAACTTAAGATGAAAGTGTGGTCAGAATGAAAGTGAACAAAAATGAGTGCACTAAAATGAAAGTGTGGTTAGAAATCAAGAACCTAATTAAACTTAAGAACTTACTTTAACTCTTGTGCACTTTTCATTTAGGACATAGATAACCCCCACGGGAAGAAGCTGCCAAAACCAACTTCTTTTACCGCATGTTGATCCTTATTGCTAAGAGTTTTAATTAGTCGTCGCAACTCTTAAGTGACATCCAACTGTTAAACTCCTTCACTTTTCTGCTTTCAATTTTCGGCTTCTTTGACAACTTATGCTCAGCATTTCCAAATGTTGTCGACGCTTCTTGGTTGTTGTTGATTAGTTTCATATTAGCCATATCTATATGCACTTCTACCCTCCAATTACTTTATTTAACCTGTGAGAAGGTGCAGTCTTGCTCACACATTGCAAATCAACCTGAGTTTCTTGGTTTGTACATTGCATATCACTCAATTGCGCCCCCATAGGAGTAGGTGTAGATTTAGGTAGAGGGGTGCAAGAAAAACAGAAATCGAAAACTGAACCGAAAAACCGAAAAAAGGGAACCGAAAAACCAGTTAACCGTACCAATTTTTCAAAAATATCAGTTCGGTTAACGAACCGAAAGAAGATTTTGGTTTTCAGTTCGGTTATGGTTTAGACGGTTTAAAATTAGGTTAACCAGCAGTTAACCGAATCGAAATTAATTTTTTTCCCTAAAAATTTATACATAAAAAATAAAAACATTAAGTAAGAAAATACACTTTTTTATTATTTATGAATGATAACCGAAATTTAACTTTTTTAAAAAAAATTTTAAACATAAAAAATGAAAACTTTTGGTAAGAAAGTATACTTTTTAATTTGTTTGTGATCGGTTTACCGGTAACTGAACCGAAAAATTAGTTAACCGAACTGAAAAACTAATTAATCGACTTGTTCGGTTCGGTTATGGTTCGGATTTTGGAAGAACTAAAATTTTCGGTTAACCGAAAAACGGTTAATCGAAATTTTTGGTTCAGTTATAGTTCGGAATTTTCCTAAACCGAAATTATTTTAACAAAGTAAGCTAACTATTCATTAACATGAATACATGCAAATGTCTATGCAAGCGAACAAATCATTGGCCACTACCTTTCATTACTTTGAATTCCAACCTCAGCATCTTCGTAAGAATCAGCAACCTTTCTTGAATTCTAACAGCTTCTTGTAGTAACCATTTCCTTTAAAAAAAGCAAAAAAATTAAAAAATATCAAGGATCACTGGTCTATGACAAACGATTACTGACCACAAAAATATAAATCACTAATAATAGGTCTATTAATCATTAAAAACATAACCAATAAAGTCTAAAAGTAGTCTGCACCAAAGAAATAAATTCTAAAAGTAGTAAAAAATGTAACATTTATTTAAGAGATCACAAAATCTATTAATTACTAATAAGTTGTATGTTGATCACTAAGGACATAAGAAATAAAACTAAAAAAGGTACTGCGGAAACTAAACATTTATTTGAAGATCACTAACCCATGACAAACGATGACTAATTAGAAACTTATTGATCACTAACAGTACGTCTATTGATCACCAACAACAAAAGCAATAAATTCCAAGGGCAATTGCAAAAACGTAGGATCATTTCAACATCTGCAATGAAAGCAGAAATTTATGTACAAGGCATACAAAAAAAATAGTATAGTTCTACGAACTCATAAAATATAATTAATCACTAATCATACTTCAAATGATCACCAACTACAACTACATCGATCATGAATATTAAGCATATGATAGTAAGGCAACAGTGAGCGCGTTATTTATTATGTATAGTATGTGTCTATGTTTGTGTTGGTTGGTGTAAAGGGACGTTACTAATAAGTTGATAGCAGAAATTGATGTATAATAGGATAGAATAAGACACCACTATTGATTACCAATCTATTGATGACCAACAAGGAAAATGGTTAATTTGTAAGCAAATCATAGGAAGCAAAAAGGTAATGGAGTTATCTTTTAGTTACAACCTTGTGTTTGTGTGTTGGGAGGTTAGGGATAGAAAGGGCTGTTACTAATAAGTCGAAAGCGTAAATTTATGTATGAAAGTATAGAATAAGATAGTTTTCTTCTATGAATTCTTAAAACTAATCATATTTCAAATGATCACCAATCATAACACTATTGATCACCTATCACACCACTATTGATCAGCAACACAGAAAATGACTAATTTGTAAGTAAACTAAGGAAAATATAAAAATTTGCATAAATGATCACTAGTCATATGCCAGGAGATCTACGATAAATTGTCCATTAATCAACATCAAGAAATACACTTAATTTCAGCGAGGAGGGGCGGGAGGTGGCAGAGGGGAAGAGTAAAAAGTGATATATAGTACTTGCAGATCACTAAATTAATATCTGTTGATCACAAATTAGATAAAAAATTCAATTGTAGCAATTATGCCAAAAAAAAGGCATCATTTATATGACTCATAACTAATCATATTCAAAATGATCACTAATCACAACTCTATTTATCACCAGCTATGAAAGGATTGAACTTTCATCAACGAGTAAAAAGGTAAACACGTATTAAAATATCTCGTATTGATCATCAAATACGGAAAGAAATAAACAACTGTATAACATAGCTCTAGTTAGATTCCAAGTGATCACAAATTTAATGTGTATGGACTAACATTACAAAAATGATTGAATTTGAAGTAATGTTTAAAGTAAGTAATCATTCATACAAATAGCCAATAATCTTATGCCAGTGGATAACGAATCAAACGTGTATTGATCACAAGTAGACATGCATTCAATTGTTAGCAACCATGACTCTATTAATTACCAACTAGAAAGAGCAAAAAATTCGAAATGGTAAAAGACACTTGAATTAAGAATCTATCCACATTCGGGATCGAACAAAAATAATTCTCTGAAATGTCCAAAAATCCACTATTGGTCAAGCATTTTTCCACAACTAACAAACTGCAAATTGGCCACCCTTTTTAGTGTACGAGTCAATCACTAATCAAAATCCTAATGATGACTAATCATATGCTAGTGGATTACTAATCAAATGCATTTACATCACAAAGTACACAACCACTGATTTGTTAGCAATGAGGAATACAAATATTATTTTTGTTAAAGAAATGATTAAAAGGATTATAACTAATTCAAATAAGGACTATATATCTGCTTATCACTAGTCACTAAACATAGTTTTAATGAATGCCAAAACTACTTATATTGATCCCTACGTTCATAACTTGACATATATTGTGATCTACGAGTATATTCCCTAGGGGGAAACAAAATCAAACCAATTGATCACCAAAAGCAATATTTATGCTCATTGAAACAAAACCTGTTGATCACTAACTATGAGACTCATATTAGTAATTGTAATTTAGGGTATGTTCATCACCACAAATAGAAGTAGTGATTATTGAACATACTTCTAATGATCACCAAAACAACAACTGTTGATCATCAATCGATGTCATTTATAAAAGCATAGATTATGATGTTTCGTGAGAGTAAACACCAAATATAAAAAGCTAAAATCTTGTGCAGATAAACTGTAGGACATGTATCATAAAAAACAAACATATTTATATTGATCACAAAAACAAAGACTTAGTGATTGCCAAACATAGTGCTAATGATCACCACAACTGATACTATTAATTAGTAACTCAGTTAATAGGTCAAGATATATATTATGACTAGCAAACACGTTCTCTATGGTAAACATAATTTTATAAATTTATCACCACAAGGAATACTAATGATCACTAAAGCAACACCAATTGGTCACCAACTATATTTGAGGATATGTTTATCATCATAAATAAATCTAGTGATCACCCAACATAATTCTAATGATCACCATAACTGCATCTACTGATCAACAAGTGATATCATTTAAAGAAAACATATATTATTATTTTTTTACTATTGAAATTATCCTTTTGGTTTATTTTCTTAAGTCTTAATAAACCTTGATTGAATATAAAAGGGCATATTTCATTGTCTTCATTTCTAAATGTTCATTTTCTGAAAAGACAGAAGTTCATTTTTAATTAGTAAATGTTCTTTGCTTGAAGTTTAAAAATTCATTATCTTCTATGAAAGTCAAACATGCATTTTCTTTAATCTGAATAATTCTCACCCAAAAAAAATCATATTTCTTAATTTATATCCTAATCCTAAGCTAAGATAATTTTTAGTTAGGATACCCAATCAACTCTACTGATTTCAGCATCCAAACAAAAAAGAAACAAAAAGTAAACAGAACTGTAAAATATTTGTTTAAAGTTTAAACTGCATGATAGGGACTCTTCATTTTCTCGCATCCCTCCTGCTCTGCAATTCTTAATCTCTCTTTTATTATCCTTCTCTCTCTCTCTCTCTCTCTCTCTCTCTCTCTCTCACACACACACACACACACACACACACACATCGTTCAAATTTGAAATGTTATCAATTTCATCAACTCTTTTAATTTCGTAGGACATTTTATGTATTTTGAAGGTGAGATTCTTGACTTTTGTTTTAATATTCTTCTACTTGTTGAGTTTTATGTAGTTGTTTTATGTGTTTAGTGATTTATGTTTGATTTTTAGACTATCTTTCGTTAGTTTAAGCATTTTTGTTCCAAATCTGCATTGTTCTACTTTTGAAAGGTTGCACGTTGCTTTTGCACTAAAAAAATGTCATTTGCTTCATAAAAATGTGCGATGCATCGTTGTTTCACTTATGAACCTCATTTTCTTGATTTTAAATGTATTTTTTCTAAAATTGTAAAATTTGATCCAGTTTGGTGACATAGTCAATTTTCAAAAGACTTATTTTGCTTAATCTTTCAGTTCAACATGCATTTGCTTTTTATCTAGGGTTTGCAACTAAGAAAGCATGGCAACAAAGGAAGTGCAAGACACTAGTAGGGAATGCAAAAGAATCACCTTCAAAGAAGTAAAAAAATGTATTTCAAATCTTAAATAAATATTTTTCATATTGCGTGCGTAGTTTGTGATCATGAGAGAGGTAATTGGAAACCATTAGGCATAGTATTGGTGTTCCTTTTGCATATGTGTTTGTCCATCTATTAATTGCAATACATTCCTTCAAAAAGTTCAAATTCTAAGGTACATTAAATATTTCCTACAAATATTTCATTTAAAGAGACGAAAAATCTATAAAAACTCGTAAGTAACAGTTTTTGATGAATCATGTCTAGTTTCTGATTGTTAGAAATGTAATTAGTGATTATTAGATATGGTATTAGTGATTTTTACATGTGTGTTTGTCTATTGAGCAAATGGAGAAGATTCATTTAAGCAAAACCTTTTATGAAACTGCTTAAGTATTTCCTTCAAATTTTCCCTCATTCTTTACTATGTAGTCTTTATGAAATTGGTTATTAGTGATCAATTGCTATGTGATTAGCGATCAGCAAATATGTAGTCCTTGTTGGAATTAGTTATGATCTTTTTAGTCATTGCTTTAACAAACATGATGTTTGTATTCCTCACTACTTGCAAATCAATAGTTGGGTACTTTATAATGTACATGCATTTGATTAGTGATCCACTGGCATATGATTAGCCATTATTCGGATTTTGATTAGTGATCCACTCATATATGATACTAAAAAGGCTAGCCAATTTGCAGTTTGTTAGTTGTGGAAAAATGTTAGCCAATAGTGGATTTTTGGACATTTCAGAGAATTATTTTTGTTCGATCCCTAATGTGGATACACTCTTAATTCAAGTCTTTTTACCATTCCAAGCATTTTGCCTTTTGTAGTTGGTTATCAACACAGTCATGTTTGGTGATCATTTGAAACATGATTAGGGATCACTTATTTGAATGATCAATTTATCCCCCTGATTGCAGACAATTGAATGCTTGTCTACTTGGTGACTAATGCATGTTTCATTCTTATCCACTGGCATAGGATTATTGACCATTTCCACCAGTGATTACTTTTTTTCATCATTTCTTCAAACTCAATCCTTTTCGTAATGTCAATCAACACACTTTAGATTCATGATCAATTGAATATAATTAAAGATATCTTATCCAATTGTTTATTACTTTCCTCATCTGATTATCAATGCTATATATTTTAATACATGTTTACCTTTTTACTTATTCATCAAAGTTCGATCCTTCCATAGTTGGTGATCAATAGAGTTGTGACTGGTGATCATTTTGAATATAATTAGTTATCAGTTATCTAAATGATGCCTTTCTTGCGTAATTGCTTACAATTGAATTTTTTGTCTAATTTGTAATTAATAGATATTAATTTAGTGATCGGCTGGCATCGTATATAAGTTTTTACTCATCCCCTCCACCACCCCTGTAATAACTCGACCCTAACCTATATTTATTTATTTAAATCATATTTATTTATTTAATTAATCATGTTTATTCATTTAATTAATCATGTTTATGGATTTAATCACTCATGGTTATTTGTTTAACCAAATCATGTTTATTAATTCAACTACACTCAAGTTATATATTTGTCGAATTACCTTATGTCATTTAAATTTTGCGCTTTCATTTATCGTATTTAATCATCCCGATTGGGAGATATTTCATTTGGGTCCCATTTTGCAATTCAAGTTTCATTGATCATTCAAGTTTTGTTGATTAACTAAATATCGAGTGAATCGATAGTAGGCCTCGATAATTATGGTTTAAGAAATTATTATTATTATTATTATTATTATTATTATTATTATTATTGTTATTGTTGTTATTATCATTATTATTTTTATAACCTTGCAAAAATTTAATTTCAAGCTATGAAAATTCAATTGCGTACAATTTACTTCCCTTCCCGGGCCTAAACTATATAAGCCCAATTTAGGCCCAACAAGTTACCACTTGCTTTACTTAGTTAATTATCATCTTTATACCTAATTACTAATTAGCAAAAGCTACTTTTGGGAGATACGTTTTCAGCCAACTATTAAGATCATTTCTAGGCCAAGCAATTGAAGTAGCTCACAAACTCACATATACCTTTCTCTCTCCTCTCTCTTTCTAGCCGGTCAGCCCCACCCCCTGCTTGTTGCTGCTGTCCCTAGTGTTTTTTGGCCAGCTGGGCTGCCTCCGACCACCACCCAACACCCTAGTACCCTTAGCCACCATCCCCACTCCTCAAAACAACCAAGCATTACCACCATCTCTATTTTTTCCAAGCTCAAAGTGAGTAATCCTAAACTTATTCCTTTGGATTTTATTTTTTTTGGTTTCAATTATTGTTTTGTTATTTTTGGTGGTTAATCTTGTTGTTTGATACAAATAAGAGTTACTTTGGATGTTTTAATTGTGGGATAAGTTGGAAAGTAAGGGTTGAAGTTGATCATGTTCATGCAAGCTTAAGTTAAAACCATGTTTATGGATTGATTTGTATTTGATTTTGTAATCTTTAGTTTTATTGATTATCATGATGATGTTTTTGGTGATTTGGAATGATTTTAAGTGAGGATTTATGTGAAAAGAGAGGGAAAAGCTAAAACAGTGAGGACTGAAAATTTCAGAAAAACAAGGCAGACTTCAGGATTAAACTGGCAATGATCAGCCCATGGGAAATTTATGATTTTTGGTGGGTAGATAGTTCAGTGTGTTGTCTTTCAAATGACTTTTGAATTTCCTTAATCCGGAAAAAAATTATGGCCATCTTACCAAAATTGTGCAGAATGGATCAAAACTGATACACTCATATTTTAGCCCTATTTTGGGAACCCTATTGTGGGAATCATGTTTATGTTGTAAATAAAAGTTTTTCGGAACTTCTTAATCTTTCCATATTTTGGTATTTAGATCTTCATTTGAGGTCAAGAGTGAAAGTTATGAATTTTTGAAGTGAACTGACCTGCTTTGGTGCAATTGGGCTATCATTGCAATTAATTTCTGAGCAACATATACATGGAGGCAAATTCTAAAAATTATACTGTAGATTGTCCATATTATTTTCGAATTTTCTATGAGATTTCAAGAATTTTGGTTGAGTATTTTGATTTTGGTATTTTTGGAAGCATTTTGAGTAATTGTGTAAAGAGCAATAATAAAGATTGAGTGAGATTGATTATGCACTCATTTTGTATGTTTTGGGCTAAGTAAGGTCATTTAAGGAGGAAATAAATATTCATGGACTTTCATAGAGTTTTTAGCTTGATTAATGAGAAAAAAGAAGACAAGCATATAATTTGGGAGCTTGTTTATAAACTTTGAATCAATTATAGATTTTACAAAGAAAATACTAAGTTTAGTGAGCTTAATAGCTTCTATTGAGTTCAATGATTCATTTAGAGTGGAATTCTATACCTAATAGATTTATGAATGAATTACGGGAGGTAAGGAGAATTTTTTTGACTGAAAAATAATATTTATCAGACCAAATTATTGCAGTTTATGCTACTTTGAACCAAGATATATCTCTCTTGGCCTCAAACATTTATTACTTACTCAATTCAAAATGTATCAAATGTATTTATCAAGCCAATCTAGTATACTCATTGTTATCTTGAACCAAGCTATATATTAGCGAGCCTTAAACCCTTATCAGCAACCTATTTCAAAAAAGGCCGCAACCACCCTCTCAATTGTCACCATCAAGGCCTTTTCCTTTGTAATCTCATTTATCTCATTATGGACTATTTTACTTTCATTTACTTTATATCAGATTTAATTACTTTTATTAATTCAGTTTTGAAGTTGTATTAAAATACCCAAGTTATATATACCATTTAATTACTCAATTTCTATTATACGTACTTTTACTTACACAATTATGCAAGTAAGGATCATTTACTAACTACGCATGCCTACAATGACATTTATGAAGCAGAGTCAAGGCCTAGTTATCGTTCCCCATTATGCATAAATGTTATCAAGTCAAAACATATTTATCAACTCAGATGACATTTTTAAAGACTCAAGGTACGTTCATTGCTTGTATCTTTAGAAGTGGAACATGTTTATCAAGTTGCAACTCTTAATGAGTTTATCAATGAATCAGTTTATACAGTGATTTATCATTTAACTTGTATCTCCGTCAGTTATCATCTATAAGGGGTCAACCCATTATTTACCGTAGGGCTTTAGGCCAATTCTTGGTCAGATTGATAGGTGCACACCTATATATACATCATATCATTGCAAGGGGTTCACATCTAGATAATAATGAGCAATTCAGTGTCATATTACTTTGATTTTCATTGTTATTGCGAACTAAATGAATTATAAAGGCGGGTACCCATTAACAGTATTTCTACGCTCATTTTACAATATAGGAATGCATGTACTGAGTTTTAGCTCACATTTTCGAATTGTTTTCATGTTTTCCATTTTAGGTGATGAAGTATCATACGTTTCTCCATTTAGCAAGCCCTTTTCGAAGTCATCAGATGCTCACAGTGGATTCAGCAAAGCATGAATGTTGGGATCAACCTCAGGGTCAAATTAGGTCTATACTCAATATACTTGTGTAGTGTGGAATGCGAGTTAGCACATGGTATGTTTAAATCGATTGTATTGAAGTTGAACTATTATGAACTTTGGTCTTGAAGTGTTTCAGTTTAATAGGTATTGTGATTGTGAATACAAGTCGCAAGATTAAATAGTTTCAGTGAGCCTTATCCTTATCAGGATGGCGGTAGTGCCTTCTACCATTAAGCCTTCCACTACAGTTTTCCATAAGTCATGGCATTAGCATTTTGGGGGCGTTACAGATCTGGTATCAGAGCCAAGGTTTTAAGGGCTACTATGAGCTATCAAGTATTTATGAGTTCGCTATCAAGGTGTGTATGAGTTATGTTGGACCAGTTAAATGAGCTACTGACTATAAGTTCATATGTGCGGGCATATAAGGAGGAACCATTTTCATTTGGGGACCCAATCATTTGGTAATATCTTAAGATTCGAGCATTAGCAAAGTAGAGTGTGGAACCATTGGGGTGACCTGTTAGTGAGGCATGCTCTCATTTATCTGGAAGTTATATTGTATGTTTTATTTTTCTTATTTGTTTAAATTTTTGTAATCATGCACGCTGGGTGTCTGACCCGTTGAGTTATGAACTCCGACGAATGGCCGTTGAGCTATTGAAGTGTTTCTTTCTATTTCAAGTATCTATTGTAAGGCTTTTAGTTGGGTTTTAGTCAGTTTTTAGGCGGAACTCTATCTGTTTTGCCCCAGGATTTGAGAGTTTTATTAAGGTGTATCAATATACCTAATCTTGGGTACAGTGATGGTTGAAACCCGATGTGGGGATGCCATTTGCAACTTCTTAGGGGATTAATGCAGTGTCAAGTTAGATGTAAACCTCTAGATAAGGAAATGCTTTGTGGGGCAATACCCTTGAGGTGAATCAATATGAGATGGAATTACTTTAGGGAATTATATGACTGTAGTTCGGTAGCTTACGGTGTGCTACATGGCACTATATGGGTGGTGCAAGTAAGATTAAGCTGCCATCCTTGACATTAGGACCTTACATCAGTAATGCTCCCATTGCTTCCTGTCATTGACTTATTTCTGCCCTAGTTACCTTGAGTTGTTAAGAGGCATCATTTCGTTGCCACTAACACTTTCTTGATTTGTAATGGGGTATTTATAAAAAATCTCGTATGTAGTATGTGGGGAATCCTTTAAACACATCTGAGCAACCTTTCCTATAGGCGATTCAAACCTTGACAATCATAATTGCTTAATTATCTATTTCCATAATGGAGCCTATAATGACCCTTAGTATGTTTTACCGTGTGATTTCCAGCTCTTTCTAAGCATATTTCACCCATTCTACTTGCAGTTCAGTCATCATTGTATTCATATTTTTACTATCACCTACTTTATTTTCTTACTTCTATTTGGGCACTATTCAGTTATTACTTACAAAGCCTTTGGTTGTTTCAGACCCCATTATTGAATGCCTTTTCAATAATTAAATGTATCCGTATTGTTTATATTTCTATAGCACCGTAACGTCATGTTGGCATGCTACTCTATGGCCGTGACTGTACGTTATTACTCAAGTTATTTTGGTAATCCTTTCTTTTCTAGTACAGCCTATCTTATTAATGATAAACAATGATTTGTCCTATTTCCATCAGCCAGCAGTTTTGAAGTTTATATACCTACCCAAGACTTCCATTTACTGCAAAATGTGTTATTGATGGATGTCATCATATTCAGTCATAAGACTAACTCCTTCATCTTGACGTATTGTTCTTTCAAATATCAGATGAATAAAATTTTCCTTCTAGTAGTGTTGACCCTTATCTTCGTCATTTTACTCACATACAGATACCGTATGACTTTTCAAAAGCCGCTTTGCTAATCTATTACATTTCTTCACCTTCATTACCTAGTACTCCTTCTTAACTTCATAGCATCATTCATTTACTTTACTATGATGATCATCATGAATAAACTGCTTGTCTTGTATATACAGGACATTTATATGCCTTACCTCTTTCATTACAAATCTTTGTCCTTTCATTCATTCAGCTTACATGCCCGTCCTTTATAACCAATAAAGAAATATCTTTGCAAGAGTTCATAGTGTGGTTGCATCTCTTTACACTTTAGGTCGTCCCCCTATCTTTTAAATTTACTGAGACCAATAGGCAATTAAATGTGTTATCTTGTATAAATATGCATCTATTAGTATTACTGGAACCATATTCATTGGGCATTCAATCCAGTTTGATTGGCATATCTTGTTATTATTATTGGGATGAACTGATTATGTACTTATAGAAGATGACTTGTAAAGATCTTAAGGCTAGTTTGACAAATGAGGAAAGACTAGACGTGTGTTTCCATGGACCAAGGGCAGAAAAAAACCTATTTTCCCCCTAGTTACACTGTGCAAGCAAGTGAGTTATCGTGTCAATAATGAATTGAATATTATTGATATGCCAACCATACTCGATATATACCTATCCATAATTACAGTTTGTGAATTTAGAGATGTTTCATCTGAGGACTTTCAGGACTATTTTCCCCTAAGAAATATTGATTTTCAGATCAACCTAGTTCTAAGGGCTAACTCCATTTTTAGAGCCCCTATCATATGACCCCCAGCAGAGTTCAATGAACTGAAGATTTAGTAAGATAAGTTGTTATATAAGGGAGTTATTTAATTAAGTGTGTCACCATGCGAAAACCCTAGTTCTATATGTGTGAACAAGAAAGGTAGAACCTTATGGTTGTGTACTGCGTATAGAGAGTTGAACAAGATCACTATTAAAAACAAGTGCCTTATATCTTGAATAAATGATTTATGGGATTAACTGCCAACAACAGACGTCTTTCCCAGGAATGATTTGGGGTCTGGATATTACACCTAAACCATGCAACCACAGTTTATCTTTTACAAGAATGCCTTTTTATAGTAATTCTTGGAATCGTTTGCTTATCTCATCTTCAGAATTTGATACTACCCAATATTGTTTAATCTCCCTTGCATTTCAACCCGATATTTCCCATTGGTGTGATCTTCCATGTCTTTGCAGACCCATTGTTAAATGTGCAATACATTTTTGTTCGACCTTATATGGTTGTCAACACTCCAGTGCTCTCAACCTTCACCATCTTTATTTCATGATCATGAGTGATATAGTTCATTCCGCTGAGAGCCGATTCACACACCTACCTTACATCTTATTTATTTATAATGATAAGCTCGTATAACTGGTTCTAAATTCTCAATGTAATTCAACTCTCATTGGTATGGGTGATTACGAATGTTATAATCCCCTTACTCTCTTTATTTTGAACTTCAACTCCCACACATATATCTTACATTCTGATAAATAGACTTCCACATTCTCTATTTAATCTTATTATTGTACTCGAATTACCTTCATATGAGTAAAGACATGTTCCTATTGTAGCTTGCTAAATCTATTTATCTATCCATTGGAACTTTGCTCGTCTAATCCATTTATCTATCCATTACATTTTGCTTGTCCAATTTATTTGTTCTATCTATTGCACTTTGCTTATTCAATCTATCTATCTATTTATTGCATATTGCTTATCCCCTCTATCTATTGCACTTATCCTGTTGCTTGTGGCTATAAAGTCACCTAGTTGAAGCTCCGTTGCTTGTCATCTTGTTTCCAATTCATCAGTTAAACCTGAGTACAATCGGGCTATCTTTCTCCTTGGTTGATTATTTATTGGATCCTTTATGATCCACATTTATAAACCATAATTCTTGTGGCATTATATTTCAGAATTCATGATGCACTTATGGTTATCTTTATTCTAACCACCTTATGTTAATCCCGCCTTTATAAATCTTTTCTAGTCTCATTGTTTATTTCTTTTGTTCCTAATGACTCAATTGACTATCAATTCCATCATTTTTATCTCTGACTATGTTTATTTTAGTGTCCAATTCGAATTTAGTGCAGATCTTAGACTAGTCTAATGAGGGAAGATCTTGTGATGCATTAAGAACATCAGATGAGGACTTTTTGATAAGGGCATAATCTCAAACAATGTCTAGCGGTATTAGAGTAAGCTAGAAGAAGCATCGAGAATAATAATGTAGTTCAAGTACATGCTAAGGTGCCACAAGGATTACACAAGAGTCATATGGTCATTTTGACCAAAGAAGGGGACAATCAAAGTTCAAATGAGATATAAAGTATTCCAAAGGGCTTCTCTAGTCAAGGGTGACAACAGAGTGGATATCAAAGATAATTGAGTCCTCGTGATATTGGGCTTTATGAGTCAGTATCAGAGCACTTATTCGGAAATGCAATGGTTTCCATACTTATTAGTGGTCAAGGCAGAGAACTAGTAGAGTAGAGTACCTCCTTTGTAGTAACAAGTTTTTCTTTTGAAGAGAATATCAATTATGAACCAAAGTAATCGAGCCAGTGAAGTTACGGAGGATCTAGATACTCGACCGTAGGATTAAGTAGCTGTACACTTTGGGCTAATCATACCTTTTTGGAAGGAAGCAGTGAAAACCAACTATCCATACTTGAGGCGACAATACATACATGATCAAAATCATAAAATTCGAGGACGAAACTCTTTAAGGGGGGAAGGTTATAATAACCCGACCTTAACCTATATTTATTTATTTAACTCATATTTATTTATTTAATTAATCATGTTTATTCATTTAATTAATCATGTTTATTGATTTAATCACTCATGGTTATTTGTTTAACCAAATCATGTTTATTAATTCAATTACACTCAACTTATATATTTATCGAATTACCTTATGTCATTTAAATTTTCCGCTTTTATTTGTCGTATTTAATCATCCCGGTTATGGGATATTTCATTTGGGTCCCATTTTACAATTCAAGTTTCATTGATTGTTAGTTCAAGTTTTGTTGATTAATTAAATATTGGGTGAATCGATAGTAGGCCTCGATAATTATGGTTTAAGAAATTATTATTATTATCATTATTATTATTGTTGTTGTTATTATTATTATTATTATTATGATTATTATTATTATTATTATTATTATTATTATTATTATTATTATTATTATTACTATTATTATTATAACCTGGCAAAAATTTAATTTTAAGTTACGAAAATTAAATCGCATGCGATTTACTTCCCTTCCCGGGACCAAACCGTATAAGCCCAATTTATGCCCAACAAGTTACCATTGTTTTACTTAGTTAATTACCGTCATTATGCCTAATTAATAATTAGCAAAAGCTACTTTTGGGAGATAAGTTTTTAGCCAAGTATTAAGATCATTTCCAAGCCAAACAATTGAAGTAGCTCACAAACCCACATACACCTTTCTCTCTCCGCTCTCTCTAGCCGGCCAGCCCCCAACCCCTGCTTGTTGCTGCTATCCCTGGCATTTTTCGTCCAGCTGGGCTACCTCCAACCACCCCCAACACCCTAGTACGTACCCTTAGCCACCATCCCCACTTCTCAAAACAACCAAGCATCACCACCATCTCTACTTTTTCCAAGCTCAAAGTGAGTAATCCTAAACTTGTTCCTTTGGATTGTTTTCTGGTTTTGATTCTTATTTTGTTATTTCTGGTGGTTGATCATGTTGTTTTGATAGAAATAAGAGTTACTTTGGATGTTTTAATTGTGGGATAAGTTAGAAAGTAAGTAAGGGTTGAAGTTGATCATGTTCACGCAGGCTTTAGTTAAAACCATGTTTATGGATTGATTTCTTTTTGATTTTGTAATCTTTAATTTTATTGATGATTATGATGATGTTTTTGGTGATTTGGAATAATTTTAAGTGAAGATTTATGTGAAAAGAGAGGGAAAAGCTAAAACAGTGAGGGCTGAAAATTTCAGAAAAACAGGATAGACTTTGGAATTAACTGGTAATGATCGGCCCATAGAAAAATTATGATTTTTGGTGGGCTGATAGCTCAGTGTGTTATCTTTCAAATGGCTTTTGAATCGCCTTAATCCAAGGTCTGTGGAAAAAGTTATGGGCGTTTTACCAAAACTATGCAGAATGGACTAAAACTGACACACTTCTGTTTTAGCCCCATTTTAGGAACCCTATTGTAGGAATCGTGTTTTGTATTGTAAATAAAAGTTTATTGAGACTTCTTAATCTTTTCATATTGGGGTATTAGGTCTCCATTTGAGGTCAAGGGTGAACATTATGAATTTTTGAAATGAACTAACCTGCTTTGGTGTAATTGGGCTGTTATTGCAATTTCTGAGCAGCGTATACTTAGAGGAAAATTCTGAAAATTATATGGTAGATTGTCTGCATTATTTTCAAATTGTTTATAATATTTCATGAATTTTAGTAGAGTATTTTGAGTTTGGTAATTTTTAGAAACATTTTGAGTAATTGTGTAAAGAGCAATAATAAAGATTGAGTGAGATTGATCATGCACTCATTTTGTATATTTTGGGCTAAGTAAGGTCATTTAAGGAGGAAATGAATATTCATGGACTTTTATGGAGTTTTAAGCTTGATTAATGAGAAAGAAGAAGACAAAACCATAATTTGGGGGCTTGTTTATGAGCTTTGAATCACTTGTAGATTTTACAAAGAAAATACCAAATTTAGTGAGCTTAATAGCTTCTATTGAGTTTAGTGATTCATTTGGGGTGGAATTCTATATCTAATAAATTTATGAATGAATTATGGGAGGTAAGGAGAATTTTTTTTACTCAGAAACCATATTAATCGGACCAAGTTATTTTAGTTTATGCTATTTTGAACCAAGATATATCCCTCTTGGCCTCAAACCTTTATTGCTTACTCAATTCAGAATGTATCAAATGTATTTATCAAGCTAATCTGGTGTACTCATTGTTACCTTAAACCAAGCTATACATCAGCGAGCCTTAAACCCGTATCAGCAACCTATTTCAGAAAAGGCCACAACCACTCTCTCAGTTGTCACCTTCAAAGCCTTTTTCTTTGTAATCTCATTTATCTCATTGTGGACTATTTTACTTTCATTTACTTTATATTGTATTTAATTACTTTTATTAATTCAGTTTTGAAGTTATATTGAAATACCCAAGTTATGTATACCATTTAATTACTCAATTTCTATTATACATACTTTTACTTACTCAACTATGAGAGCAAGGATCATTTACTGACTACACATACCTACAATGACATTTATGAAATATAGTCGAGGCCTAGTTATCATTCCTATTATACATAAGTGTTATCAAGTCCGAACATATTTATTAAGTCAGATGACATTTTTAAAGACTCAAGGTACCTCCATTGCCTGTATCTTCAGAAGAACATGTTTATCAAGTTACAACTCTTAATGAGTTTATCAATGAATCAGTTTACATAGTGATTTTCCATTTAACTTGTGACCCCATCAATTATCATCTATAGGACGTCAGCCCATCATTTATCCGCACGGCTTCAGGCCAATTCTTGATCGGATTGGCAGGGGTACAATTATGCGTAGATCATATCATTGCAAGGAGTCCACATCCAGATAATAATGAGCAATTCGGTTTCATATTACTTCCATTTTTATTGTTATTGCGAACTAAATGAATTGCAAAGGCGGGTACCCATCAACAGTATTTCTACGCTCATTTTACAATACAGGAATGTATATACTAAGTTTTAGCTCACATTTTTGAATTGTTTTCATGTTTCCCATGTTAGATGATGAAGTATCGCATGTTTCTCCATTTAGCAAGCCCTTTTCAAAGTCATCAGATGCTCACAGTGGATTCAGCATAACATGAATGTTAGGATCGACCTTAGGGTCAAGTTAGGTCTATATTCAATATACTTGTGTAGTGTGGAGTGTGAGTTAGAATATAATATGATTAAATCAATTGTATTGAAGTTGAACTACTATGGATTTTGGTCTTGGAGTGTTTCAGTTTAACAGGTATTGTGATTGTGAATATGAATCATGAGATTAAATGGTTTCAGTGAACCTTGATAAGCGCCTTCTATCATTAAGTCTTCCACTGCAGTTTTTCACAACTCATGTCATTAACATTTTGGGGTGTTACAACCCCGACCCCCTGACTAGCTAAAATTAAGTCCACTTCTTGATTAATAGAGAATTTATCGTAAATCTCCTGGCATATAAAACATATAATCAAACTATAGTTGGATAATTTTTTTTTGTGTTTAGGGTTTATTTATATAAAAAATGATAACATATGTTTTTCAAAATGATATAGTTATGTTAATCATTTTTATTATGTTTGATGATTACTAGATGTATTTATCGTGATCACCAATGTCATGCCAATTGATCACTAATGACATCTAAATTGATCATCCAAAAGAAAAGGATTGTGAATTATAAGCTACAATAAAAAAGTACACATTTAGTTAAGTTATCACTATTATTATTCATATTGATCACCAATTATATTTGTATTCCTTACCAAGTATGGAAGAACTAAATTTCAACCAATCACCAAAAACCTAAAGACTTAGTTAATTGATCAGTAATGTTAGGTATACTGATCACTGATTACATATCTAATGATCACCAATACTGAAAAAGGTTGTAAAGAACTGGCATGACAGAGCTAACCACTAATTCCTTGACCTTTTCACCTTCATACTTTCATAAACATTTATCATGCTCTTCACATGTGCAGAAATTGCATTGGTAGCTGAAGTGAGGATCTTATGGCAGCCTCCACCGTTAACTTATAAATTGCAGCAGCTTGAGATTCAAAGAGTAAGGGGTGGGGTCAAAAGAATTGTCATTATATGTTATGTTTAAACCAGACATGGTTTGCTAGAAACTGGTGTGGCCTGATCCAGTTAGTTTTCCAAGAATAATCATTTCAAGGAAAAATTGCCAGTTGACCAAGAATTCCAGCTAGTTCTTGTGAGGATGAACATGTTCCTGGTTCCTTGCTTCATGCTTTATCTTTGGTGTGATTTTATGTCCATTGATGTTCTAGAGGTCCCCACACATTTTTGCACATATTCTTGAGTTAACTGATAACACAAAAAAATAAATAAAACATTGTTAAAAATCCAAAAATGTATTATTCTTCAGGTAGAGTTAGGTGACACAAGGCATATGAATCATGGCATTCTCACAAGTGCACATCCATCCGATAAAATTTGATTTCTTTAAATGTTATAAAGGTAGTTAACATCTTCATTGATTCAAAAATTCAATAACAATAAAAAAGCTCCCATCATGGTTAATTTAATCTTTTTAATTATATTCTTGGGCCACCAATCTAGCTCTATTGCAAATTATGACCCCGTACTCATCGAGCTTGATCCTAGAGACCCATTTATTTCATGTGATAGGGTGGTACTTAGGCTCAAAGCTCAGGATCCAAACTTTATTTCTTTCAAATTTATCTAGTTCTTCCTACATGGTCAGTCTCTAAGCTGGGGCCTCTAAAAGTTTCTGAAGGATTCTTAGGCTCAATGAGAGATATAAAGGAATAAAATTAATATAAAACTTTACACAAAAGTGAATTCTTTCTCTACTATTGATGTTTGAGATCACGTTCTCTAAGGGGTGTGATGATTGATATTCAAAACCTCTTCTTAGAGTGTGTAGTTCTGCCCTAAGAGATGTAGGTCAATTAGAGTCTATATCCTCAGTGTCATCATGAAATGTTTACGTCTCTTCTAGTTGACTTTGATGTTCTTTGGAGGAATTATGTGATTATACTAGGTTGATTTCTACACTTTATTCCTCGCTTTTATTGGGTTTATTAAGTTGAAACTCTTAAAAAGTTGAATAACCAAGATAGCTATCATTGCTATTATAAAAAATAACAACTATGGCCTCTTCAACTATTTTAGCATTTTTACAGTAGACTCTATATGCTTTGATATATGAGGATAACCTATGGCAATAACTTCATTGGGCCTTCAATGAGATTTTGAAAGGTTATTTAAACCATTATTATGCATATAGCAGTTGCTGCTAAAGGCTTTGAAGTAGGAAATAGCAGGCTTTTTTCCCTCATTCATAGGGAGTCTTCCTTAGTAATGGATGAATTAGATATACGTTGACAATATAATTTCTGTGTTTAGAACCTATCCCAAAGACAAATTTAGAATATGATTCTCACATATCATCGTGCTTGCCATGTCTTCTAGACTTTTATCATTTCTCTGAGAATCTCCATTTTGTTAGGCGATTCATGGAGATAAGAAGTTGTTTGAGATGCCATGCTTGTTGTAATATTTACCACAATCGTCTTGTGCAGTGCCTTCCATGGTCACTTCTAACTATACCCATACTTAGGTTCCTTGACACTTGCACTTGCCTAATTAATGTAGTAAACTCTATAAATGTTTCGGTTTTATTTTTCAATAACATAGCCCAAACATATCTTGGACGGTCATCAACAATAATTAACAAATATTCACTTACACCAAGGCTTTTAATGTGAATGTGATAACATAAGTGCATATTCAATAACTCAAATGATCCAAATGTAAACATAGTCCGATAAGATTTGAATAATGCTTGGCCTTGTTTGTAAGTATTATCTCTCCACTCGTAGAATGGTAATTTGTAAAGATCCAAGAAGCTAGTCCTCACATAAAATATTTTAAGAAAAGATATTTGAAAAATGTTTCTAAGTATTATCTCTCTAAAAGTTAAAAAATGCAAAAAAAAAGAAAGGAAAAAAAAAACAGAACTTAAAACATCCATAAAATGTGGTTTTCTAAAAGGCTGAGAGACCCATAGACGTAACAATATCCCCTGACACCAAAGAACTCAACAATGTCCCCTAACACCAAAGTACTGATACTGCACATAAGCCAAGCCAAGCCAAGCCAAGCCAAGCCAAGCATAGAGGTAAACCACTATGTTAGCTATTATAGGAAAATTAGCCAAGGTGCAATTGTTTTGCATGTCACCCGAATTAGTGGCATAAAGAGGGGCCCCAGTGGTTCTTACTTGGTGCCAACTTTAGGCTACTACCCCTTAGGAGCACGCCACTGGCTTTGCCATAGGGCACAGGGCCTAAAGTGGCTGCCTTGTTAACCTTGGCAAACTCTTCAAAAAACTTTGGTTTGGACTAGCCTTCAATAACCCTAAATCAATGATCTTTGGGGTACTTACTCTAGCTAGACTTGGCTTGAGGTAAGTATTGAGGACTCTATAGTCAAAGATGAATAAAATGATTTTTAAACCTTTGTTATTATTATTAGTAGTTATGTTCATGATCATGATCTAATTCTTCATTGAGTTTTAATCTTTGTACATCTTCTAATAGGCGATCACAAAGTTTAACTCTTTTGCTTATTTCTTTCTTTCACATCATGTAATATGATATAATAAGAGCAACTATAATAGCCCAAACCTAACCTATGAATAATTACTTTAATTAATTTCAGTTTAACAAAGTTGAGCACTGCATTTGAATTCAATGTTTTAAAATAATTATGTAGTTGCAGGGTAGAATGACGGAAGCCCCGGAATAAACTAAGTCATGTTCCGTATTAAATCATTTGGGGCTCATAAATTAAACAAATAAATAAATTGGCAAATTTATGAAAGTGAGTAGCCATGGGATGTCTTAATACACAATTTGCTCAATTATATTACAGAGATAAGACTATAATGTTAATCAATGAGATAAAAATAAGTGAAAAGATGTATTAACCATTATGGATGCAATTTACGAGTTCCTTTCAAATAAACCATAGAAATATTAATAATAGGACAAAATTAACCCAAACTTTAGCACATATCTTTATTAACCTTAAAAAGGCAAAGAAAATAATAACCAAAAAAATGAATAAAAAACTTCCCAGATTAAGGGGGTTCAGTAAAAAAAAAAACCAAAACAAATAGTAAAGTAGATAAAATTTACCTTACCCCCTCCAACTTCACAAACTCCTGCCCCTGCCCTTAAAATAACTCATGCAGCAACCCCCCTTGGTTTTTTTCTTGCCTAATTATGCTAAACACGCATACCCCCTTCCCCTGTGTTTTTTTTTTTTCCCTGAAGGCAACAACCCCTTTGCCCAGCTCGTCAGGCGGTATCAGCCACCCGCTGCCACACTGCCTCTACCGTCGGTCACGACTGTTGTCGCTGCCCCCCAGCATGCCCACTCTCTCTGTTCTAACTCCTTTCTTAGTTGTTTCAGTGCTAGTTTAGAAAGGTGAAACCCTAAACCCTTATTCCTCATTTCCACTATTTTTATTGTTGATTTAGTTAGTGTCTTGTTTAGATTAAATTAATACTAATTTGTTAGTAATTGAAGCTTTGATGATGAGATTGAGCTTGGAGATGCTTGGGGATTCATAAGATGGACATGGTAAATTGAGGTTCAGTGGCTGAATATGGGTTCATGTTTAGTTTCATTGATCTTGTAAAATTTGATGAATTCTGAAAGAAATTGAAGGAAAAACTAATAGGGTATATGTCATAAATGTGGATGCTTGAGCTTGAGGTTGGTGATAGGAGTAAAGCACAAAAATACAATTATGAGATAACTTCTGCTGAAGTAAATGGCTCAATGTAATCTTAAAGTTAATTTGAGGAAATAAAATGTGTATCTATGTGAGAATTGAATGGAAATGTTATTTTAGGGATTTTGAATACAAATTGAGTCCAAAAAGGACAATGAAGGTCGATTAAAAGGAATTGAATGAAATTTTAGTTTGTGCATTTGGGTGGTATTATCAACTAAAAATTACGGTGGAGCCTGACCCTTGTGAATTGGTTTAAAAGGTGAGAGTATTAGGTCCGAATTCCTATTAAAGATTAATTATGTATTTTTGTAACTAAAGAAGGGAATAAAGATCGATTAATGTTTGAATAAGGGATGTCCTTGTGACCCTAGCTAATAAATAGAAATAATAATCCATTTGAGGCCTAAGGAGTGAGAATCTTTTTAATTGGCATACAAAAGTGGGATTTGGCATTGAAAATCAATCTAGAACCACAACTCGAGCTTAGGAACCCAAACCTCAGCATGATTAAATCACTAAAACTGTAACGGCCCGAACCTAATATTCATTTAAATTAGTTTGAATTATGTTAATTTCCAAATAAGTCAGTTGGGCGCCGCATTTCAATTCAGCATTTTATGTACATGTATACATACGTATATATATTTGTGCGTTGCAGGTTGAAGTGACGATGTGACCTCAAATCAGATAATAGTAAACTCCTTAACAGCAATAATGATAATAATAATAACAACAACAATAGTGATAATAATAAGAAATAATAATTTAAAAAAAAATGAACCGACATAACTAAACTAAAATCAACACAAATTAAACCCAAAACCCCCAAACCTCAACCCTCTCTCTCTTTCTCTGCTCTCTGGCCCGACACCCCCCGAGCCCCCTTCGTGTGTCCCCTCAACGGCCACCGCCGGCCGTCCACGGCCCAATCGCCGGCCACCGCCACCAAGTTTCGGGCGTCAACACACCCCAGCCCCTCCACCCCTTCTCTGCTGCGCCCAATCCTCTGCCGCGACCTCTGCACGTAACTCACAGACCCAGGGTCGTCGGTCCCGCCGGCCACCGCTGCCGTTAGCTTCGCCGGGCACCGGAGTGCCGCCGGCCTCCTCCACCTCCATCTCCATCTCCCTGTTCTAGCCTAGGCTGAATTGAAAGGTAAAAACCCTAACTTTGCTCAGTGATTAATTGGGTTGTTTGGGATTGAATTTGTGTACTAAATAGTGTAATTGGTATTGATGATTAGTTATGTGCAAATTTCTGTGGTTATTTTGCGTGATGGAATTGAATGGTGAAGTTGGGTTGTCCGGGTTGAGTGGCCGAAAGTAAGGGTGAGGGGTTGTGAATGTTAGCATCAATTCAAGTTAAAGATGAAGTTAGTTTAATATGTTTAGCATCGATTCAAGTTAATTAGTTGATGCATGAAAAAGAATTAAAAACGAAGTTAGTTTAACGTGTTTAGCATCGATTCAAGTGAATGAGTTAATGTATGAAAAAGAATTAAAATCGAACTTGTGTTAACGTGCGTAGCTTCGATTCAAGTTATTTAGCTAATATATGAAAAAGGATTAAAACCGAAGTCCTTTTAACGTGTTTAGCTTCCATTCGAGTTAATTAACTGATGCAGGCAAATGAACTAATTTCAAGGTTAATGAAATGTGTTTAGCTTCGAATAACTGTGAAAGAGTAAGTGAAAGGGGTCAGTAAAACCAATTGTAACTTATTGAAGATTGTATTGCATGGTCGTAAATCTATCGAATAGGTGGTAATTGACGTAGAACAATATGAAAAGCCATATGGCTTAGATGGGTTATACTATGTATGTTATATTTGACGGGAATTAGAGCAGAATGTACGTTGGACAAGCAACTAAGGTCATGAACTCACTATCTTGAGGTTGTGCCTTAATTAAAGTTGAAGTAAAGTTTATTAAGTTACTGATGGATGAATGATCTTGTATCCTAAAATTAAACGTTGTCATCGGGATAATGGGTTAGAGTTCAAGGTTGTGCCATAAATAAAGTGTAAGCTTGAACAAGGTTGAGTCGATAAGGGTAAGTGCGTTACAAAGTGAATACTTAAATGAAATTATACGAGTCTGGTGGCAAAATGCTGTAAGTTGGGAGGGGGTTGCTATTAGCATAAAGTCAGTGATATAAGGTTCAGTGTTTGGGGGTAAAGAACAAAACTGAGCTAAGTTGATTCAAATGAACCTTTGGTTGCAATTGACCAAAACTAAATCAACAACGGCGGTTCGATGATAGGAACCCATAACCGTAATAATAATCATAGCGTAAGATGTGATTATAACAATTTATATAGCAATTAGCAATTACAATAACACTACTAACAAGAACAACGTTAACAAACGTATTGATAACAATGATTTACAATGGCCTTAAGGCTAAGCATGCAACGAAATGACAATAACCATGAACTTCTATCCTTAATTTAAAACGTAATGGTGATAACCCCGTTAGTTATAAACACACAGCTAGTTACAAATACCATTAAGTTGAGAAATTTAATAAACTTCGTAATGTTGCACTAATGGGGGTCAACTAAAATATTGGAAGCAGGAATGAGGCCACATCGGTCGCTTCAAACTGCCAGCACACATCCTCCATTATAAAAGGGAGAGAATTTCAAAAAAGATCAGGTACGTACATTGCCTGTGTTCTTCAAAAACTCACATGTTTCTCAATGATGAAAAATCAATGTAACGCTCGTTTAAGGAATCAGTTTACTTAATGTTTTGTCACATAAGCAAGTGGCCCTGTCCATGCTCAATCATCAAGGCTTATCCCTTTAATTTACCCGCGCGGCTGCAACTCAGGCTCTCCGATTGGCCTAGGAGGTGAGCACCTATCTCAAGATCGCAGCAGACGTCAACAAGGGGTCCACTTTCAGATAATAAGCAACAAATCAGTTTTACTTATACATTCTCTCTCCCCTGTTTGCAAAATGAAATGTTTTGAAATGCGGGCGCCCAACCATTTACATACAAAACTTATTTTACAGCATAGGGATGTGCGTACTGAGCTTCGGCTCATAATTCGAATGTTTTCATGTTTTCTGTTTTAGGTGAAGGATCGGTGCAGAGCCCTCTTTCTGATAAGTCAGAGGAACGCGAGAAATGAGCGAGGTCCACAGTCTGTTGCATGTTAGCTAGCCGGTGCTCACAGTGATTTAGAGGCTAGCCTCCCTAAAAACCCCACTGGGTGTACTTTACTTTGAAGATTGTGTTAGTTGGTAAATGTTAGTCATACGCTGAGTTAACAGGTGTAATCATATGTCCTAAGGGATGTTAGTGATTGAAAGTATGTTTAATTACGCCATACGTTCTAATGCATGTGGTTTTCAAGTAGCCTTGTTCCGTCAAGGAACGGCGGTAGCGTCCCCACTCATAGGACTTCCACTGCAAATCACAAATCAGCAAGAGATTAAGTTAGCATAATCTCACATTAGCAACTGGGGGCGTTACAGTTGTGGTATCAGGGCCCGGGTTAGCAAATCACTGTGAGCAATAGGATGCTTGGGGGTTAGGTCGTGAGGATACGGACCTAGATGTGATATTTCATTTGCGTAAGGTGTGTATATGAGGGGTATTTACAGGCTAACCTAACCAGGAGCAGTGAAGTAGTTCACGTTCCACTTTTTGAGTTGAGTTAAATTCGGCCTTAGTTTTGTATAGTTACTGCTTTATCGTGATGTCGTGCAGAAGTAGGTGATAAGCCTTGTTCGTGCGTTTCAGTATGTCTGCAACCAACGATCAAAATAGCCAGGGAGGTGAATCTCAGAACTCGGGAAATCAAGAAAATGAGAATTCCCAACAGAACCTTAGTGAAGACCCAACTGTGGCCCTAGAAGCATCTGGTAGCGTGGAGGATCCGAATTACTGGAAAAACTTGGTAATTGAGTTAATGAAAAGGATCCCTGCTGCGCCATCAGAGTCTCAGGTACTTCCAGAACACCCCCCAAAGTCAGAAAGCTGGCAGATAGGGTAGCCCGACGCAACCCTAGGGTTTATGACGGAGATCTAGACCCTGTAGAACTGGAAGATTGGATTAGGGGAATGGAAAAGATCTTTGCAGTAGTTGAAGTTCCTGAAGAGAAAAAGATAAATATAGGGACTTTTTATTTAGCTGGCGAAGCAGACATTTAGTGGAGTACTGTGAAAGACAAATTACAAGGGCCTGAGCTTACGTGGGCAAAATTTCTCGAGGAGCTTAGGGCTAAGTTTTACCCAATCACAGTTCAACGACAGATGGAGAAGGAGTTTATGGAATTAAGGATGAGCGGTAATATGACGGTAACACAGTATGCCCGGAAGTTTATGGAATTATCAAGATTTGTTCCAGATTTTGTAGCATCTGAAAAGCTGAAAATGAGAAGGTTTGAAGAAGGCCTAGCTTTTTATATTCGGAATCAATTGGCGGGTCGACCAATTCAAACATATCAAGAGTTGTACGAAAGAGCTGCTGAGGTGGAACGAGTGAAGGGGGAATTAAGGGCTTTAAACCCAGGAAATCAAAAAAGGAAATGGGATGATCGTAGTGCCTCAAGCGACAGTGTGGCTCAAAAGAGAACCGCTGCTGGCCCTGCTAAAAGCCGTCCAGCGGCATCAACTGAACCTTGCGCCAAGTGTGGGCGGACAAATCATACTACAGCTGAGTGTCGTGTCGGTACTAACAAGTGTCTGTGGTGTGGAAGCCCCAACCATTCGACTGTCACTTGTCCTAGAAGGCAGAGGGCCGTGGAAAAGGGAGTCATGAGGCCTATACAACCCCCACGTCAAGAACCCCTGCCTCCTAAACCCTCAACAGCAGGACGAGCATACATAATGAGTAAAATAGAAGCTGCAGTCTCTGGTATGGTCACCATTAAAATTCCCTTTTTATTCAAGTCTTTTTGTGCTTTATTTGATTTAGGTGTGATGCACTCCTATCTATCTATTCATGTTGCATTGAATTATCTTTGGGGGGAAAAAAAAGAGAGAGAGAGAAAACAAAACAAAGCAAGCAAAAACATTAACAGGTGAACTATGGGATTAGTTTGGCAAGTAAGCAGGTGACAGAATGCCTCGTTCCTTGCAAATGTGTTTCTATTGAAGTTACTGAGCATGAGTTCCTTGGGAATTTGAATAAATTTGATGTATCGAAGTCCAATATAGTCTTGGGAATGAACTAGTTAACTATACATGAGGCAAGCATAAATTGCAAGGCCCTTAAGGTGACTTTGAGAGTCAAGAAGGCCAAGAAGTATGTTTCTAGGGGAAAGACTTAGGAAGGAGTATTCTGTAAGTTCAACCATGAAGGCAAGTGAGTGCTGAAACGAGCGTGCATAGGGTATGCGTATTATGCTATTGGAAATTGCATGATGTTTCCCTGAGGAATTGTCAGGTTCACAAATCGATTTTAAAATTGAGTTAATTCATGGTGCAAACCCTATTCGAAAGCTGCTTAAGGGATGGCCTCGACCGAGCATAAGGAATTGAAAACCTAGTTGCATGAAATATTACAAAAAGGATTTATCATATCAGGCCTAGTGTGCCACCTTCGGGAGCTCCAGCGTCATGAGTAGTGGAAAAGGAGGAACAGCAATGTTATACATAGATCATCGGGAGTTAAATAAGATGACCGTTAAGGATAAGTACCCTTTTGCCTAGGATAGATGAACTGTTTGATCAATTGTAAGGAGCTTGAGCACTTCCAAACAACTGATTGGAGGTGATGCATATCCCTCCATGCCCCTTGATTTAAAGAATCAAATCAAGCTAGGTAAATTCATTTTGGTGATTAAAAGATGAATAAATCATCCTTATTTTGTTTAAGACCTAAAACAGCAGGTCATGGTTTGCTTCCAGCAGCAAACCCGGTTTTAAGAGGTTAGTTACGTAAACCCCTTTAAGGTTTAAGTCCAGTATTTTGCATTGGGGTTGAAGTTTAAGAAGTCAGCTTTACATCAAAACAAGTTTCATCCCATTTGGACTTCATTTACCCTCTTAAATTAACTAATAAACCCAAGACATACAAACTGCCCAGTTCAACCAAAACTTACCCGGTTTTGGTTATGTGATTTCATAAGCTTAATAGTGGTTTAAGTCTTGGATTTTTACCTTCTTAGAAACCGCAAGATGTCTACTTTCAGGTCCAAGCATTGAATGCCAATCATGCTTAGTCAAAATAAAGAAATCAATCCATTTTGTCAAACCTGCCAGTTTTGGTCCAAAACTGCGCGGTAAAATGTTTTAGTAGAGTTAACCTACTTAAACATGGTTTAACCTTGATTTCTTTGTTGAGGAAGTTTATACACATCCCAAAGTGACTCCGCATGGCCTGAAAACCAATTCATACTCACTTTTGGTATGCTTAAACATAGTCCCCAAACTAGCCAGAAACTATTCTTGAACCCGATTTAGCTGCACTTTGGTTTATCTCGCTTCATCAGTGGGTTTTCTCATCTTTAGCTGGATAGGCACACTCTTCAAAGCTTGGCACATGTCCCTAGGCATCAATGATGGGCTGCAAGACCTTGGGAAGGTCGGACCAATGAGGACCAAATAGCAAAAAGAGTGTCTCTTGCATATTATTGGCTAGACAAAAGGCAAGGACCACTTTACAGCTAACCAATGGGAGCTCAGAAAAATCTCAGCATGTATTAAGCTTAGTTTAAGAGTAGATTGATGTATAATGAATATTAGTAATGTTTTACTTTATGTTTAAGATGTATTAGATTAGTTTAAGCAAGCTTGTAATCTAGTTTAGCACAAATCAGCTTGTGTTAGCTCTTAATACCTTTCCTAACTATTAAGAAAGGTAGAGGGGTGTGTGTGTGTGTGTGCTTGCTTGCTAGCTTAGCTCCATTTAAAGAGCTTGCACGCCCCTTGTATTAGAAGATAACCAGATTTGAATCAAAACCCAAGTTGAGAGCTTTGTGCTTTCGTGCTTTTGCACACTTAAACACTTCACTTGCTTATCTTAGTTTAGGCCGAACTAAGTGGTGATCAAGTAAGTCTTAACTCTTAATTAGGTGGTGTTTCTATATCCTAATTGAGGTTAAGGGCCCTAAACTCAAGATTAGTGGTGATATCTGTATCCATTCTATGAGTTTAGTCTATCCTATCCTGGTTTGATGCAACCGGATTTAAGGTGAATTAAGGTGAGATTATTAACTTGAGTTTTGAGTTAGTAATCTTTCACTTTGAAGCTCCTTCACAACCCTACATTCCCACACCATTCATACTCTCCATTCCATCCACAATCACAGCCTAGACAATCTTAAAAAGTCTAGCAAACATCCCCTCTTCAAGGCAACTCCAACCGTACAAAGTGAGAAGACAAGTCACGGCCGGGCAAAATTTTGGCACGGCCATGCCGTGTCCACAGGCACGACCGTGCCACCTTCAAGCCTTCTTGTTTCACTTATTCACGTCGAGTACTTGGTGGGTTTTAGCTTGGTTTCTTCCTTCCCTTGACAAATCCATCACAACCAGCATAATTCATCACATTTTCCTTGGTTTCCCTTGATTGTATCCTCCCTTGGTTTGTAAGCTTTCACTCTTCAATTGAGTCTTAGCTTGGACACTCGGGACATACATTAGGAGGACTGTATTGTATGTCCTGAGGTAACACCAGTTATATACAAAACTAGAAGGAAAAAAAGGGAAAAGAAGAGAGGGAAAAAAAAAGGAACCAAAAAAAAAATCGAAGTCCTCGAAAGAGAAAGGTGGTTACAGAATCCGGTGGCAGAAGTAAGAAGTTTATGGGTTTAGCAGGATATTAAGGGAGAATGTTGGAGAATACGTAGGTAGATGTTGAAGTGGGGGGAAAAAAAGAGAGTGAAGGCTAAACATCCGCGCCCTGTAGGCACATGAAGACCTTTAGAAATTCATACGAGGAAGTGGGGTTTAATTTCAGTGGATTTTATTATGGAGTTATTCATTTCTGATTTTACGAAGAACATTGCTTTGAGTCATTGTCGATAAACTCACCAAATCTGCTTATTTTATACCAATTCATGACACTTGGGGGTATAAAGACATTAGCACCTTTATATGTCAGGGGACTGAGAGCATATAGTGTCATACTTTGAGTCCTTACCATATAGATTCAACCCCCCTATGCAATCGTGTTCTTTTACCGGAACGAATTCATAGTGCCTACTTTACACTTTATTCACCCGATCTAATTTCACCCATCGCCTTTATCATGCCGATGGCACTTAGATGACCACCTTGTTGTAACTTCATGATGATTATCCCGCTCGTAATACACTGGTTGAACCTAAATGCGATGGAATCATCTTTCGCTTTAAATAAGAGTCATATGTACACGTAGAGAAGTGGTATGAGACATTCGGTATGTTAATTTGTGAGGTGACAAGGTATTATGACATACTTAAGGTTCAAAAGTTGTTCTGTATGGCCATTTGAGCCACATTGTTGTTTATTTTTGGGATGTAAACCCCATTACTCCGGATGTGTGATCCGTTGAGATGTACCTTTCATTTATTTTCTCCTACTGTACATGGTTGGGTGATTTACTCCGGGCGTGTGGCCCGTGGAGCTGTGGTCTCCGGCGTGTAGCCGTTGAGCTTGATTTGACCTCTTTCTGTACCTATTGTCAATGCAGGGATTGAAATGTAAGGCTTTAAGCCTGAAAAATGGCCTGTTTTTAGGGGAAACTCTGTCCGTTTCACCCCAGGATTTAAGGAAACATTAATACTCCTAGCTTAAAGTCAGGGCATATTACATGAGGACAGAAGCAGGTGGTTCACCTATTGGATTTACCAGCAAGTTTTGAGTGTATACAAAATGTTTGTACATCTCACAACTTCAAAAGAATCCTAGATTTACGATGCTTCAAATGATCATAACAGCACCAACACCCATGTCCATTTAAAGTTCAATCATCGTTTCTTTCCAGGGTACAACCATCGTTCCTTTTCAAATACAAGTTTCGAGGACGAAACTTAATTTAAGGGGGGAAGGCTGTAACGGCCCGAACCTAATATTCAGTTAAATTAGTTTGAATTATGTTAATTTCCAAATAAGTCAGTTGGGCGCCGCATTTCAATTCAACATTTCATGTACATGTATACATATGTATATATATTTGTGCACTGCAGGTTGAAGTGACGATGTGACCTCAAATCAGATAATAGTAAACTCCTTAACAGGAATAATAATAATAATAATAATAATAATAATAATAATAATAACAATAGTGATAATAATGAGAAATAATAATTCAAAAAAAAAAAATGAACCGACATAACTAAACTAAAATCAACACAAATTAAACCCAAAACCCCCAAACCTCAACCCTCTCTCTCTTTCTCTGCTCTCTGGCCTGACCCCCCCTGAGCCCCCTTCGTGTGTCCCCTCAACGGCCACCACTGGTCGTCCACGGCCCAGTCGCCGGCCACCGCCACCAAGTTTCGGGCGTCAACACACCCCAGCCCCTCCACCCCTTCTCTGCTGCGCCCAATCCTCTGCCGCGACCTCTGCCCGTGACTCACAGACCCAGGGTCGTCGGTCCCGCTGGCCACCGCTGTCGTTAGCTTCGCCGGGCACCGGAGTGCCGCCGGCCTCCTCCACCCCCATCTCCATCTCCCTGTTGTAGCCTACGCTGAATTGAAAGGTAAAAACCCTAACTTTGCTCAGTGATTAATTGGCTTGTTTGGGGTTGAATTTATGTACTAGATAGTGTAATGGGTATTGATGATTAGTTATGTGTAAATTTCTGTGGTTATTTTGCGTGATGGAATTGAATGGTGAAGTTGGGTTGTCCAGGTTGAGTGGCCGAAAGTAAGGGTGAGGGGTTGTGAATGTTAGCATCAATTCAAGTTAAAGATGAAGTTAGTTTAATATGTTTAGCATCGATTCAAGTTAATTAGTTGATGCATGAAAAAGAATTAAGAACGAAGTTAGTTTAACGTGTTTAGCATCGATTCAAGTGAATAAGTTAATGTATGAAAAAGAATTAAAATCGAACTTGTGTTAACGTGCGTAGCTTCGATTCAAGTTATTTAGCTAATATATGAAAAAGGATTAAAACCGAAGTCCTTTTAATGTGTTTAGCTTCCATTCGAGTTAATTAACCGATGCAAGCAAATGAACTAATTTCAAGGTTAATGAAATGTATTTAGCTTCGAATAATTGTGAAAGAGTAAGTGAAAGGGGTCAGTAAAACCAATTGTAACTTATTGAAGATTGTATTGCATGGTCGTAAATCTATCGAATAGGTGGTAATTGACGTAGAAGAATATGAAAAGCCATATGGCTTAGATGGGTTATGCTATGTATGTTATATTTGACGAGAATTAGAGCAGAATGTATGTTGGGCGAGCAATTAAGGTCATGAACTCACTATCTTGAGGTTGTGCCTTAATTAAAGCTGAAGTAAAGTTCATTAAGTTACTGATGGGTGAATGTTCTTGTATACTAAAATTAAACGATGTCATCTGGATAATGGGTTAGAGTTCAAGGTTGTGCCATAAATAAAGTGTAAGCTCGAATAAGGTTGAGTCGATAAGGGTAAGTGCGTTACAAAGTGAATACTTGAATGAAATTATACGAGTCTGGTGCCAAAATGCTGTAAGTTGGGAGGAGGTTGCTATTGGCATAAAGTCAGTGATATAAGGTTCAGTGTTTGGGGGTAAAGAACGAAACTGAGCTAAGTTGATTCAAATGAACCTTTGGTTGCAATTGACCAAAACTAAATCAACAATGACTGTTCGGTGACAGGAACCCATAACCGTAATAATAATCATAGCGTAAGGTGTGATTATAACAATTTATATAGCAATTAGCAATTACAATAACACTACTAATATGAACCACATTAACAAACGTATTGATAACAATGATTTACAATGGCCTTAAGGCTAAGCATGCAACGAAATGACAATAACCATGAACTTCTATCCTTAATTTAAAACGTAATGGTGATAAACACACAGCTAGTTACAAATACCATTAAGTTGAGAAATTTAATAAACTTCGTAATGTTGTACTAATGGGGGTCAACTAAAATATTGGAAGCATGAATGAGGCCACATCGGTCGCTTCAAGCTGCCAGCGCACATGCTTCATTATAAAAGGGAGAGAATTTCAAAAAAGATCAGGTACGTACATTGCCTGTGCTCTTCAAAAACTCACATGTTTCTCAATGATGAAAAATCAATGTAATGCTCCTTTAAGGAATCCGTTTACTCAATGTTTTGTCACATAAGTAAGTGGCCCTATCAATGCTCAATCATCAGGGCTTATGCCCTTCAATTTACCCACGCGGCTGCAACTCAGGCTCTCCGATCGGCCTGGGAGGTGTGCACCTATCTCAAGATCGCAGCAAACGTCAACAAGGGGTTCACTTTCAGATAATAAGCAACAAATCAGTTTTACTTATACATTCTCTCTCCCCTGCTTACAAAATAAAATGTTTTGAAGTGCGGGCGCCCAACCATTTACATACAAAACTTATTTAACAGCATAGGGATGTGCGTACTGAGCTTCGGCTCATAATTCGAATGTTTTCATGTTTTCTGTTTTAGGTGAAGGATCGGTGCAGAGCCTTCTTTCTGATAAGGCAGAGGAACGCGAGAAATGAGCGAGGGCCACAGTCTACTGCATGTTAGCTAGCCGGTGCTCACAGTGATTTAGAGGCTAGCCTCCCTAAAAACCCCACTGGGTGTACGTTACTTTGAAGATTGTGTTAGTTGGTAAATGTTAGTCATACGCTGAGTTAACAGGTGTAATCATATGTCCTAAGGGATGTTAGTGGTTGAAAGTATGTTTAATTACAACATACGTTCTAATGCATGTGGTTTTCAAGTAGCCTTGTTCCGTTAAGGAACGGCGGTAGCGTCCCCACTCACAGGACTTCCACTACAAATCACAAATCAGCAAGAGATTAAGTTAGCATAATCTCACATTAGCAGCTGGGGGCGTTATAAGAACTAACAGTAAAATTTCTTTACACAACAATCATAAATAATAATAGGAATAAAATCCATAATGGTATTAAGTATGACATCTAGTTTCAATAATAGCACTTATCATAATAACTTTAATGACAATAACATTAATATTAATAACCGTAAGGACAACAATATGAAGATCCATCATCGAATAATAACATCAATATTATTTATGACAATAATATTAAGGAGACTAATACAAAGAAAGCACATGTAAATGGAAAATCAAATCAATTTGTGTGCTTAGGTAAAGAATTGTGAATGCATCGATGACTAAGGAAAATGCCAAGGAGAAGAAGGAATTACCTATTAAGATGGTAACTAACAAAAATTATCTGAGGACTTCACTAACCATCAAAATATGCATATTTGGAGCAGAGTGAGGTCCATTCATTGCTGCCATGCCATGAACAACTATATTATAAAAAGGGAAGGGATTTTAAAAATTTTAGGCACGCTCACTACCTGTACCTTCGAAAATTCACATATTTTAATATACGTCAAAATCCTAAGGTATACAATTGTTAAATGAATCATTTTCCAGTATTTTTTTGACACATAACTGAGTGGACCTACCAATTATCAGTTGTCAAGGCTTATGCCCTTTAGTTCACTTACGTGGCCTTAGGTTAGACTTCTCGATTGGCCTGGCAGGTGTATACCTATTCAATGATCACATTGTGCTTATGAACTTATCAGCTTGGGTTCACTTCTAGATGATAACAAGAAAATCAATTTTACTCTCAATCACTCCCCCCCCCCCCCGCGTTTCGGACTAAAATGAATTAAAATGCGGGCGCCCAACTAAATTGTTCTAAAAGTTTATTTCACGGTATAGGGATAGATGTACTAGGCTCCAGATCATATTTCAAAATATTTTTGTGTTTTCTATTTTAGGTAAGGACTAAGTGGATGGAACTGTCCCTTACAAGCCGAAGGAAGTAAGAAGCAAAGGAAAGTCTCGTGACTTTTGCAGTTTGACGCCTTTGGATGCTCATAGTGAATTTTGGCATAGCATGAGTTGTTGATAGAGCTTCAAGATCATGCTAAGTGTACAACTTGAGTATGTATGCCTAAGGTGGAGAATTAGGAGAAGCCTAATCTTGCTATATTTTAGATTATGTTAAGGGTGAATTGTAATTTGAAGTTGAGTCAAATAACTTCGATTTGGTGGAACTAGGGATTATGACATTGTGTCAGTTAAAACCATATAGTTTATATTATATAGCCTTGTCCTACTTAGGACAGCATTAATGCCCCTAATCATTAAGATTTCTGCTATCACTAAGATAATAAACGGCTAAGTTAAGATAGTTGGGTAATTAGCATTTAGTGGCATTGACAGTTATGGTATCGGAGCTAGATTGGGGCCCACTGTAAGTCATAGGATGTTTATAAGTTGTATTAGACTAGTTAAATGAGATGTTGACTATGATTTCATGCTTATAAGTGCATACAGCAAGGATGTGTTAGTTAACCTTTTTGGGATGTACGTATCCTAGAGAAGTTTACCAAACTCATAGTAATAAATATGTGGAATTTAAAGGTGCCCGTTGTAATACCCACATACTTTATTTTCCGTTAAGGTGTTCATAATGCCCTTTTACATTATAAAAATCGTATTTTATTAACTATGCGAGTTAAATTATTATCAATATGCCTATGTGAGCAATAATTTTATTAAAAAGAATATTGTCGTTATTAAAAATTATTACTATCATTGTTATTAGTTGAAAAATTTATTCAATGATTTTTAATAAGCTTTATTAAAGGTTATTAACGAGTACTAAATCGATTAGGATCTTGAGTACGATTAGGTTGTCAACCTTAGATGAAGTTCGATGCTTATTAAATCGAACCTTCTCATATTTGGGAATGAATAATCGATCAGAGTATTATTTGATTTGAGTTTAGAGTTCGGGATACGAATTATGCTATCAATACGAACGATTGATCAGCTTGGAACAATAAAAAGAAAGAGAGAGGGAGGGACATTTTGGTAATTTATATGCGATCCCTTTTCTTTCCTCCTCCTTCACGCGTGAACCCCCCCGACATTCTGTCTCTTCTCTCTGCTCTTCTCCTTCTTCCTCCTCGTTCTCCACCACACACGGCCTTCATGCTCAAAACCCAGAAGATTTTCGCCACCCATAGCTGCAAAACTCTCCCATTCGACCACCCCCACAAGCTAGTAACAATTGGTGCAAAATTTGGGCTGAGATTAGAGCAAAACCACCACATTTTAGGTGGGTTGGGGCGATGAATTGGAGTACGAACACATGCCCAGGTATGACCATGTAAATCAGCTCTTAGTTGCTTCAATCTTCCATAAATTGGAGTAAAAATTTGCAACTTCAAACACCCAATTCAACCTCAAGTCAGTAAGTGACATGTGGGTCTATTTTAGGGTTCAAATGTTGTGAGTTTGGGCATGAATTAGGCGACCAGAGGGCAAGGTCGGGAATTTGGAGTTGTTCGAGTACCCAAAGTTGAGCCAGCAAGCCCTTCGAATGAACACCTAGCTTGGAATCGAGGTGGGGATTTCTTTATTCCTAATTATTACTATCTTCAACGATTTTAATTAAATTTAGCTAGCACATGTCGATTCTGAGTTTACTAGTTAGTTTAGGTCAATTAGAATTGATATTGAGAAATTACAAGCATGGTACTGATTTGAGTTAATCGTATGTTGAGTCAATGCATGGTTGAATGAACCAATTAAATTGAGGATTTTAAAGTAAACAAAATATTGTTATTGGGCTGTCGTAGCATCAATTGTCACATTTGACGTCTATTTAACGTTTAGGGATGCTAGTTGGGTAGTTGAAATAATTGTGGTATAAACTGAATTATGTCTAAAGGTTATGGCTAAATCAGCTTGGGCAAGTTAATGGTCTATTCGTAGTAATTACAGTGAAATACTATATGTATGGATATTGGTTTGTGAACTAGAAAGCGAATATCGCTTTGAAGTTTCTATTTGCATCAGTTTAGTATAGATTAAATTCTAAGTTGCTATTAAGCATGAATGTCACACCTATATATGATCGTTTTATGTATTGTTGGTTTGTGCGTGCCAATAATGAACCGAGTTGGTAGTTGGATGGCTTGAGATAGAACTATTGACGAATTTGAGGTTCTTAATGTCGGTGTTGTGTGAGGAGGGAGCCCAGGTTGTGAATTGCCGCAACTGTGTGGGTTGCAAGGCCATGTGTGACTCATTGGGTAGAATCCGCCAAGCTGTGCTATGAAGTGTGTGAATGTGCTATGTGCGAACCCCTTTTCCCTTAATGTGCTACATGACACTATGTGACCAATTCTTGAAATTTTAGACGTCATTTAAAAGAAGGGTGATTTAGAAAACTTGTTTTCATGATTGTGAATAATTTTAAATACTTACCAATTGCCTGATAGTTTATAAAGATGTTTATAGCCTAAAAGAAATCCTAAATAATCGAACTATTTAGTGAGTGACTCGACTGAATAGCCGATAGGTTTAGAAAGTTTAAAAGTGAACTAAAAGTGAGTTTAAAAACGTTTTAAGGCATTGGTTTTTAGATAACTTCTTCTTGTGTTTGAAAGGATTTAAACGTCTTGAAAAAGGACATCTTAAGGTGCTAATTATGAAATTTAGCTGACTTGTATGCTAGCTGATTATTTAAGTTTCGATTGAATTTCAAGTTACGAGCTAGTAAAATTATTACGATTTTAAGAAGCGTTTATGTTGAAAAATTATGAAGAAACCTTGTTTAAATTATAAGCGAGCCAAGTATTCTATGTTTTGAAGAGTAGTAAGCTGAGAATGATTTAAAGTTTTAATTTGCTAAAGCACCCTTCTTTGAGTATAAAAAGGATTTCAAACGAACTAAAATTGGGCAACAGAATGAGTTTATTACGAAATTTAATTTGAGTTATATGCTAGTTTGAATGAGTTTATTACTTTAAATTTCAATAAGCCTCAATTATGAATCTAGGTTGATTATTACTTTATGTTTCAATAAGCTTCAATTACGAATCTAGTTTTATTATTATGCAAACTTATTATGTTTATAAGAAGTTTTTAAGTTAGAAACAAAGTCGATTTATGAGTTAGCAAAACTTATTACGTTTATAAGAAGTTTTTAAGTTAAAAATGAAGTCAATTTACGAGTTAGTAAACTTATTACGTTTATAAGAAGTTTTTAATCGATTTACAAGTTAGCAAACTTATTATGTTTATAAGAAGTTTTTAAGTTAAAAAACAAAGTCGATTTATGAGTTACCAAACTTATTATGTTTATAAGAAGTTTTTAAGTTAAAAACGAATGAACTATAAACATTTCGAAAGGTTATGGTCGTTTTGTTAAAAAATAAGATTTTAGCGAAGTAAGTAAGTGAAAAAAAAAAAAGAGAAATGAAATATGTTCTAAATGCTAAGAACGTGCTCGGCGATTGGCCAGACCTTGAGGGTGGAAACTAGATGCAAAGATGGCGTGAGCTGTTTTCCCTAAAGGTAATGTTGGGAGCAGGATACAAAGATGGCGTAAGCTGTTCCCGGAAACTGGACCCAAGATATGACTATCTTAGCATGAGCTATTCCCCAGATATATTATGATGTGTAATGCGTAAGAAAACCTTGAGGGGGACTGGACTCAAGATATGTCATATCTTGGTGTGAGCTGTTGCCCTACAGAGGACAATATCGAAGTTAGAGTTGCACTGCTAAGACGCGTTTTGGCCAAAAAGTGGAGTACGTATACCCCGGGGATAACGCGAGTTGTGAGTGACGATCTCACTTAGGGGCAGTGTACATCTCCCGTAGTCAGCACAACAAGATGTTTTTATGTTATGAGTAAGTTCCTAATAAATAGGAAATTAGCATTTTGCCATTTTAAGCATTTCAGAAAAGAGATATTTCTAAGGGCCATTACGAAGCCATATCGAATAAGATTTGAAAAGCTTATAAGGGTCATTAGATGACCATTATGAAATAAGTTCCTTTAAAGAACATGAGCCTTAAGAGGCTAAGTAAAGTATTTTTAAGAAAAGAAAGAAAGCTTTCAAATGTACATATCATGCACAAATTTTATGAGCGTGTCTCCAAGTATAGTAAATGAATTTTCAAATAAAGTATGGTTATATCCTAGTAATGCATCGTACATTCAAGCTTTTCAACGTGCATATTCTATGGAAGAATGTTTCCTGCCAAGCATTTCTTACTAGTTTGGATGTTTTGAGAACTTTTAGAAAGAATTATAAGCTTTAAAGAAGTTGGCGTGAATTATAAACTATTCTTGAAATATATCGAGAGTCATTGTGTTTTCAAAAGTATGCTGAAAGTTTCATACTCACTCTTTGTGCTTACTTGTTTACGTGCTTGAATGCTTGTTAGAAAGGAAAATAGGTCATTAAGGGCCTAGAGATAAATTGAAGGACTAGTGTGAAGTATAAGGGTGGTAATCTTTCCTTGGGGGCTATGATTGCCTAATATGATAGTATTGTATAAATACGTTATGTGTGACTATTATTGGTATTATTATCTGTAGATGGTTTTGGTTTTAAGGAGTAGAGGAATTCTCACGGAGCGTGTGATTAATCATCCCTTTACTTATTCCCTTTTCCAAGTTTAGTTTGAGCACGTATAAGAGATATTTTGAAGTTATTTTGACGCCGACCCATCAGAAGTCTTTTGTCGGCTTTGCAAGTGTTCGATGCCTATCACGTTGTAAATATTTAAGTTCATGGTTGTATGTGAAAGCATGTAGTCGGCTCTGTACCTGTAAATGTATTACTTTAACCCTTGTGTTAGTTGTTTGACTATGAGCAATCACGGCGAATGGCCCGAGGGGTTGAATTTGGGTTATTTTAGCACATGTTATGCTTTATTACCAACTTACAGGTACCCTTAGCTGAGCTAAGACCCAAAAATGTTGCCAAAACAGGGAAGACTCTTGCAATTTCGTTTTAGAATGACTATCTAAATGCTAATCCAAACCCTCGATCTTTAAGAGCCTTAGGGATTTTCTTCTAGGAAGTCCTGGCAGTGTGACCCCTCCTCGAGTTGGGGTCGTTACACTGTTGTTTTAGCATGTTGACTTTATCATAGAGGACTCATTAAGGTGTTCAGGCCAAAATTTGCAGAGCTTGTCGTAGAGCTACAAATTAAACCACCACTTTGATTTATAAATAATATTTATAGTATAGGAAAGTAGGGATCGATCCCATGAGGAAAGATTATGATAGTAAGTTAGTTTAATTCTAATTAAATTTACTACTCTAATTTATTATAACTTCTCTTTATATTACTAAAATAAATCAAATTTAATAAGAAAAAATCTAGAAAATTACTTAATATTGCTCCTAAATATTCTAGATCTAATCCTGGAAATAAAACAGTAAATAGCTACCCTGAATAATCTGAAAAATAAAAATAGAAATAATAATACAATATTGGACTAAAAATTAAAACAGAAAATAACTAGTAGAAAATTAATATTAAAAATTGTAGAAAGCAATCCAAATTAATATTCTGCAAGTATATAACTTTATAACTCTAAAATTATATGTAATTAAATTTTCAAAAATTAAAATAGAAAATTAACTCCAAAAAATTAAAATAGAAAATAAAATTTAAAATTAGAGAAAGAATAAACTGCATGAATATAAATACGAAAATAAATAACAAAATTGCCCAGATTTTGGGATATAATTTTTTGGATTTACTAAAACCATAAAAACATAAAATAAAAGTTAAAAACGTAATTTTCAGATTTATTAAAATAAAAACCTGCACATATCCAATTCACAAAATAATTCTGAAAAATTATCAAATAATTTTCAAAAATTCCAAAATTAAATAGAGGTAAAATAGGATACTATATAAACCTTGAAATGGACTAAAACATGAAACACAAAAGGAACTATTTTTAACCTAATTTCTAACAAACCGAAAAATAAATGGCAAAAAAGAATAGAAATTAAATCTGAAAATCATAGCCACACTAAAAATCAAAATCTAACTGATCTAATATCACCAAGACACTCCTAAAAGACTACTCTTTTTGAGGAAAATGAGATTTATATTAAAGCTTGTAAATTAAGGAATAAAAATTGACAAACTAGAGAAACTAACTAAAAGCAGCAAATAATTATCAACTATACCAAATTTATGAAAAATACTTAGCGTAATCTATATCTACCATGCAAATTAATGTTTATCACCAACACACAAATTGATTTATCCATGAGCTAGACTGTAGAAGATACCCACCAGCGGATCTTCCTAGTTTTTCCTTATATTATAATTTATTTAGGTCCAGCCCTAATATAAACGCTACTAGTCTTGACAATCCTAACACCAGCGCAAGAATTTAATCACACTAGAGTATTAAGTATTAGAAAAATATCATCTAACTCCTTGTAACCAATTTACCAGCAAATTAATTTAACAAAGATCTATAATGATTATCTAATTAAAAGAGATGGGTTTGAGCCATCCATGATCAATTAGGGTGATACTAATGCCTAAAAGACTATAATTTTTACGTATTAAAGCCTTTCAAACTATCATATGAATTTGTATTAAACTAATTAGCATGTATTCTAATTAATTAAACGCGAATATCATAAATGATAAATACTAATAATTATAGAATCATGAATGAAAATCAACTAGACAATAAAACATAAAACTTGTTTCAAAATAATTAATTTAGCATAGTTTCAAATAGATTATACTAAGTACAAGGAAATTACTCACACATATTATAAATAAAATCATAATAATTAATCAAAGATTTCATGTTTAACACTAAACTAAACAAAAAAAAAAAAAACTAACAATAAAAAATTAGCAATAGCATAATACTACTTGGCCGTGAAGATGATGGTGAAATGTGGTGATGATGATCGATGATGATGATGATCAATGATGGTGATGATGTGTGAGACGATGATGATGATGTGGTGGAGACTTAGTTAAATTGATGGTGGTGACATGATGATGAATTCAGGAGGTGACGTGAAGGGGTTTTTTAAGGGGATGAAGAGGCTAGGGTTGGAGATGAAGAAGGTGATGGCGTGAAGTTGGTGAGGCGTGAGGTAGGGGTGAGTTTAGGAGGTTTTTTATAATATTATTCTAGCAGGGTTTTCCTCCTTGAACTCCTTCTCTTCCAAGTCTTCTAATTTCTCTTCAACTAACGGTAATAGTTTTGTAACCCTAACCCGAATAAATCATTATGGAAATAATATTTTTCCATAAATCATTATTTTCGGACCGACTTGATAACTTAACGTGTAAAATCGAAACTTCGACGTCTTCTCTTCTTCTCTTTATTTTCTTAACATTTAATCTGAAAAATATATAAAATAAAGTAAATTAGATGAAATAATATATATAATATAATCAAAATAATTATTAAAACAATGCATGGTTTATGACTTAGCAAATCCCCCCACACTTTAACTTTGGACCTCCTCGTGCAAAGAAATCTTAGGTTCAACCTAAAAACTGACCCTCTTCCTTTCTTATAAAGTCATACATAAATATGAAATTTTACACTAGGCATTGGCTTGCTTTAAAAATAGCTGTATTCAAAATTAATCAGTTTTCCTTCTAACAAGTTAATAACCACTAAGCATCTAATGACCATCAAAGAGTTTCTTCATCAACCTCACAACATCTATTTAATGAAGTAACAAGAACAGTAACTACCCATCTCTTTTAGACATGCATACACCGATCAAGAGGACTAAAAGGTTTACGATAGAAAAGTTAAAGTATGGTATGGCTATAGAGATAATAGAACTAGAAAGAATAACTCATCGAAATTAATTATAAACTTGCCTTATACTTTTTCCTTATTCTTCTGTTTTTTTTATTTTTTATTTTTTATCTTTCAAACTCCCCTTGCTCACATATTCGAGACTCATATAGGGTCTTAGAAATTAAACACTCCTTGTCTCACACTCACCCGAGTAGAGGTGCTGGAGTAAACAATTTATTCTCATCATTATTTTTTTAATTTTTTAGACTGTTAGTTTGGTACGAGTCATTGGTCGGCCCAAAAAGGGGCATGATTCTCCCGATCATGGGTTACTCATACGTAAGGCTTAACTTGAGACCTAAACTTAAGGGAAAAAGGTGTCGATCCATCTATTCCTACCCATGTTGGTAATCTAACCTTTTTTTTCCACCTGTTTTTTATAAGGCAAGAACATTCACAATTTTAATGAGTTATTCTACTAATTCAATAGTTTAGGAAATGGGCTAGATCATTTTATTACCTCTGAAGCGGCTATATAACATGACTAAAAAAGATGGATAATCATGACAGTTATTCATTAAAGAGATATATGAGGATCAACTCAAACTTCTCTGAATGATAGCTAGCATGCTCAGAAGTCTTCACTCATAGAAGAATAAACTACAAATAGCTAAGAAAATAAAAATTTTTAAGCAAGCAAGCCTAGCATAAACTCATATCATGCATTATTTATAAGAAAATCAAAATAAATTCTTTTTTACGAATAAATACCGCAGTAACTAAATACAGGATGTGCACCCCCACATTAATTTATACATAGTCCCTAATGCATGCAAAAAGATAGAAATAATGAAAATAAAAGTAAAATTCAATGGGTACTTGCCTAAAAACTGTTGGTTTGCCTCCCAACCAACGCTTTTGTTTATAGTCGTTGGCTCGACGTCATGAAGCTCATGGATCCTCTAGAGTGATTTCTTCAATAAAATTCACAGAGTCTCCATCCCTGAAATGTTTCAACCTATGTCCATTCACTTTGAAAATTTTGTTAGTGGATAAGCTTTTAATCTCAACAGCACCATGTGGATAAGCCTTTACTACCTCAAACGGTCCAAGCCACCTTGAATTTAACTTACCAAGAAAGTCTCAGTTTTGAATTGAATAACAATACTTTCTCACCTACCTGAAATTCTTTTCTGACAAGTTTGTATCACGAAATGCTTTGGCTTTACCTTTGTAAATGACTGAATTGTCATACGCTTCCAAGCGAATCTCCTCTAATTCCTGCAACTGCAATTTATGTTCTTTTCCTGCTAACTCATAGTCAAGATTACATTGCTTCATAGCCTAATATGACTTATGTTCTATCTCAACAGGAAGATGATATGGCTTTCCAAAGACTAACCTATAAGGTGACATACCAATAGGGGTCTTATATGCAATTCTATAAGCCCAAAGAGCCTCATCTAGCTTAAGACTCCAATCTTTCTTGTCTGGCCCAACTACTTTTTCAAGTATGCCCTTGATTTCTTTATTAGAAATTTCAGTTTGGCCATTTGTTTGGGGGTGATAACTAGTAGATACCTCATGAGTCACATGATTACAAAAATGAGTCTCCATATTACTGATGATTGCTCTTTGTACTCCATATCTATGTAGAATGAGAGATTTAATATGTTTCACCACAGTTTTAGCATCATTAGCTCTAGTAGCTATAGCTTCTACCCATTTGGACACATAGTCAACAAGTACAAGAATGTAAGTGTACCCAAAAGAAGGGGGAAAGGGTCCCATGAAATCAATCCCCCACACATCAAAAATTTCACAAATATAAACATTATATAAAGGCATTTGATTCCTTCTTGATAAATTTCTAGTCTTTTGGCATGCTTTACATCGTTTACAAAAATCATAAGCATCACGAGAAATAGTATTCCAATAAAATCCACACTTAAGAACTTTATGTGCTGTTCTTTTGGGTCCAAAATGTCCTTGAATTTATGAAGAATAACATAAGGTTAGAATGGAATGAATTTCACTGTCATCAACACAATGCCTTATTATCTAATCACTACAAAATTTCTATAGGTATAGCTCATCTCAAACATAGTATTTGGATTGAGCTCTTATCTTTTCTTTCTCAGCTCTAGACAAGTCAATGGGAAAAGTTGTGGTGACTATGTAGTTTACAATATCAGCATACCAAGGTAATCCGCTACTGACAGCATACACAGTCTCATCAGGAAAATAATAACTAAAAGGACCACCACTTTTCCCTATTTCTTGTCTACTAAGATGATCAGCAAATAAGTTCTTCGCTCCAGATTTATCTTTAATTTCCAATTGAAATTCTTACAAAAGTAACATCCATCTAATCAATCTGGGCTTTGAATCTTTCTTTTCTAACAGATGTTTAAGAGCAGAATGATCAGAGCAAACAGTAACTTTCACACCCAACAGGTAAGGACGGAACTTTTCAAGAGCAAAAACAACAGCATACATCTCCTTTTCTATAGTGATGTAATTACACTGTGCAGAGTCAAGAGTTCTAGAAGCATAGTAAATCACATTACGTACTTTCCCAACTCTTTGACCTAAAACTGCCCCCACTGCCTTATCACTAGCATCACACATTAACTCAAAATGTAAGGCCCAATTTGGGGGTTGCACAATAAGTGAAGTAGTCAATTTCAACTTCAACTGATCAAAAGCCCTCATATAATCATCATTAAAATCAAATGAAGCATCTTTTGCAAGCAAGGCATATAAAGGAGAAGCAATCTTAGAAAAATCTTTGATAAACCTCCTATAGAACTCTATATGCCCTAAGAATGATCTCACATCCTTGATACGCCTGGGATGGGGTAAAGACTGAATGATGTCAACTTTTGCTTTATCTACCTCTAATCCCCTCGATGACACTACATGTCCAAGTACTACCCCGTGCTCCACCACGTAGTGACACTGTTCAAAATTAAGAACTAAATTAATATCAGTGCAATGCCTAAGCACTAATGTGAGATGATGCAAGCAACCATCAAATGAATCACCATGCACAATAAAATCATCTATGAAAACTTTTATAATCTTGGTGTTAAAATCAGAAAAAATACTTATCATGCATCTCTGAAAAGTAGCAGGTGCATTACATAGACCAAAAGGCATACGTCTAAAAGCATAAGTGCTAAAAGGACAGGTAAAGGTGATCTTTTCCTAATCCTCAGGAGCTATAAAGACTTGAATGTAGCCTGAATACCCGTCTAGAAAATAGTAATGTGACCTACCAGCCAATCTTTCTAACATTTGATCTGTAAAAGGCAAGGAAAAATGATCTTTCTTAGTGGCTTTGTTCAGTTTTCTATAGTCAATGCATACTCTCCAACCACTTTGAACTCTAGTAGGTACTAGTTCACCTTCCTTGTTTTGCGCTACAGTTGTCCCTCCCTTTTTAGGAAGTACATGTATAGGACTAACCCACTCGGAATCAGCTATGGGGTATATCACTCCAGCATCTTACCACTTAAGAATTTCTTTCTGGGCTACCTCCATCATACGTGGATTAAGTCTCCGCTAAGGATCCCTGTTAGGCTTAGCATCTTTCTCTAATGGGATCTTATGTAAGCATAAAGTAGGGCTAAGTCCCTTGAGGTCTGCTAAAGTCCACCCTATTGCTTTGCTATGTTCTCTAAGCACTTTAACAAGTTTTTTCTCTTGGTCAAGGGTAAGTGCACTAGAGATGATGACAGACAAAGTCCCATTATCCCCTAAATAAGCGTACTGCAGATTATCAGATAAAGGTTTCAATTCTAGTTTAGGAGTTGAAATGCTAGAGGGAAGTAATTTAGCATGATTTTCGGGCAATTCAAGATTGTCAGGTCTATTAAGCACTTGCAAGTGGAATAAAGACCCTATCACATCAACTAGATTATCATTAACTTGGTAGGGCACTCTTTGAAACTCAGCATGATCAAGACTCTTAGTAAGCACAATAAACAATTCATCTTCATAGGATAAGTCGTAAACATCTTGGGACAACTCATCAATAACATCAAGTACATACACGTAATTCATGTCAGCAGGAAATCTCATGGCATCAAAAATATTAAATTTAATCACTTCACCATCAAATTCCATGGTTAATGCTCCTTCATGCACATCAATTTTAGTCCTAACTATTTTCAAAAATGGCCTATCAAGCAAGATAGGAATATCATGACATGCATCACCCATGTTCATCACATAAAAATCAGTAAGAAAAACAAGCTCATTAACTTGGACTAAGACATCCTCTAAAACTCCATCTAGTAAGTACTGCTCCTATCAGCTAGTTGAATCACTATACCAGTTTTCTTTAACTCTCCTAAGTTCAGTTTGTTATAAATAGACCTAGGCATAACATCAATGGAAGCACCCAAGTCAGGCATAGCTTTATCGAAGTAAAAGTTTCCTATTTTATAAGGAATAGAAAACATACCTGGGTCTTTGCACTTAGGGGGAAGTTTCCTTTAGAAAACTGCAGACATATTTTCCCCCACACTTACATTTTTATTACCTGCTAACTTTCTTTTAGTAGTACACAATTCTTTTAAGAACTTAGTATAGCGAGGCACCCGTTTAATGGCATTAAGGAGGGGTATGTTGATCTCTATCCTCCTAAATATCTCTAGGATCTCTTGGTTAGCCTCATTCACCTTAGAAGTAGGGCTCCGAAACCTACTAGGAAAGGGTAGTATTGGCTTAAAAGGTTCTCTTTTGTTCTCACCTATTTCCTGAGTAGTTAGATTAGAATCTTTATCTAACTCCCATTCAGCTTCTTTGACCTCTAAATCAGGCTCTACTTCTCTACTCTTTCTAGGTTCTTTTAGCTCTTTCCCACTCTTAAGTGTCATGGCACTAACATTCTCCTTGTGGCTAGGATAAGGTTAAGATGGTAAACTATTTCGCATTTGAGCCTGCAACTTACTAACTATGGTATCAGTTGCGGTCTATCTCTCTTGAACCTGCTTAAGATTTATCTTCGCATTTTGGAACCTACCATCCATCTTCTTGAGGACTTGCTCTAATAGGAAGTTGGTCCTATCCTGATTAGAAGATTAACAAGATGTTTGATCAAAATCTGGTGGGTTGGTTTTAAGGCCATACCTAAGGTTAGGGTGGTCTTTCCATCCGTCATTATAGTGTTAGAATATGGGTCATACCTCCTTTGATCTTGTTTAGAATAGATACTATTAATATTCCCCTCTTGAAGTGTAGGACATGCATCAGCAGGATGCCCCTCTAGGCAACAAATTCCATATATGACTGCTTTTTGTACTCCTTCAGTAACTATCTTGTTTAACATAGCAGTGATGTGAGATAACTGACTCTCTATAAATGAGCTAGAGCTAATCTCATTAACCTTTTTAATTTATGACTCTCTAATACCAAACTGCTGAGTATTTTGGCCATTAAATTGAATAAATCTCTCACCTCTGCCGGAGTCTTATTAACTAGAGCCCCCCCACTAGCAGCATCAACCATATTACGATCCATAGGAAACAACCCTCCATAAAAGTATTGAATCAACAACTATTTAGTTATTTGATGTTAGGGACAACTAGCGCACGGTTTATTAAATCTTTCTCGATACTCACAGAAAGTTTTCCCATTCATTTGTTTGATACAACATATTTCCTTCCTAATTAATCCAATTCAGGATGCTGGAAAAAATTTCTCTAAAAATGATTTATGCAATGCAGTCCATGTAGAGAATAATCCAGCCGGCATGTAATATAACCAATCTTTAGCATTACCAAGCAAAGAAAAAGGAAAGGCTCTCAGCCTAATTTGGTCTTCAGGAATCCCCTCATACACCATAGCAGAGCATGTGATAAGGAATTCGCTAATATGACGGTATGGGTCCTGATTAGCTAATCCATGAAACTTGGGTAGCAGATTGGTGAATCCATAGTTCAATTTTAGAGGTTTATCTAATGCGGCATAAGTAATGGACAAAGGTTGGGATTCTAGATTAGGGCAGCAAGTTTCCTAAGAGTAGGCATTCTTACCACTTTAGTTTTAAGACTTACTGGTTCAGGATCACCTTCTTTGTTTTTAGCTTCCAACGTTTGCTCCTTGTCCTCTCCAATCTCGTTACCACTCCTTAATTTCATAAATTAAAGGCAAATACAAAATTAAAATAATAAAAGTAAGAACAAAGTAATAAAAATAGTAAGACAAAATAGATAAAACTAACAATATTTAATTTCTTTCCTCGGTAACGGCACCAAAATTTGTAGAGCTTGTCGTAGAGTTACAAATTAAACCACTACTTTGATTTATAAATAATATTTGTAGCATAGGAAAGTAGGGATCGATCCCATGAAGAAAGATTATGATTATAAGCTAGTTTAACTCTAATTAAATTTACTACTCTAATTTATTATAACTTCCCTTTATATTACTAAAATAAATCAAATTTAATAAGCAAAAATCTGAAAAAATACTAATATTGCTCTTAAATATTCTAAATTTAATCCTGAAAATAAAACAGTAAATAGCTATCCTAAATAATCTAAAAAATAATAACAGAAATAATAACACAATATTAGACTGAAAATTAAAAGAGAACATAACAAGCAAAAAATTAATATTAAAAATTACAAAATGTAATCCAAATTAATATTCTACAAGTTTATAAGTTTATAACTCATAAATTATATGGAATTAAATTCAGAAAAAATAAAACAGAATACTAACTCCAGAAAATTAAAACAGAAAATAAAATCTGAAATTAGAGAAAGAATAAACTGCACTAATATAAATATGAAAATAAATAACAAAATTGTCCAAATTTGAGGATATAATTTTCTGGACTTAATAGAATCCTGAAAACATAAAATAAAAATTAAAAACATAATTTTTAGATTTATTAAAATAAAAACCTGCACATATCCAACTCACGAAATAATTCTAAAAAATTATCAAATAATTTCCAAAAATTCCAAAATTAAATAGAGGAAGCATAGCATACTATATAAACCCTAAAATAGACTAAAAGATGAAAAAACACAAAAGGAACTATTTTTAACTTATTTTCTAACAAACCGGTAAATACATGGCAAAATATAATAGCAATTAAATCTGAAAATTTTAACCACACTAAAAATCAAAATCTAATTGATCTAATATTAGCAAGACACTCCTAAAAGACTACTTTTTTAGGGGGGTAAATGAAATTTATATTAAAGCTTATAAATTGAAGAATAAAAATTAACAAACTAGAGAAATTAACTAAAAGCAACAAATAATTATCAACGATACCAAATTTATGAAAAATACTTAGCATAATCTATATCCACCATGAAAATTAATATTTATCAACAACATACAAATCAATTTATCCATGAGTTAGACTGTAAAAGACACCCACCAACGGATCTTCCCCATTTTTTCTTATATTATAGTTTATTTAGGTCCAGTCCTAATAAAAACCCTACTAGTTTTCGCAATCCTAACACCAGCGCAAGAATTTAATCAAACTAGAGTATTAAGTATTAGAAAAACATCATCTAATGCCTTATAACCAATTTACCAGCAAATTAATTTAACAGTGATGTACAATAATTATCTAATTAAAAGAGATAGGTTTGAGCCATCCATGATCAATTAGGGTGATACTAATGCCTAAAAGACTATAACTTTTACGTATTAAAGCCTTTCAAACTATCATATGAATTCGTATTAAACTAATTAGCATGCATTATAATTAATCTAACACGAATATCATAAATGATAAATACTAATCGTTATAGAATCATAAATAAAAATCAACTAGACAATAAAGTATAAAACTTGTTTCAAAATAATTAATTTAGCATGGTTTCAAATAGATTGTACTAAGTACACAGAAATTACTCACACATATTATAAATAAAATCATAATAATTAACCAAAGATTTCATGTTTAACACTAAACTAAATAAAAAAATAAAACAAACTGGAAATAAAAAAATAGCAGTAGCATAATACCACTTGGCCATGAAGATGATGGTGAAATGTGGTGGTGATGATGATCGATGTTGATGATCAATGATGGTGATGATGTGTGGGATGATGATGATGTGGTGGAGGCTTAGTTAAACTGATGGTGGTGACGTGACGATGAATTCAGGGGGTGACATGAAGGGGTTTTTTAAGTGGATTAAGAGGCTAGGGTTGGAGATGAAGAAAGTGATGGCGTGAGGTTAGTGAGGCGTAAGGTAGGGGTGAGTTTATGAAGTTTTTTATAATATTATTCTCCTAGGGTTTTCCTACTGAACTCCTTATCTTCCAAGTCTTCTAGTTTCTCTTCGACTAGGAGTAATAATTTTATAACCCTAGCCTAAATAAATCATTATAAAAATAATATTTTTTCATAAACCATTATTTTTGGACCGACTTGATAACTTAACGTGTAAAATCGAAACTTTGACGTCTTCTCTTCTTCTCTTTATATTATTAACATTTAACCTGAAAAATATATAAAATTAAGTAAATTAGACGAAATAATATACATAATATAATCAAAATAATTATTAAAACAATGCATGATTTATGACTTAACAGGCATACTGAGGCCCTATTCTTTTCATTGGTAAATCCCAATTTATCAATTTCAACCCACTTCAACATACTTCACCAATTTTAGTTAAAAAAATACCCACTTCAACTAACATCAACCCACTTCAAGCCACGTTAACCCACTTTCCACTATTTTAACCAACTTTTATCCCTTATACAAAAAAATAATAAAAAATTTAACCCTTTTTAACCTACTTCAACCAACTTTAATCTACTTTAACTCACTTCAATAAAAAAATACCCACTTCAACCTGCTTCTACCTGCTACCAATCTCAACCAACTTTGTCCATTTACTAACCCATATTTCCCAACGAAAAGAACAGGCCCTTAATATTTGGAAATAGTGCTATTTAAGACATGATGTGAGGACATTATTTGCAGTCTTTATGTGATGAATGGAGTACCAATTTACTTTAACTTTCAAGACGGAGGAAATACATAATGTAGCAAAATCTATGTGTTGAACCGATATGATTAACCGTGACGATAGTGTACATGTTTGAGGGGCTTATCACACGGTTATACGCGATTTGCAATAATAATTTACTATGGCGAATTATGTGAAGCGCGTTAAACCACTTATGGCCTACTCATGGGTATTAAATGGTTTACATGTAGTGAGATAGGGTTGTCACAGAAAGGAAGTGTTATCATTAATTGGTTTCTAGATCGCATGAACTTATGTTGGTTGCCGAATGTTCAGTGTATACAAGTCATTGTAACTTAAAGCATATACTACAATGATGGAGATGATAGGCAACAAAGGGGTGGAGGATATTTAGACCTCGTTGTTGGATGACATTGCAACTTTAGACTGTTGACTTAGACTATACAAGTAAATATGCCCCAATCTAGGTGAAAGTGAACATTGAAAACTTAATAGGTGTATAGAGAGACTCCTACGGAGGCTAGTCTTGGTATAATGTGGCTTTTCCTATAACGTCTACACTTATCATGAGACTAAACAAACTCCAAATGCACACGGAGATTACAAGACATGGATCTTAATGCCGAGGTATTTATAGATATTTTGAGGAAATGGTATCAATAATTCCTTATCCGATATGATGGACTTGATGATGGATAATGTTAAGTCGAGCTATACTCACTAGATATGCAAAATAAATTAAGAGGAGAGGGTTGTAGGACGTGATTTGATGAGTAGATCATTTGGGCTTAACAAGGATTCAATAAAAAAAAATTTAAAAAAAAAAGAAAGAAGTAGAAGAAAAGAGAGAGTGAAAACAGAATATATCTTAGATTTTTTATTTATCAAAGAAACAAGAGTGGTGGTTAACAACTTCAAGCATACTCATTTTGTAGAAAATGATTGTTCACAGCTGTCGAACCATACAAAAAGGCTCGAAGATATGCTATATATATATATATATATATATATATATATATATATATATATATATATATATATATATATATATATATATATATATATATATATATAGGTATGTATGTATGTATGTGTGTATCCGCGTGTGTGTATATATATATATTTATAAATATATATGTGTGCGTGTATATATATATATATATATATATATATATATATATATATATATATATATATACACATACACATATATCTATGTATATACATATACGTATGTATGTATGTATGTATGTATGTATGTATGTATGTATGTATGTATGTGTGTGTGAGTGTGTGTGTGTGTGTGTGTGTGTGTGTGTGTTTAATCTTTGTACTCCAGAATTCTAGAGAGCATAATTTATTCCTATCTAATTACTAGACAAGGTTCATGCATGAGACATGGGAGAATAAATGATCTATAGAGAAGTATAGTATAAGTATAATGGTCATATGCTTTAACTTGGGCTACCTAATGTTAAGGCATCACAAGGTTCACAACTTATTCCTGTAAGAAATTGATGGTGATGACCCGAATACATATTATAAAGACTTTATAGTATTATTACTAGTGGTTCTATAAGAATCAGATGTCAAAGTTATGAAGGTATTGCCAAGATATAATTCTAGGTACAACGACAGAGGATTATGGGACAGTAAAATAGTGGAAGTGTCTGCATAAAGGTTAAAAAACCCCAGTGATTTTCTTCTTATGCAACTCTAGCTGGAGAAATGCCTATATTGATCTATAAAGAGTCTATATTGACTTTTGGCTACTTAACCATAAATCTTCCTTATAAGATGTCGTCACATAATTGTAAGTCTTTGTTGGGAATCTTTAATCTCTTTGAGTATATCCCGGAGCTAGCTAAATCCCTATTATGTAGTAATACAACCAAACCTAAATTCATTTTTGGATCATATCAACCCTCCCTTGCCTTACAAAATCTTTGAACACCTTAACAACACTCCATTGTGTATCTTTTCGTCATTAAATTATCTTATGACATTAATTTTTATGTTGAATCCTTATCACTAAGGTGAAATATGTCCCCATTACTTTCACTAATTACCTATGCTTAGTTTACTTTAGGGATCATCATTTTAATAATAAGATAGCCTTTCTTGCTCGCAACCAACTTCGGTTCTTGTAATTTTGTTTTTGGCGATATTTGTGAATCCATTGCATTTAAGATGATGTTCCCCTTTCATGCAAGTGAGTTCAAATTAAGTACACTAATGAACATAGTTTATATTTGCGATCCTTTAAAATCTTTTCTTAGCCCTTTCTATGTTTGCTTGGTATATGTCTTTGTGAGCGTAACTTGAGCTCCTATGATGATGTCTTGGATAGGGACCATCTTCATACTAATGTTCATTTGTCAGCTTCCTATTGGTGTTTCTACAACTTCTCCATTTAACTTTACGACCTTGACCTTTTATTTTGCTCTCCTAATCCTCAAGGATTAATTAAGAACCATCAAGACTTTTTCTTCATATAACCACATAAATCTACATGTGGATTTCTATGTGACTGGTGAAAGGTACCTTTGTTATACCCCCGTTTTGAGTATTCACACCTCGCTTTTTGCAAAGAGATAACTTTATAATATGATTTTAGGATAATACCATGTATATGTACTGTTCTTTGCGAATAATGACATTTGATTTCCTTTAAACATTTAGTTACCTCTTGAATTGTCTATTTCATCGTTGGTTTGTCTTTTATATTTATACATTAAATGTTTTTGCTCGTGTCTAACAAAGTTTTGGAACTATTTGACCTTTATTGTCTCCATTTTAAAATTGTTTATGCTTGTATTCACTCTCATTCAATCCGTCTCATATTACTACTTCCTTTCATATCAAAGTCTGCAATCTGTTCTTTTTATTAAAACCTTGTATTAACAATATTCTCATTATTTTCAGTAATTAATGTACTTCTCTCATAACCATCTTGAGTTGTTTATTGGTATCATCTGCTTTCTATTGCATTTCTTCATGATCTCAAACCTTTGTTAAAAAAAAAATCCTAACTAACGTGCCTTGCCAACTTGAGTGACTTTTGTATTAACGCCCTTTCTTCAAGCATCTCTCGTATATGTTCGGTTTGTCTTATGTATAAAATTTTATTCCTTCCAATGCTATATAATTTTCACTTTGCATTCTAAACCTCTAGGGTTATGTGGATCTTTCTTTAAAAATTGTTGTTAAACATGGAATACACTCCTATTTGATTTTGTTATCGATGTTCTGATACTGTTGATTCTTGTCTTCTTCTACTGCATACTGCTAAAAGCGTATTTATACTTGTATCCTACATCCCATTCATTAATAGTAGTAAGCCTGTATAGGTGGGTTCAAAACAAAGATGTAATTCAGCTGTCATTAGTGCGAGAGAATGTTGACTGTTGTAACCCCATCATTCTTTTTACTTTTGAATCCTACTCCTCAAAAATGAACTCAACCCTTCTCTATTTTATTTCTTTAATTAGATTGCTTCATGTTAGTGAGGATATGCTCATTTGAAATCATTCTATGATAAATTCGAGATGTTGTACACTTTGCTTGTCTAGATCTGTTTGTCACCCTTGTCATATTGATTGTAGCTATTGTGTTGTAATTCAACTAGTAAATCGAAGTAGCTGAACTACCTTTCTCTTCTAAAATAATTTGAACTCTTTCTTCCAAACCTATTTTGGTTGTTATCTACTGCTCTGTGTTAGACATCATAATCATTGCATTCCTATAATGTTATAACCATATTTGTGACTTTGACATTTAATCACACCATGGTATGTAGATTACATGAACAGTACATTTCGTACGCCTAGTAGGGCTTAATAATCCTAGATTTCTTCTGACTCTTGATAATCTAATGTTTTCTTATCTTATGAACATCACAATTTGATCTAAAATTTAACCTTCTAGCTGCCATCTTGATTAAGATAGTGTAGAACACTCATTTTAACCATTAATATGGCTTAAAGGGTTTCAACCATTTGTTGGTTTCCCCTAAGGTCCATACATGTACAACATGATTCTTGAAGTCCTTTATCCTTAAATTTTCAAGAAACTCATAGCTACCTCTATTCTAGCCATCCTATGACAATCTCTCTTTTATTAGTCGTTTTTAAGCTTGTTGTCATTTCATTTCGAAAGATGTATTCACTTGATTTCCATTTTAATCATTCTCATCCTTCAACATGTTCATATTGAATGTCGAATTAAACCTAGAATAAACCTTTGACTAGTCTAGCGAGGGAAGATAATTGTGTAACTAATCAAGTTGGAGCTGGAAGGTAAAATACAAAGATCCCTTTAATGTTGGCCCAAAAGAACTATAGGCTTACGTCACAAAATGGCATCAAATCTCGATATGTAGTCAATAATATCTTCCTCAATGGGTAAGTAATACAATTAAGGTAATAAGAGCATGATCCCACACAACGGCTAATTGTACTGATGGGTTTTAGATGATATGTTAAGTACAGAGTCCGAATTATCTATTAGACCAGTGAGAAGGAAAGAAAGAGTCAAGAACACATCAAAACTGCTCAAAGCTAACAAATAAGTTACGCAAATAGAGGGAGGAATCCACTAGAGCTTCAAATGGGAGAGAGCATATTCTTAAAAGTTTCCCCAATCAATGATTTTAGGACCCTCAATGTCATCAGAAAACTGAGGCCTTGGTTAGTGGCTTATGTATTGGATTTAGCGCTATAATTTGAGCATGTTCCTAGAGTTTTTCATACATCAGAGCTCAAAAAATATATTCAAGACACATACCAAGCCATCGTGAATGAGCCTATCGAAGTTAATGAGAACTTGGTTCACGAGGAGGGTTCCGTCCAGATACTGGACTGTAGAGTTGTTCAATAAAGGCAATCTTCTAATCAAGATTCTATGGGCTAACCATGCCTCCTCAGAAGCCACTTGGGAGATGAAACAGGACATGAAAAAAAAAAATACCTAAACTTGTTCAAGGTAAATTCAAGATTTCTTCCAAATTTGTAAGTTTTGAAGATGAAACATATTTTAAGGTTGGAATACTGTGATAGCCCAAACCTAACCCATGAATAATTACTTTAGTTAATTTCAATGTAATAAAGTTGGACGCAGCATTTCAATTCAATATATTAAAATACTGATCCAGTTGTAGGTTAGAATGATGAAATGACATCCAAATAAACTAAGTCATGTTGCATATTAAATCATTTTGGGTTCATAAATTGATGAATAAATAAACAAATTAGCAAATTTATAAAAGTGAGTAATCATGGAATATCTAAATACAGAATTTACCCAATTATGCTATAGAGATGAGACCATAATATCAATCAATGAGACAAAAATAAGTGGAAAAGACCTATTAACTAGTATGTGTGGAATTCACAAGTTCCTTCCAGATAAACCATAGAAATACTAATAAAAGTTCAAAAATTAACCTAAACTTTAGCCCATACATTTTTTAGCTTAAAAAGTGAAAAGAAAATAATAACAAAAAAATAAATAAATAATGCCTAAATGAAGGGGGCTGGACCAAAAAAACTACAAAATAAAAAGAAAACTAATTATTAAATAGATGAAATTTACCTACCCCCTCCCCCACCCCCAAAAAAAACTTAGGAAGCAACCCGCCTCTTGATTTTCTTATCCAGTCGTACCGAACACACATAGTCACACACATCCCCTTCCCCTTTTTTTGGAAGCAACAGGCCATTCTACCCCACCCGCTGGCCAGCACAGGCCACCCACTGCGACGTCGCCTCCTCCGTCGATCATGACTATCATTGCCAGCGCCCATCAGGGCCAATCTCCCCCCTCCAACTCTTCTTTTGATTGTTTCAATGGTGTTTTGGGAAGGTCAAACCCTAAACACTTATTCCTCACTTCCACTATTTTTGTTGTTGATTTAGTTAGTAAGTGTCTTATTTAGATTAAATTAATATTAATTTGTGAGTAATTGCAGTTTCAATGATGACAATGAGCTTGGAGATGCTTAGGGGTTCACGAGATGGAAACGGCGAATTGAGGTTTGGTGGTTGAATATGGATTCATGTTTAGCTTTATTGGTCTTATGAAATTTTGATGAATTCCAACAGAAATCGAATGAAAAATTAATAAGGTAAATGTTATGAAAATCGATGCACTTGAGCTTGAGGTTAGTGACGGGAGTAAACGAGAAAAATACAATTCTGAGATAACTTCCCTTGAAGTAAATGGCTTAATATAATCTTAAAATTAATTTGAGGAAATAAAATGTGCTTTTATGTAAGAATTGAACGGAAGTGCCATTTTGGGGATTTTGAAGACAAATTAAGTCCAACAAGGATATTGGAAGTGAATTTAAAGGGATTGAATGAAACTTTAGTATATGAGTTTGGGTGGTATTATCAACTAAAAATAATGGCGGAGGTTGGCCCTTCTGACTTGGGTTAAAAGGTGAGATTATTGGATATGAATTAGTGTTAAAGATTAATTACGTGTTTCTATAACTAAAGGGAGGAATCAAGATCGATTGATGTTTGAATGAGGGATGTCCTTGTGACCTAGCTAATAAATAGAAGTTGTAGTCCATTTGAGGCCTAAAGGGGCGGGAATCTTTTCGATTTGCATATGAAAGCGGGATTTGGCATCGAAAATCAATCCAGAACAACAAGTTGAGCTAGGAACCCAAACCTTTTCATGACTAAATCACAAGAACTAACAATAAAATTTCTTTTCATAACAATCACAAATAATAATAGAGATAAAATTCATAATCGTATTAAGTATGATATTTAATTTCAACAATATCAATTATCATAATAACTTTAATGATAATATCACTAATCTTAATAACTGTAAGGATAATAATATTAATATCTGTCATAGCATAATAACATCAATATCATTTATGATAAAAATATTAATGAGACTAATATATAGAAAGCACATAAAAATGCAAAACTAAAATCAGTTTGTGTGCTTAAGTGAATAGTTGTGAATGCATGGACGACTGAGGGAAATGCCAACGAAAACTATGAATTATTTATTAAGGTGGTAACTAACGAAAACTATTTGAGAATGTCAGTAACCATCAAAATGTCTATATCTGGAGTAGAGACAAGGTCATTTCCATCACGGTCAAGCCATGAACAACTACATTATAAAAAGGGAAGGGATTTTAAAATTTTTAGGTTTGTTTACTACCTTTACCTTCGAAATTCACATAGTTTCATATATATCAAAATCTCAAGTTATACAGTTGTTCAATGAATCATTTTCAAGCATTATTTTGTCACATAATCAAGTAGACCCACCAATTATCAGTTTTCAGGGCCTACACGCTTTAGTTCTCCCACGTATCCTCAAGTCAAGCCTCTCGATCGACCTGATTGGCGTACGCCTATTCAATGATCACCTTTGTGCTCATGAGCATATTAGGTTCAATTTCAACTCCAGATAATAATAGTAAAATCAATTTCACTTTGAAAATCTCTCTCTCCCTCTCTCTTTCTCCTATTTTTGAACTAAAATGAATGAAAAGTGAGCGTCCAACAAAATTGTTCTAAAAGTTCATTTCACAATATGGGGATAGACGTATCGGGCCGCTGTTCATTTTTCAAAATATTTTCCTATTTTCTATTTTGCGTAAGATTTAGTGGATGGACCTGCCCATATCAAGCCCAAGCAAGTAAGAAGCGAAAAAACGGCTCGTGACTTTTGCAATTTCATGCCTTTGGCTGCTCATAGTGGATTTTGGTGCAGCATGAGGACTTGACAAAGCTTATAAATGATGCTAAGCATGCAACTTGAATAATTGTGCCTAAGGTTGATAATTAGGAGATGCCTAGTCTAGTTATATTGTGCATTCAGTGAAGGTTAAATTGTAATTCAAAACTACCTTGAATACCTTCAATTTTATGAGACTTGGGATTATGACAATGTTTTAGTTAAAACCATGTACCATATATA
>JAKOGI010000170.1:606942-636942 GCA_029747015.1 Carnegiea gigantea
AACGTTACACACTCACCCTGATGTAAATTCGGGACAGAAGCAATTTGAGTGTCGAACCCTTTACGCTTTAATTCTGAAAACAAATATAAGAAGAATGAAGTTTAATGCTTTCCACACAAAATTCGCATAACCATGATATTTTTTAAAAAAAAACTTCAAAGGGTTTGGGATACTCATGCATGGGATGCATGCGATGCACCCCACTTACCACCAAAGGAGAGGGGGTGTGGGCGGCCGGCGGTGGTTCGGTGGTGGCTGGCGAGGCACAGCTGCGAGAGGGAGGGGGAGAGAGAGAATAGCAAGAGAGAGGGAGACGACGGAGTGAGAATGAGAGAGACAGGGAGAGAGCACGAGAGGAAGAGAGAGAAAGAGAGAAGGCGTGAGTGAGGGGAGGGGGAGAGTAAGGCATGGTTAGGGTTTAGGGGGCAATTGGGTAGTGGGGGAGGGGAAAAGAAAAAAAAGTAAAGAGAAAAGGAAAAAGAAAAGGAAAGAAAATAAAAGAAGAAGGAAGAAAATAAAACACATTCTAGGGTTTGATTTGGGTGGAGTTGGAATGAAAAAAATCGATTTCAAAATAAAACAGATAGGAGGGAAAAATAAAAGAAAGGAGTAATTAATTGAGTTGGGAAGCATAATATACAAGTATTTAAATTGACGAAAATAAAAATATCTCGGATGAAAAATAAATAATTTTTTTCAAAGTAAACATTTAAAGGACACAACTCATGACGAAAGAGGTTTAGAATGACTTGGATTACAAAGGTCGGTCCACGTCACAAGATCTCCCAATTTGATTTTTTGAGGTTTTACATACTACCCCACTTAAGAATGTTTTGTCCCCAAAACTTCATTAAGCTATGACACGGAACCACTACGAACATGAATTTCCGGGGTTCTACATACTGCCCCGCTTAAAAGGTTTCGTCCTCGAAACTTACACGCATCTGGTTATAGGAATAAGTAAAGGGAATTTGTCTCGCATCTCCTACTTCGGCTCCTAAGTGTCTTCAGGCATCTCATGATTGGCTCAAAGGGCCTTCACCAGAGGCACCGTCTTCCTATGGAGGTGCTTTTTCTATCGATCCAGGATCCGTATACGTTGCTCCTCGCATGACAGGTCTTCCTAGAGATGTATAGGATCAGGCTCGATTATGTGTGAGGGATCTGGAATGTATTTCTGTAACTGCGACACATAGAATACAATATGTACTCTGGAAAGTTCGGGCGGTAACTCCAGTCGATAAGCTACCTCCCTAATTCTCTGTATGATGAGGTACGGCCCGATATACCTCGGGCTGAGCTTTCTTGCTATCCTAAATCTCGCGACTCCCTTGGTTGGGGAAACTTGGAGAAATACCTGATCTCCTACTTAGAACTCAAGGGGCCTATGCCTCCTGTCGGCATAGCTCTTCTGGCAACTCTGGCGACTCTCATTCACTCCTGGATAACCCTTATTTTATTCGGGATGGCTTGGATTAACTCCAGCCTAATAGTGAAAGCTTCATCAATCTCCTACCAGCAGCGCGGTGTTCTCCATTTCCTCCTGTACAGTGCCTCGTACGAGGCCGTCCCAATACTCGCGTGGTAACTGTTGTTATAAGAGAGCTCGATCAGCGCCATCTGCTCGTCCCACACACTCTTAAAATCCAATGCGCAAGCCCTTAGCATATCTTCTAATGTTTGAATAGTGCATTCCGTCTGTCCATCCATAGTAGGGTGGAAGGTAGTACTAAAATGTAGTAGCACTCTAAATGCTTCTTGCAGCTTCTGCCAGAATTCCAACTAGAACCTGGTGTCCCGATCTGACACTATAGAACTGGGTACCCCGTGCAACCGTACTATCTCCTTGAGGTATGCTTGAGCTAGCTGATCCAGGGTCTAAGTATTTCTCATAGCTATAAAATGGGCTGTCTACGTGAGTCTATCCATTATGACCCAAATTGCATTGTTCTTTCATTGAGTTAATGGTAAACCTACTACAAAATCCATAGACACCGAGTCCATTTCAACATAGGAACATCAGGGGTTGTAAAAGTCGCACTGGCCGTTGGTGTTTGATTTTTACTCGTTGGCGGGTTAGGCACTTTGCCACATATTCGGCCACTTCCTGTTTCATGTTACTCCACCAGAACGTCTGTCTTAGGTCCTTATATAGCTTATTTCCCCCATGGTGTATCGAGTGTAAAGTATTGTGACCCTCGTCTAGGATTTTTTTTTTTTTTAAGTGCCTATATAGCTGGAGCATACACCCGATCATGAAATCGTATGGTACCATCTTCATGAATTACGAATCCGGGTTCTCTACCCACTAATATTTTTTTCTTGATCCGTTTGAGTTGAAGGTCCATAGCCTGGGCCACTCGAATTTCCTCTATGATAGTAGGCTACGCTTCCAAGGAGCAAAGCATAGGTTTGGCCCTCAGGGTAATTACATTAAGTTCTAACTATCAAAATTCCTCATATAACTCGTTCGAAAGAGCTATTAAGCAGTTCAATGCAGGGTACGATCGGCGACTCAATGCATCCGCTACTACATTAGCTTTTCCTAGATGGTACTGGAAATGAACATCGTAATCTTTCAGGAACTCTAACCACCTTGTCTATCTCAAGTTCAGATCCTTTGTGAGAAGAGATACTTTAGACTCTGGTGATCGGTGAAAATTTTACAGTGTACCCCGGACAGGTAATGCCTCCAAATCTTAAGCGCAAACACGATAACTGCTGATTCCAGGTCATGAGTCGGGTAGTTCCACTCATGTGTCTTCAGTTGTCGTAAGGCATAGGTTATAACACGACCTTCTTGCATTAGCACACACCCCAGCCCGTTCTTAGAGGCATCGCTATACACCATAAATTCTCTATTAGTGGTAGGTAAGGCCAGTATTGGCACACTCGTCAGTCACTTTTTAAGCTCCTGGAATGCTTCCTCACACTATCCCGTCCATTCATACTTAGTGACCTTCCTGGTCAAGTTGGTGAGCGGGGTGGCAATTTTTGAGAAATTTTGGATAAATCTGCGATAGTACCCCGCCAAACCTAAGAAACTCCTTACTTCCGTCGCGTTCTTAGGTCTGGGCCAGTTTGTCATGACCTCTATCTTTTGGCGGTCCACTGATGCTCTCTCATTAGATACCACGTGTCCCAAAAATGCCACCTTCTTCAACCAAAACTTGCGCTTTGAAAATTTAGCATATAGTCCATTTCTCCTTAATACTTCCAGGGCTGTCCGTAGATGGTGGGTATGCTCCTCTGGGGTCCTCGAGTAGATTAGGATGTCATCTCTGAAGACCACCACGAATTGTGTTCATGAGATCCATGAATGCTGCCGAGGAATTGGTGAGGCTTAATGGCATCACCACAAATTCATAGTGTCCATACCGGGTACGAAAGGCAGTCTTAGGTATATCCTCATCCTTGATTCGGAGTTGATGGTATCCCGAATGAAGATCCATTTTGGAAAATGTCCCCACGGCTCGAAACTAATCGAAAAGGTCATCTATCCTGGGCAGAGAGTAACGGTTCTCGATCGTTATCTTGTTCAGTTCTCGATAGTCTATACACAACCTTAGGGCCCCATCCTTCTTCTTTACAAACAACATTGGGGCTCCCCACGGGGATGTACTATGACGAATATACCCCTTCTCCAAGAGTTCCTCCAATTGTGTCTTTAATTCCTCAAGTTCTGCCAGTGCCATCCGATAGGGTGCCCCAGAGATAGGTGTGGCTCCAAGGGCTAGGTTGATACAGAACTCCACCTTTCTAAGGGGTGGCATATCGGGAATCTCATCTGGGAACACATCTGGAAATTCCTTCACTACCTGAATGTCCTCAAGGGAGTGTCCTTTACCCTCAGTTTTCACTACGTTATACAGGAATTCCTTGCATCCTCGACCTAACAACTTGTGGGCTTCCATCATAGAAATCAATTTCACTCCCATTCTCCGCCTCTGGCCCTTATGCACGACCTTTTCCTCATTGGGTCCCCTTAGGGTGATTTTTCATCTTGGACAGTCTATTTAAGCCTAATGCTTAGCCAACCAGTCCATTCCCAAGATAACCACAAAGTCTGCTAGCTAAAATCTATATAAGTCTACCAGGAATGCATACTCATACATTCTAAGAGGGCAGTCCTCGTATAGCTCCTCATATGTCATGGTCTTTCCATTAGGGAGAATCACAGACAGCAATGAAGATTTATGAGTGGGAATTAGTCCTAATGACTCAACCAGTTTAACAGAAATAAAGGAGTGCATAGCATCTTAATCAAACAAAACATCTACCAATTGAGTTAAGATAGAGAAAGTACCCGTCACAACATTGGGAGCATCTTCAGCTCCCTCCTAACGCATCACATAGAGTCAACTCCCATAGTTCCAGGGCGGTTGGTTGGGAGCTCAAGCCTGGGCTTACTGAGGTGACCGGTTCTGATGGTTGGGTTTGGCCACCTGCCCACCCCTATTCTGGTATGGTTGTTGGGGTCCCTGTCCTTGTACCTGTCGCTGACTTTGTGCTTGTCCTTGGCCGGTAAGAGGTGGGAGAAGCAGGCAGTCCCGAACTTGGTGTTGAGGGTTTCTGCAGCAGAAACACCCCTTGGCTTATCGACACTCCCTAGCATAATGCCCCAACTTCCCACAGGCATTGCAGATTACCTTAGGCTATGTGTTGGGGTGTTGGCCTCTATGAGTATAGTTTGAGTACTGATTTCCGGCAGGTTAACGGTATTGCTCCTGTGGTAGAAAGTTGCCTCGGTTATCCCCCTTTCTCTTAGTTCCCGCTGCTCATTGAAGTAGTTACTTCGCTCCTTCATCGCCCTCTCTACGTTGACTGCAATGTCATATAGGTCAACGTAAGAGGTGTACTGATGTACCGACATCCTCTCCTTAATGGTGGGGTTCAGCCCGGCTCGAACCGATTCATCTTCAACCTTTCGTTAGCTATGAAGACTGGGGCAAATCGTGAAAGCTCCATAAATTTTGAGGCGTACTCAAGTACGCTCATGTTCCCCTGTTGTAGTTGCATGAACTCGCCCTCCTTAGCCTTTCACAGGGAGATGGGGTAGAAATGATCCTTGATCATTTCCTTGAACTTGTCCCAACCAAACCCAGGTTCATATTATCTATCCCTCACTGTGGCCCACTATAGGTCGGCCTTATCCTTTAGGTAAAATAAAACGAACCCCAATTTCCACTCCTCGGGGCATTGAAGTGCGTTGAACAGTTTCTCCATGCCCCTAATATAGTCCTCAAAGGTCTGGGAGTCGGGGGTGGCATCATAGATGCGCGGGTGGTGGCTCACGAATCTCTTAAATACATAAGAATTATCTTCTTCGGCCCTCTTCTCCTGTAGCTCCATTAGCTTTTGCAGTTGTTCATTCTGAAGCCGCAACTATTCCCCTTGCTTTTGTAACAACTCCAATAGTAGCAGGTTGGTGAGATCCGCTTCAGCAGGCGAATTGGTCTCGTCTACCTGACTGCGGTACCCATTCCCATTCCGAAGGTGTAGGGCCTCCAGCCGTTCCTAGGGGGTTGACATTTTACCCTCCTGATTCACAGAGACTCTCGTACCATGGTGAGATCCGGTTTGAGATTCGTTGTTGTTTCCTGCCATCTTGTTCGACAAATAAGTTGGGTTTAGTTTACTTCCTAATAGTTCATTTCCTACGTACTACTAGGGTTCAATAACACAGTACATGTTAGTGTATCATGCAACATTTGACAGGTGTTCGGTTTCAGCACTTCACGACATCCATGTTTGTACAATCATTACGTCACATGTACATGCATTTCACATCATACTGGCATCATGTTCATATGGTTCACACCTTTCACAACAAAGAATGCTGGTATTCAGATAATTTGAGCGAATTTTATTGCATAAAAAAAATTCAATATCACAAGGGTTCCATACTAATACTTTTCATTACGTCATAGTTCATAACTTTATTAGCCACAGTGGCTTGATAACAAAATTAGAAAGGTAACTAACAATACTGTCTTAGAGAAAAAGAAAACGAAAACAAAGCTTCTTGAATGCTATGAGCTTCTACTGATCCGGCGCGTCCAGTGGGCAAGTACCCCTATATATCCGACCACGTCTGCCCCGCTTCCAGCAAGTCATCTCGGTCTCAAACTCGCCCCTCTTCTCTACAGAATCTATCTCCTCGCCCAAGCTTTCCGGTCCTCTGGTTTGGTCATCCTGCCTAATGAACTCCCTCATTCCTTCTTCTTGATCCCCCTCAGGGTTCTCCTTCTCGATATGCTCCATCTTGCACTCACTAGAGTCTCCCTCGAGGTCTTCACTTCCCATCAGCTGACCCTCACTCACCTCAGAATCTTCCTCGGGGTCCTCCTCAGGACCCTCCTCCTCCATTGGTTCGCCCTCAGTCGGGTCCTCCTCAGGGTCCTCCTTGGAATCCTCCTCGTCCATAAGTTCCCTCTCACTGGGGTCTTCCTCAGGGTCCGCCTCCTCCATTAGACCCGTCTCAGTAGGGTCATCTCTTTTTTCCTTAGAGTCTCCCTCCTTATCCGAAAGCTCGCCTCCTGAAGGTAAGGCATCTTCCTCACTAGCTGTGGGAATACGCTCTAGGTCGTAGAGTCCCTCCAGTCTCAAGTGGTTTGTTAGGTTGACCACACTAATCCCCATGGGGTCCCAGTCACACCAACAGCACTTCCCCCATGGCCGATGATCATAAGCCCAGGGGTGCAGCTCGTCAACTCAGTAGTGCCACTCAAGGTCTCCCTTCAAGATCAGCAGTAGAAATATCACCCGGTTGTCCTCAATCCTCAAACTGCTATGGGGTACATCCTCCAGGTACCTAGTTAACACCCACATCACATGTCGAATGTGCTCCCACAGCCCCTGACCCGGTTTCTTAGCTAATTGCTCATGTAAACACGGACCTCTTGCGCAACCACAGTGTTGGGTACCCTCCATTCCTATATAAAGTAAGTGCACATAAGATATGCACCCAAACCATAATCACGCATTCATTTAATACGATATGCAAATACACGCATCCCCTGCCCCATACTGCACTCACTCTCCAATGGTCTTTAACTCTACCAGTTCTAGGTCCTAGCTTTTTATAGTCTTTTAGGCGAGCCTCCAGGTTAGTTAACCTGAGCTCTGATACCACTTTGTAACACTCCGGGTTTCAAATTTAAATTCTTTATTACCAATCCTTGTCTTACGTAGCAGCAGAGCCTGAATTGGGGTGTTACCGCCGCATTTCCTTCTTGGAAATACCCGGCTAGATATCAAGAACAATTAATATTGTACTCCTGAATAACATTTTAACTTTAATAAAAGGGTTCAACTTTGACATCACAATTAATTTTAAACAGCTGTTATAGTGTCTTTGTTCTAAGAAAAACTATTAAACTTGCATCTTCTTCCACTCAGGCGTCAGGGAATCGCTCTATTTTCAATTCCCCAATCCCATGCACAATTAAATCACCTGAAAACAAAATATTTTATAAAAGTGAGACAAACTTAGTAAACAATCACCCCTAGTAGTCAACTACGCTCACAAATTCATTTTGAAAACATTTTCGCTGGGGTAGAGGAAAATAGTAAGACTCCCATGACACACTTCTCATTAATATAAGCTCCCAGGGTTACCAGATTTTAGTGATGAACATTTATATTCAATAATCCAGATCACAACAGTCAGATTTAAGGGGAGCAACCCCACTGGGTCTCATGGCCTACGCTTGGGTTTAATACAGCCACTTAACTCGATGCCTGGCTTACTGCTTACTATAGTGGTTACCTCTTAACCCTTTTCTCACCTACCATCATTAGGGATGATTACCGCTAACCTGGCCCACATCCCGATAGGGCACGTGGCTGCTCACATGCATGCACTAGTTTTCCGGGGAAGGCTAATGGCCTTCAAACAACACAGCTAGATTAATCTCACCCAACTCAGCCTTTATAGATACTGTTACCTTTTTCTTTATTACAGATCGATTTAGCATGAAGGCTCATTCAGTTTCGACCCATCTCCCCAGGGACATCAACACATCAAATAATATTGTATTCCCAACATGACATTGCCAAGTCGCAATTCCTTAACGTATGACTCATTCAAACACTGCTACGCAGCCACATTCAATGAACTTATCCTGTAATTTCATTCAAACAATAAATAGGGCAATTCTTACCATATTCAAGTGCGCACGATTTCAAACAACTCGGGGAAGGGTTAGGGCATGATTGTTACCTAGATACCGTGCAAGTTACAGGCTCGGTTACTAACTCGAACTTACGGCTCCGCATCTGAGCCAACATATAGTCCACGCTCAGTTCAAACTCAAATAACTACACCCCCTAGCCCTGGCATTACTTCCAAAATTTTCCTAAAATTTTCTCTTACTTTTAGGGCCCCCCAATTTGAAGCCCAACTAGGAATCCAGATTTAACTAGAATCTGGATCTCGTTCCAGAACCCATAACTTCTATCCCCAATATCCAAAGTCCAATTTCTAGCATAATACGAAAAGTTTAGCCCGTCCCTTATAATTGTCATGTTCAGTGTTTCACCCGATTCCAGCCCAACTAGGTTGTTTCTTAGTTCTTTTAGCAGTGTCACTGACTGTCTTATTCTAGACAGTCCATGGTAAATTGACCATAACTTGTGCCACGCTTTCCCAAATTATTCGATTCAAAAACAAGTTATATGGTCCATTCTGGCACATTCACCCTAAAAATTTCACAATTTTAGGTGCCCAGACCTGCCCTAGGTAAATTTCTAAAATTAACTTTAATGCAGCCTTATTTCCAGATTAGCAGGTTCTGCCCCAATCCTGAACTCGACTTCCTAACTCCATAACTTTAACATTCGACCTCCAAAATTTGACTTCTTTCCTAATCTAGAAAGATGTACTTGTCTATTACAACTTTCATGTTTGGTGTTCTTGCTAATTCCCACTGTGGTTAGGCTAAAAAGCTCAAAATAGGCCAACTATCCCTAATGGACTTAGTTTGGATAGTCTCTGGTAAATAGACGATAACTCCCTCTGTACAAGTCGTAATCATGTGATTCAAAAGGTGTATCGTAGAGGACACCTTGACGTACCCACCTTCCAATTTTCACGATTTTTAGGCTAGTATATCAACATGAATGAATTTTTGAAGATGCATAATTTTCTGCCCTTACCCAGTGACACGTTTTTATCAATTTGAAACCTGAGTTCCACTCCTTTCACCTCCATAATTGCCTTGTTAATACTCGTCACAACCCTACATGAATCCAATGACCCTTCCCCCTCACCCAAGTCACCTAAGTCAAGGAAAAACCAAAAATTTGATGACAAGAATAAAAGAAAACATTGCACACTCACCTTGATGTAAATTCGGGAGAGAAGTGTTTTGAGTGTTGAACCCTTTGTGCTTTAATTCTGAAAACAAATATAAGAAGAATGAAGTTTAATGCTTTCCACTCAAATTTGCATAATCATGATATTTTTTTAAAAAAACTTCAAAGGGTTTAGATACTCATGCATGGGGTGCATGGGATGCACCCCACTTACCACCAAAGGAGAGAGGGCATAGGTGGCCGGCGGTGGTCCGGTGGTGGCCGGTGAGGCACAGCTTCAAGAAGGTAGGGGAGAGAGACAGAGAAGAGCGAGGGAAAGAGAGATGAGAGTGAGAGGGAGAGAGCACGAGAGGAAGAGAGAGAATGAAAGGAAGAGAGAGAAGGCGTGAGTGAGGGGAGGGGGAGAGTAGGGCACGGTTCCGGTTTAGGGTGGCAACCGAGTAGTGGAGGAGGGGAAAAGAAAAAAACAAAGTAAAGAGAAAAGGAAAAAGGAAAAAGGAAAGGAAACAAAATAAAAGAAGAAGGAAGGAAATAAAACACATTCTAAGGTTTGATTTGGGTGGATTTGGGAGGAAAAGTTTCGATTTCAAAATAAAATAAATAGGAGGGAAAAATAAATGAAAGGAATAATTAATTGAGTTAGGAAGCATAATACGCAAGTATTTAAATTGATGAAAATAAAAATATCCCGGATGAGAAATAAATAAATTTTTATTTTAAAGAAAAATTTAGAAGACACAACGCATTGCGAAAGAGGTTTGGAACGACTTGGATTATGAGGGTCAGTCCACGCACAAGATCTCCGAATTTGATTTTCCAGGGTTTTACATACTACCCAACTTAAGAAAGTTTCATCCCTGAAATTTCATTAAACTGTGACATGGTACCACTACGAACATGAATTTCTAGGGTTCTACATACTGCGCCGCTTAAAAGGTTTCGTCCTTGAAACTTACACGCATCTGGTTATAGGAACAAGTGAGGGTATTTATCTCACATCTCCTGCTCCGACTTCCAAGTGGCTTCAGACATCTCATGATTGGTCCAAAGGACCTTCACTAGACGCACCGTCTTCTTACAGAGGTGCTTTTCCCACTGATCCAGGATCTGTACAAGCTGTTCGTCGTACGACAGGTCTTCCTGGAGCTGTATAGGATCAAACTCGATTATGTGCGTGGGATCTGGAATGTATTTTCGTAACTGTGATACATGGAATACATTATGTACTCTGGGAAGTTTGGGCGGTAGCTCTAGTCGATAAGCTACTTTCCCAATTCTCTATACAACAGGGTACGACCTGATGTACCTCGAGCTGAGCTTTCCTGCCATCCCAAATCTCACGAGTCCCCTAGTTGGGGAAACTCGGAGAAATACCTGATCTCCTACATGAAATTCCAGGGGCCTATGCCTCCAGTCAGCGTATGTTCAACCTGGAATTATGATATTTTATACTCTTTATTACCTAATACTTGCTCGAAATAAATTACTAAATTAGGATTTTAATGTTGTTTTTCTTATTTTGTAGGAATTTGGAAATTAGAAGAAAATGTCTGATGCGATTGCTAAAAGGAAAAATTGATTGGATCAATTTGGAACTAAAAAGAAGAAAGAAGGATCATGAGCCCAGCAGAGCAGCTGACCCAGCTAGATTTTGGGCCCGTTCTCTTTGTCTGCACTTCAGCCCAGCCCGCCCTAGTCTCTCTCTCTCTCTGCCATTTCTTTCTCTCTCTCTCTTGGACCCAACCGGCAGCCCATTTATACCGAAGCCCAGCACCGTCCTCCTCCTTCTCTTTTTTCTTCCTTTTCTTTCCCTTTCGCAGACCGGGCCAAGTTCTCTTCTTCTTCCCAGGCCTAGTCCCATTCCCTCCCCCTTTCTTTTCCCTATTCTCCCTCATTTCCTTCTCTATTGGGCCGGCCCATTCGTCTCTCATTCATTTCCCTCACAAACCCGGTCCAGCTTGCCTTTCCACTTGAGGTAGCACGCGTCCCTCATGTGACAACCCCATCCCCTTTCTTCTTCATCCTCCTCGACGGTTTCTTGCCCAGAAAGCCTGAAAAATAGGGCAGCCGTCCATGGCTCTTCCCCTCCCTCAACTCAGAAAATCGTTGCTTGATTCATCACCTTCTTCAGTCGTTACCCATCTTTTCCTCTTCCTCTTTTCGATTTCCAGCCAGCGTTCCCCTCCCTTTTCTCTTCTTCTTCGTTCCCTCATTCCGAGGGCCACGAACTGGCCTTCTCACCTCCTTCTCCTCATCTGTTACTTCTTCTCTCTCCTCCATCATTATCCATAATCATCATCATCTTAAATGTAACGGTTACCAGACAAAGAAAGTGGAGCTGAAGGGGATCGAGGCTATGTTTTATGGGCGAAAGAAGCAGAGCAGGGTGGCTTAGAGTAGAGTAGAGGATAGCATCGTTTTTTTATTTTTCGTTTTTCATTTTTCGTTTTTCAAAAATTAATATGTACAAAATTGGGGAACGATATATACACATTCTAATCAACTAAATCACCTATGTGGTAAAGATATAGGCCTGCATATAAACAAAATGTACTCATCAAGACCCTCTACCCCATGAATATCAAAGCTCTAATTTTTCACCCAACTGTACATCAAAAACTTTGAATCCATCCCAGTGCTTGTGTGCATGTGTATCATCATCCTATGGCTCAGGTTTACTAGAATCAAACTCAATCCCACTCGACTGGCACAAATTGCATTATTGATTTATTAACATTGGAAGCAAGCTTTCCCATTAGCAGTATTGCCTCAAAGGGTAACACCTAGTAGTGCATGCCTCAATGGGTTACTTGTCATTCCAAATTTATTCCATTTCCTTTTTTCTATTCTTTCTTTTCTTTTTTCTTTCAGTTTTTCTTTTCCATTTTTTTTTCATTTTTTAGATTCATTTTTTTTCTCTCTTTTTTTTCCTTTTTTTCCAATAAAACATCAAAGTAATTGTGTTAAAAACAAGTAGAAGAGCCGATCATAGAAAACTAAGACCTTAAGATAATGACGATGAAATAAATAGGGATTGGATCACACAGCGATAATGAACAAATGGGGTTAGAATTAGGGCTAAGAATGACACACCAAGGATAAAGACCTATTAAGCACATTAGTTCATATGCAAGCTAAAAATCAAAGCATAGGGGATTTAAGTTGATTAGAAAAGTACTAAGCTTCCCCAAAAACAAAACAAAAATCTTTTTGGATTTTTTAAAATTTTTAATTTTTTTCCAATTTTTTCAAAATTCAAAGTTCAAAGCTTCCTCATCCCCACACCTAAATATCACAATGCGCTCATTGGGAGTGGAAAGCACCATAAAAGCCCAAAATAAAACCTAAAAAAACAAATAAAAAGAAGACTCAAAAACAAAAAGGATATGACTCAAAATCAAATGTACAACACAAAAGAAAAATTACCACCTATACAAAAAGAAAAGAGAAAGGAAAAAGAAAAAAAAGAGAAAAGGAGAGAAGGGATGAAAAAAACAAGGTCGGGTGCTAAGTACACCCGAGCTATCTCTACACCATCACCGATCAGGACTCAGTTCGTGGAGTATCAGACACTCCACATCTTCCTTGCCGGGCAACTCCATAAATTGCTTCAGTCGCTGGCCATTCACTTTGAATTCAGCGCCACTCTCTGGATCCTGAATTTCGACTGCATCATAAGGGAAAACACGTGAGACAATATAGCGACCCGTCCATCGGGACCTCAATTTCCCTGGAAACAAATGAAGCTTAGAATCATATAAGAGTACTTTCATTCCCGGAGCAAACTCTTTCCTAAGAACATGCTTATGATGGAACAACTTGGCTCTCTCTTTGTAAGATCGAGCACTCGCATACGCTTAAGCTCTTATCTCCTCAAGCTCACTCAATTGCAGTCTGCACTCCTCACCGGCCTCGGTCAAGTCATAGTTGAGCATTTTAATGGCTCACCAAGCTCTATGCTCAATCTCAATAGGAAGATGACAAGGCTTATCATAAACAACTCTATAGGGTGACATACCCAAGGGGGTTTTGAAAGCCGTTCTATAAGCCCAAAGAGCATCAATAAGCTTGTCGGCCCAATCTTTCCTATTCCGGCTCACTGTCTTCTCTAGAATCTATTTAATCTGCCGATTGGACACTTCGACTTGGCCACTGGTTTGGGGATGATAGGGGGTAGGAAGCCTATGGATTATGGAATACCTTTTCAGTAAGGCATCAAAAGACCAATTATTGAAATGGGTCCCCTGATCACTAATGATAGCTCGGGGCATGCCAAATCTAGCAAAGATGTTCTCCCTAAGGAACTTCACGGCAACCTTAGCATCATTAGTCCTAGAGAGGATGGCCTTAACCCATTTAGAGACATAATCCATAGCTAACAGAATATACTCATTCTCAAAAGATGATGGAAATGGTCCCATAAAGTCTATTCCCCACACATCAAAATCCTCCACCATAATGATGGGACTTAATGGCATCACATCCCACCTGCTTATTTTACCCAACTGTTGGCACCTAGGGCAACTCTTACAGTATTCAAAAGCATCCTTAAATAAAGTAGGCCAGTAGAATCCACATTGAAGAACTTTGGCTGCAGTCTTCCTTCCACTAAGATGCCCCCCACGTGCCTGATCATGACAAAAAGAAAGGACATTCCTCACCTCATTGTAGGGAATACACCTCCTAAAGACTTGGTTAGCACAGTACTTAAACAAATAAGGATAATCCCAAATAAAGAATTTCACAAGATGGAAGAACCTATCCTTATCATTCTTGGTCCAGCCCTCAGGGATCCTACCAGCAACTAGGTACTTCACAATGTCAGCATACCAGGGATCAGGGTGGACAGCATATAATTGCTCATCAGGGAAGCACTCAGAAATAGTTGACTTACTCTCTCTATCATAGAGGATCCTTGACAAATGGTCAGCTACAAGGTTCTTAGAACCTTTCTTATCCCTACTCTCATAATCAAACTCTTGCAAAAGCAAGATCCATCTCACCAGTTTAGGTTTAGCATCCTTCTTAGAAAGAAGATGCTTAAGAGCAAAGTGATCAGTATAGACAATCACATGAGACCCAATCAAGTAAGATATAAACTTTTCAAAACCAATGATCACAGCCAAAATTCTTTCTCAGTAACAGTATAGTTTAGTTAGGCATCATTCAGAGTGTGACTAGAATAATAGATGACATGGGCTTCTTATCAACACGCTGTTCTTGAACAACCCCAACAATATAATCAAATGCATCACACATCAATTCAAATGGTTCTCCCCAGATGGGAGGATGAAGAATAGGAGCAGAGGTTAAGGCTTCCTTAAGCTTAGTGAAGGCCACAAGACATTCCTCAGAGAAGTGAAATGTCACCTCCTTAGCTAAAAAGTTGGTCAAGGGCTTTGCTATCTTACTAAAGTCTCTAATGAAGCGACGATAGAAGCCAGCATGTCCAAGAAAAGACCTTACCTCTTTCACATAGGTGGGAGGGGGAAGATTGACAATCAAATCAGCCTTAGCCTTGTCAACTTCAATCCCATCTTTAGAAATGATGTGGCCTAAGACTATTCCCTTTTTAACCATAAAATGACACTTTTCCCAATTCAAAGTCAAAATTTTCGCCCTACACCTTTCCAACACTTTTCTCAGATTAGACAAACATTCATCAAAGGAAGACCCAAACACAGAAAAGTCATCCATAAAAATTTCCAAGCAGTGTTCAACTAAATCTGAGAAAATGAAAATCATGCAACGTTGAAAGGTAGTAAGGGCATTGCATAGTCTAAACGGCATTCGCCTAAAGGCATAAGTCCCAAATGAGTAGGTAAAAGTAGTCTTCTCCTAATTCTCAGGAGCAATAGAGATCTGGGTATAGCGGGAATATCCATCTAAAATGCAGTAAAAGGAATGTCTAGCCAACCTCTCTAACATTTGGTCCAAGAAAGGAAGAGGGAAATGGTTTTTTCTAGTGGCAGCATTCAATTTCCTATAATCGATACACATACACCACCAAGCTTGGACACGAGTAGGGACTAACTCATTCTTGTCATTCCTAATCACAGTAGTACTAGTCTTTTTAGAAACAACTTGAGTAGGGCTAACCCATTCACTATCAAAAATTAGGTAAATGATCCCATGGTCCAACCACTTCAACACTTCCTTCCTAATTACTTCCTGAAGAGTTGGTTCAAACGCCTTTGGCGGCCTCGGTAGGGTTTAGCATTGTCCTCTAAATGAATTCTATGTTACACAATGGAAGGACTAATACCCTTAATGTCCCCTAAGGTCCAACCTATGGCTTCCTTGTTCTCTCTAAGTAAGGCAATGAGTTTGTCCTCTTGGTCCCAGTCTAGGTCAGAAGCAGCAATGACAGGTAAAGATTTGTCAGGTCCTAGAAATGCATACTTAAGAGAGTCAGGAAGAGGCTTCAATTCTAGAACAGGAGGGGAAATAGATTCATGCATGAATTCAGAAACAGTAGTGAGCAAGCAATCAGCAGTAGAGCACAAGTCATCAAACTCGAACACATCATATTCAGGCTCATCATTCACACGAAAAGACTCACATTCAGCAGCAAACATTTCATCAAAAGCATCATCAAATACAGAATCTTCCACCCAGTTAAGAGTCGAAAACTCCATATCATCAAAACCAGAGGGTTGTCTTTGCATGTTAAAGATATTCAATTCAAGAGTCATATTGTCAAAGGACAGTCTCATCATTCCATTCCTGCAATTAATGAGGGCATTGGTAGTGGCCAAGAAAGGACGCCCTAGAATCACAGGGACTTGACTAGCCAAATTTGACACCTTCTCTGTCTCAATTACAACAAAGTCCACTCGATAAATGAATTCACCCACTCTAATTAGCACATCCTCAACAATACCCCTAGGCAACCTGGTCGATCTATCAGCCAATTGAATGACCATCTTGGCAGGTTTCAGCTCACCTAACCCTAGCCTCTCATACTCAGTGAAGGGTATCAAGTTGACACTAGCCCTTAAATCGAGCAGAGCTCTATGGATAAGATAGTCCCCTATAACTATAGAAATAGTAGGAAACCCGGGGTCCTTATACTTCATTGGGATCTGATTAGAAAGGATAGAACTAGCACCAGAAGCTAAGAAAGCCTTTTTAAGGACACTAGTTGCTCTCTTGGAAGTACACAGATCCTTTAAAAATCTAGCGTATGGAGACATCTGCAGAATAGCATCGAGTAAGGGAATGTTAATCTTGACTTGAGAGAAGGTCTTTCTCATCTTCTCAACATGAGCTTGGTTTTCTTCTTAAGCCTATGAGGAAAAGGAGGCAAAGGCATATGGACTTTCTCAGTAGAAGAATCTTTAGGAGGCTTAACTGAACCAAAGGAAGCTTTCTCCTCGGGCTCCTCTTTCTTAGAAGGTGACTCAAGAAAGAGAGGAGTATCAGACTCATTAAGGACACCATCAGTAGCATCCTTTGGCTTACTGGATGAACCAGTTTCTGGAGAAGAAGAAGGGGAAGAAGAAGAAGAAGAATTCTGGAAAAATTAGTGAGGATACCTGCAGGGTTTATTGGGATTTCTCACTTGATTGTCAGTCTCTTGACCAGACTGAAGAGATATAACTACATTTACTTTCCTCGCAGACTCACTAAGGTTAGCACCAGAAGATGAAGAGGTATGGCCCTTAGGGTTCACCTCAGGTTGACTTGGAAAAGTACCTGGCTCCCTAGAAGATGATGCTAATTGTAAAAACTGTTGAGTCATCATTTGCATCATTTTCTCCATATTAGCATTTATCATTCTCTCCACATTCCTGTTAATTCTCCTCTGCATTCTATCAATATCAGTGCAGCCAGGAGGAGGTTGAGCTTAAGCTATAGGGGGTAGGGGTCTAGATGCATTGGGCACACCTTGAAAAGCCAGTCTTTGAAAAGAATAGGGAGGATGGAAAATAGGTTGGGAGTTAGGAATTGCAGCATTCGGTCCATTACTCCAAGAAAAGTTATGGTGATTCCTCCACCCTGGATTATAATAAGGGGAAAATGGGTTGTTCTTTGGTCTCTGGAAGGCCATACTCGCTTGCTCTTGTCCAGTTGCTAACTGATAAGCAATATTAGGACAAGCACTTAAGGAATGATCTAAGGCCTGATAGTGGGAACATGACACAGTAGAAGTCTGAGACATCTGGGGCATTTGCCGAGACAACCCCTTTAACATGTTTTCCAGAACAGCAATCTTAGACTCTAAGTGACTTACATTAGAGATAGAATGCAACCCACCCCTTGTAATCCTAGAACTTAGACTGTCATCACAAGCAGTTTTCCATTGCATGGTTTTCTCAGCTAAGTCCTCTAAAAATTTCCAAGCAGCCGTGGCGCTCTTAGAAAGAAAGCCACCTTGACACATAGACTCTGCCATGGTTCTAGTTTGTTGGTCCAGTCCTTCATAAACAATCTGGCATAAACGTACTTGGTCTAAACCATGATGGGGACACTGGGCCAGCAAATTTTTGAACTTATAAAAATATTTCCAAAATGATTCCCTATCGAGTTGCACAAATTGATTAATCTCATTCCTCAGCTTAACAGTCTTGGTATTAGGAAAATATTTTCTTAAGAATAATCATACAAAATCATTCCAAGAAGCAACAAAATTAGCAGCCAAGCCATACATCCAATGTTTAGCAGAATCTTTCAAAGGAAAACGAATCAATTTCATACGCACAATATCAATGGGGATATTAGGGAAATGCATCATGGAGCATACTTTTTCGAATTCCCTCAAAAATAAATAAGCATCCTCTAAACCAGTAAATTTAGGAAGCATCTGAGTATAATGAGGCCTCAATTCGAAAGTAACATTCGGTTCAAGGTCAGGTATAGTAAAACAAGATGGCAAAGCAGTCCTAGGAGGATAGAAGATATCACTTAAAGATCTTTCTTGTGCCATTCCTGGAATTCTAGGCTTGGGTTTAGATTCAGGTGTTAATTCAATCTCGGGGTCAGGCTCACTCCTAAAAAGTCGATTATTTTCAGGATTTCTAACTCAACCAGTCATATAAATCCCACACCTTCACCAAAGGTTCTATTTTTGTTCTTTTCTTTTTTTCTCTTTCTTTTTTCTTTTTGGTTTTTCTATTTTATTTTCCTTTCTTTTTCTTCAATAAAAACCAAAACAAAAAAGAGTGAATCAAAACTAAAGACAATTTACAGACAGAAAATAAGCAAAACTCAAACAAAAGCACAAACACAAAGAAACTAAAAATAAATAAATAAAACTACACCTAAACAACCTAATTCCAAAAATAAAATTTAAAATAGAAAATAAGACTCCTAAAATCAGAACTAAATATACAGCAAAATCCACACTATCACAAGGGACATAAATATAATTTTTCTCGAATTTTTTCTGTCCCCGAACTGTGCAGAAAAATGCAAATAGATTATTAAGTCCAAAATTCACAGAAAAATCATGACAGCTCCAAAACTTCACAGAAGAGCTACTGTAACATTTGCTGGTATCGTTGTCAGGGATGGATGTGAATCTGTGTGTTAAATACAAATCTTTTTCTTTTAACCCCATCGACCCTGACTTTCTTTTTGAATCTTACAAGTCTGAATTTATTGAGTCTGAGGACATTGTCACTGAACATTTTGATTTAGACCAGACTCTTGCGCAACTTGAACTTAAAGGACTTGTGAATTTATGACTCGCTAATTTGCCTGGACCATTCATTCATGATGATATACTTTCTAGGCCAATGACCCACTTGCTGGCTACTTTTAAGTACGTCTATCTATTTTCTAATTAGGCCCAACAGTTTGACAAATTGAAGAGGGCCCTCACTTGTGCTGTGTTGTTGTGGTGGATGTACTCTATTTGGTACCAACTCTTTCATGTTCATTGTCTTAATTTTATCGAGAGTTGGTCTTCTGTGTTTGACAAGCTGTTTCATGCTTTATTGGGATTTGATTTAAGTAGCAACGTTCCTTTTGATTTAGAGTGGCTGATGCTCCATAGGCCTCTATTTGTGCAAATTTCTAGAGGCATAGCTTAGGTGTAATTCTGCACCTAACCTGGTATAATCGTTCATCTTTATCTCCTCTTTTTAATTTTGTTTTCTTTTGCATATATTTGTGGCTGTCTTTTATTTTTGTTTTCTTTTTTGAGTTTAAAGTCTTGTCCTTTTTGTTTTTGCGTCATGTTTTTTTAATTTTTGTATATTTCATCTCTTTTTAGTTTTATTTTTGTGTTTTATGATTCTTTCCACTCCCAATGAGGACATTGTGAGATTTAGGTGTGGGAGTGGGAAAACTTTAAAAAATTTTGAAAAAACAATTGAAGAAAACAAAAATTGAAAAAAATCTGAAAATTATTGAAAATTCAAAAAAGATTTTTGTTTTGTTTTTGGGGAAGTTTTGTATTATTCTGATCAGCTTAAATCCCCCGTGCTTTGATTTACAGCTTGCAAATGAACTGATGTGCTTGATAGGTCTTTATCCTCGGTGTGTCATTCTTAGTCATAATTCTAACCCCATTTTGTTCATTATCGCTGTGTAATCCAATCCCTATTTATATCATCCTCATTGTCTTAAAGTCTTAGTTTTCCATTATTGGCTCCTCCACTTGTCTTTGATGCGATTACTTTGGTTTGTGTTTGAATTTTAAGAAAAAAACAAAAGAAAACAAAATGAAAATGAAGAAAAAGAATGGAAAAATGCGGGAAAAGGGAAATGAAACAAAATTTGGAATGACAAGTATCCCTTTGAGGCATGCGTTACTGAGCGTTACCCTTTGAGGCACGTGCTACTGGCTATTACCCTTTGAGATAATACTGCGATTGGGAAAACTTGCTTCCTATGTTAATAAGTCAGTAATGAAGTTAGTGTCAGTCAAGTGGGATTGAGTTTGATTCTGGTAAACCTAAGCCCTAGGATGATGATGCACTTGCACACAAACACTTGCACACGAACACTGGGATGGATTCAAAGTCTCGATGTACAGTTGGTGAAAAATTAGTGCTTTGATGTCATTCATGGGATAGAGAATCTTGATGAGTGCATTTTATTTATATGCAGGCCAATGTCTTTACTACATGGGTAATTTAGTTGATTAGAACATGTATATATCTTTCCCCAGTTTTGTATAGAAAAAAAACCAAAAAGATTTTCGAGTTGCTGTTTGTCTTTTCATTTATAGATTTTGTGGGTATATCTTCTACAAACCCTCACGAGACATTCCTCGTTCACTAGGGGTAATCTAGGGGTTTAAAGGGGTTGTTGCACGTGCTAAGTGCAACCGTGATTCCTACGAAAGTGAGTTAGGGTTTTGTTTTATTTTATTCTAGGATTTTTAGTTTGTTTTACTCGAGGACGAGCAAAACTTAGAGGTGGGGTATTTGTTCAACCTAAAATTTTGACATTTTTATACCCTTCATTACCTAATATTTGCTTGAAATAAATTATTAATTTAGGATTTTAATATTGGTTTTATTTGTTTTATAGGAATTTGAGACATTTGAACAATAAATAAATTGCTTGGAAAAAAAAGGAGAAAGTTGAATCAAAGTTGGATTAGATCATAACAAGCATTTGATTAAGATAAGAGAACAAGAACCAGGCCGGCCCAACGGCCCAGCAGCAGCCTGCCCCAGTCTCTCTCCCTCCCTCCTATTTCTTTTTCCCTCTCTTTGGGCCCGGTTCTCTCCCTTCTTCGCAGAGCAAGCCCAGCCTACTTCTTCTTAAGTGAGGCCACGCCTCTCTCACGTGACCCAGTAGCCCCCCATCTCCTCCTCTTCTTCTTCTCCCTCACACCTTGGCACCTGGAAGCCCGAAAAACAGGGCAGTTTTTCCCCCTCCCTCAAGGCTTCATCTTCCTCCATCATCAACGACCATGGCAACCTTCATCTTCCTCCATCATTCATCATAATAATTTCTTTCTGTTATGCATCCCATTACTCTTCTTCTTTGTGCCCAGCGACCCAAATAGAGCCCGAAAAATAGGGCAGCCTTTCCACCTACTCCTCCCCTTATCCATTACCTCACTCTCTCTCTTCACTATTAGTTTCCCATCAATACCATGATCAAGAGGAGTTACAAGGAAATAATGGAGGTAACTAAAGGGGCAACGAATGGGTTCCGGGCGAAGCTTTAATGGAGAGGCTTAAAAGTCGAGAGCAGAGGCATTCGAGTGGCAAGTAGGAGGAGTAGCGTATAGTAGCAGATGAGGTTGAAGTACTCACTCAAATTCGAGCTTTCATTTTCTCTTGTTTTCAGATTCGTGCAGTATGAGTAGAGAGTAGTTGGAGGGTGTTCCTGTTTTTGGTGTTCTACTATTGGTTTTAGCTCCAATTCAACCCAGATTCTCAATTTTGTAATTGGTCTAGTTTTTGTTTCGACTTAAGAGACGGTTTTGGGATTTAGAGTTGAGTTTGCTTGATTTTAATATGAACGTCATGCTTTGAGTTCGCTCTGCTCTTTTGCCTAAATAATGGATGCTTTTGCTCTGCTTTCACGGTCGTCTGCTGCAGTTGAGTGAGGCTGGCCAAATGAGTGAATTCAGCTAAGTGTTGGTGGCTCACCTTATTTGCAGTTTGGTGCTGGTTTCCTTGGTTAGAGAATTCTTAATTAATCAGCTAGTGTTTAGTACTCAATTTTATGACTTTATCTTAATAGTTTAGTTTCACATTTAAATTAAATATTTAGTAATTAGCTCAACTTAATTTGTATTAATTTTGATCTTGGGTTAATGTATACGACTTAGTAAATCCATTTCACATCCATCCCTGAGGACGATACCTGCAAACGTTACAACGATAAACCGTGCGCTTGCGGAAAAATTACAACAAGTTTTTAGCGCCGTTGCCGCGGATGACGTTGTGAAATTAGGTTGCATTGAGTCGTTTACGTCAATTTCGTTTTTGTTTTGTCTATTTGATTTTTCAATTTTGTGTTCGTTAAGTTTTCGTTGTTTTAGTTTAGTTCAGCTTTCTTTTGTTTTTGATTTTCGATTCAAGTTTACATTTTGGTTTTTATTTTACTCCTTCAATTTAATTTTTGTTATTATTTTCTGCTGAAAATAAGAGGACTAACAATTTTGATACTTATGCTGGAAGCAGAAACAGAAGGAAAAATCAGGAAAAAATAGAATGTCTTTATTTTGTGTTTGTGCTTATTTTCTATTTTCTATGTTCAATTACTATTTGATGTTTGAGTCGTTCTTTTATTTTTATAGCATAGTTTTATTTTTGTTAGTTTATTTTGTTTTGTTCACTTAATCATTTGAGTCTTTTGCTTTGGTTTTATTCATTGGTTTGTACATAGTATCCTAGATGCATTTTCTTTCCTAAAAAGTAAAAAAAGTTAAAAACTTGAAAATCCAAAAAAATTGAAAAATTCTTGAAATTAAAAAAGCACTAGATTCAAGAATGCCAGTATTTAATTTCCCACAATTTGAGCATGAACCTTCTTAGAGTTATCTTTCAAGACTTAATGATTATCGTGCTCAATTGAATCAAAATTTTCAAAAATGGAAAATTTATGAGGTCATTGCTGTGGGTCTGAATTCTAAATCTTTGGGTTATATTGAGTCCATTTCTCCTGGAGGTGTATTAGAATTGTTATCTAAAACTCAAGATGAAGTTTGGGATTTCTTTGAAAAATTAGCTTAGGATACTTACAAGCTTAAATAAGGTATTAATTTTGGATACCCAACTTCTGATGAGTCTGTTTTTCCTGCTAATCCTTCACCCCATGATCATTTTATAAACTCATATGACCCACCTTATTCTTATATGTCTCCTGTGTTGTGCGAATATTGTGACTCTTATGATCATGATACTTGTAACTGTCCATATCGTGCTTATGTTGATGCTACCTGTCCAAGTGTGGAAAAGAAGATAAATGCAATGACTGATAAAATGACAAAGACTATGAAAGTGAGAATTGATGAATATTCTCAATATTTTAATCAAAGTAGGGAGAATTCTAATGAGCCTGACCCTAGTTTAAGATCTCTTAAACCTGAAGTTAGTCTCTCTGATGATTTTGAGCCCTCTTATCTCGCTCAACCCGATTTGAATAATGACATGCCTTTGCCTAGTGTAGAGCCCGAGGGGGATTTCTTTACATCTCTATCACAAGACCTTGCACCTCACACTAGCTCACCTACGGACGTCACTGAGGATGTCCTAGTTTTTGCCGACTCAAGGACGATACCTTGCACCTCACACTAGCTCTTTTGGCAACTCTGGGCGGCTTTCATTCGCTCCTAGATCACCCTTATTTTATCCGTGGTGGCTTGAATTAACTCCGGTCCAATAGATAAAGCTTCACCAATCTCCTGCCAACAGAGCGGTGTTCTGCATTTCCTCCCATACAGTGCCTTGTACGCGGCCATGCCAATGCTCTCGTGGTAACTATTGTTGTAAGAAAGCTCGATCAGTGCCAGCTGCTCATCCCACGCACTCTTAAAATTCAAGATGCAAGCCCTTAGCATATCTTGTAATGTTTAAATAGTGCATTCTGTCTGTCCATCCGTAGTAGGGTGGAAGGCAGTACTAAAATGTAGTAGCGTCCTAAATGCTTCTTGTAGCTTCTGCCAGAATTCCGACTGGAACCTGATGTCCCGATCTAACACTATGGAACTAGGTACCCTGTGTAACCGTACTATGCCTTCGAGGTATGCTTGAGCTAGCTGATCCAGGTTCCAAGTATTCCTCATAGCTATAAAATGGGCTGTCTTTGTGAGTCTATCCACTATGACCCGAATCGCATTGTTCTTTCACTGAGTCAACGGTAAACCCACTATAAAATCTATAGACACCGCGTCCCATTTCCACTCAGGGACGTCAAGGGGTTGTAAAAGTCCTGCTGGCCATTAGTGTTTGATTTTTACTCGTTGGCAGGTTAGGCACTTTGCCACATATTCGGCCACTTCCTATTTCATGTTACTCCACCAGAATGCCTGTCTTAGGTCGTTATACAACTTATTTCACCTAGGGTGCATTGAGTGTGAAGTATTGTGGCCCTCATCTAGGATTTTCTTTTTAAGTGCCTCCACAGCTGGAACACACACCTGATTATGAAATCGTATGGTACCATCTTCATGAATTATGAATCCAGGTACTTTGCCCACCAATATTTCTTCCCTGGCCTGTTTGAGTTGAGAGTTCGTAGCCTAGGCTACTCGAATTCCCTCTATGAGGGTCGGCGGTGCTTTCAAGGAGAAAAGCATAGATTTGGCCCTTGGGCTAATTACGTTAAGTTCTAGCTTCCAAAATTCCTCACATAACTCGTTCGGAAGCGCTATTAAGCAGTTCAATGCAGGGTACAGTTGGTGACTCAATGCATCCGCTGCTACATTAGCTTTTCCTGGATGGTACTGGAAATGAACATCATAATCTTTCAGGAACTCTAACCACCTTGCCTGTCTCAAGTTTAGATCCTTTGTGAGAAGAGATATTTTAGACTCTAGTGATTGGTGAAAATTTCACAGCATACCCCATACAGGTAATGCCCCCAAATCTTAAGCGCAAACACGACAACTGCTGATTCCAGGTTATGAGTCGGGTAATCCCGCTCATGTGTCTTCAGTTGTCGCGAGGCATAGGCTATAACGTGACCCTCTTGCATTAGCACACCCCCCAGCCCGTTCCTAGAGGCATCGCTATGCACCACAAATTCTCTGTCAATGGCAGGTAAGGCCAGTATTGGCGCACTCGTCAGTTACTTTTTAAGCTCCTGGAATGCTTCCTCACACCATTTCGTCTATTCATACTAAGTGGCCTTCCTGGTCAAGTTGGTGAGCGGGGTGATAATTTTTGAGAAAATTTGGACAAATCTGCGATAGTACCCCACCAAACCCAAAAAACTCCTTACTTCCGTCGTGTTCTTAGGCCTGGGCCAATTTATTACGGCCTCTACCTTTTCGGGGTCCACTGATACTCCCTCACTGGATACCACGTGTCCCAAAAACGCCACCTTGTTCAACCAAAACGCACACTTTGAAAATTTGGCATGCATCTCATTTCTCCTTAATACTTCCAGGGCTGTCCATAGATGTTGGGTATGCTCCTCTGGAGTCCTCGAGTAGATTAGGATGTCGTCGATGAAGACCGCCATGAATTAATCCAAATAGGGTTTGAAACCCTGTTCATGAGATCCATGAATGCTGCCAGGGCATTGGTGAGGCCAAATGGCATCACCACAAATTCATAGTGTCCGTACCAGGTACAGAAGTCAGTCTTGGGTGTATCCTCATCCTTAATTCAGAGTTGATGGTACCCTGAACAAAGGTTTATTTTGGAAAATGTCCCTGTGCCTCGTAGCTAATCAAAAAGGTCATCTATCCTAAGCAGAGGGTAACGGTTCTTGACCGCTATCTTGTTCAGTTCTCAGTAGTCTATACACAACCTTAGGGTCGTATCCTTCTTCTTTACAAACAACACCGGGGGCTCTCCACAGAGATGTACTAGGTCAGATACACCCTTTCTCCAAGAGTTCCTCCAACTGTGTCTTTAATTCCTTAAGTTCTGCCAGTGCCATCTGATAGGGTTCCCCAGAGATAGGTGTGGCTCCAAGGGCTAGGTTGATACAGAACTCCACCTTTCTAAGGGGTGGCATATCGGGAATCTCATCCGGGAACACATCTGGAAATTCCTTCACTACCTGAATGTCCTCAAGGGAGTGTCCTTCACCCTCGGTTTTCACTACGTTACATAGGAATTCCTTGCATCCTCGACCTAACAACTTGTGGGCTTCCATCATAGAAATCAATTTCACTCCCATTCTCGGCCTCTGGCCCTTATGCACGACTTTTTCCCCATTGGGTCCCCTTAGGGTGATTTTTCATCTTGGACAGTCTATTTAAGCCTAATGCTTAGCCAACCAGTCCATTCCCAAGATAACCACAAAGTCTGCCAGCTAAAATCTATATAAGTCTACCAGGAATGCTTACTCATACATTCTAAAAGGGCAGTCCTCGTGTGGCTCCTCATATGTGATGGTCTTTCCATCAGGGAGAATCGCAGACAGCAATGAAGATTTATGAGTGGGAATTAGCCCTAATGACTCAACCAGTTTAACAGAAATAAAGGAGTGCGTGGCACCCGACTAAAACAAAACATCTATCGGTTGAGTCAGGATAGAGAAAGTACCCATCACAACATTGGGAGCATCTTCTACTTCCTCCTTACACATCACATAGACTCTACCCCCATAGTTCTTGGGCGGTTGGTTGGGAGCTCGGGCCTGGGCTTGCTAAGGTGCATGGTTCTGATTGTTGTTGGCCGCCTACCCACCCCTATTCTGGTATGGTTGCTAGGGTCACTGTCCTTGTCCTTGTCCCTGACTTTATCCTTGTCCTTGTCCAGTAGGAAATGAGGGAAGCGGGCAGTCCCGAACTTATGTTAAGGGCTTCCACAGCGGAGATACCTCTTGGCCGATCGACACTCCCTAGCATAATGCCCCAACTTTTCACAGGCGTTGCAGGTTACCTTAGGCCATATGTTGGGGTGTTGGCCTCCACGAGTATAGTTTGAGTACTGATTTCCAGCAGGTTTACGGTATTGCTCCTACGGTGAAAAGTTACCTCGGTTGTCCCCCTTCTCTTAGTTCCCCGCTGCTCGTTGAAGTAGTTACTTCGCTCCTTCATCACCCTTTCTACATTGACCGCAGTGTCATATAGGTCAGCGTAAGAGGTGTACTGACGTGCTAACATCCTCTCCTTAATGGTGGGGTTCAGCCCGGCCTCGAATCGATTCATCTTCAACCTTTCGTCAAATCATGAGAGCTCCATAAATTTTAAGGCGTACTTATGTACACTCATGTTCCCCTGTTGCAGTTGCATGAACTCACCCTTCTTAGCCTTTTGCAGGGAGATGGGCTAGGAATGATCCTTGATCATTTCCTTGAGCTTGTCCCAACCAAACTCAGGCTCATATTGTCTCTCCCTCACTATGGCCTGCAATAGGTTGGCCTTATCCTTTAGGTAAAATACAACTAACCCCACTTTTCATTCCTCGGGGCATTGGAGTGCGTCGAACAGTTTTTCGTGCCCCTAATCCAGTCCTCAAAGGTCTTGGGGTCAGGAGTGTCATCATAGATGGGTGGGTGGTGGCTCGCGAATCTCTTAAACATGTAAGAATTATCTTCTTCGGCCCTCTTTTCCCGAACCTCCACTAGCTTTTGTAATTGTTCATTCTGAAGCTGCAACTGCTCCCCTTGCTTCTGTAACAACTCCAATAGTAGTAGGTTGGTGAGGTCCGCTCCAGTAGGTGAATTGGTCTCGTCTACCTGACCGCGATAACCATTCCCGTTCCGAGGGTGTAGGGCCTTCAGCCGTTCCCGGAGGGTTGACATATTAACCTCCTAATTCACAGGGACTCTCGTAGCATGGTGAGATCTGGTTTGAGATTTATTGTTATTTCCCGCCATCTTGTTCAGGAAATAAGTTGGGTTTAGTTTCCTTCCTAATAGTTCATTTCCTATGTAATTCCAAGGTTCAATAACACAATACATGCTAGTGCATCATACAACATTTGACAGGTATTCGGTTTAAGCACTTTACCACATCCATGTGGTATAATCACTACGCCACATGCTCATGCATTTCACATTATACAGGCATCACGTTCAGATGGTTCATACATTTCACAACAAAGAACGCTGGTATTCAGATAATTCGAGGGAATTTTATTGCATAAAAAAAATTCAATATCATAAGTGTTCCACGCTAATACTTTTCACTACATCACAGTTTATAACTTTATTAGCCACAGTGTCTTGATAACAAAATCAGAAAGGTAACTAACAATACTGCCTTAAAGAAAAAGAAAACGAAAACAAAGCTTCTTGTATGCTATGAGCTTCTACTGATCAGGGGCGTCCAGTGGGCAGGTACCCCTATACATCCGACCACATCTGCCCCGCTTCCAGCGAATCATCGTAGTCTCAAACTTGCCCCTCTTCTCTACAGAATCTATCTCCTTGCCCAAGCTTTCCGGTCCTCTGGTTTGGTTATCCTGCCCAATGAACTCCCTCCTTCCTTCTTCTTGATCCCCCTCGGGGTTCTCCTTCTCGATATGCTCTGTCTCGCACTCACTAGAGTCTCCCTCGAGGTCTTCACTTCCCATCAGCTGACACTCACTCACCTCAGAATCTTCCTTGGGATCCTCCTTAGGATCCTCCTCCTCCATTGGTTCCCTCTTACTCGAGTCCTCCTCAGGATCCTCCTCCTCCATAGGTTCCCTCTCACTAGGGTCTTCCTTAGGGTCCTCCTCCTCCATTGGACCCGCCTCAGTAGGGTCATCTTTTTCTTCCTTAAAGTCTCCCTCCTCATCTGACAGCTCGTCTCCCGGGGGAGCATCCTCCTCACTAGCTATGGGAATACGCTTTAGGTCGTGGGGTCCCTCCAGTCTCAAGTAGTTTATTAGGTCGACTATACTCATCCCCATGGTCTCCCAGTCACACCAACAGCACTTCCCGTGCGGCCGATGATCACGAGCCCAGGGCTGTACCTCGTCAACTCGGTAGTGCCGCTCAGGGTCTCCCTTCAAGGTCAGCCGCAGAAATCTCAAACTGGCTGTCCTTAATCCTCAAACAGCAATGGGGTACATCCTCCAGGTACCTGGCTAACACCCACCTCACATGTCGAATGTGGTCCCACAACCCCTGACCCGGTTTCTTAGCTAATTGCTTATGCAAGCATGAACCTCCTACGCAACCACAGTGTTGGGTACCCTCCATTCCTATGCAAAGTAAGTACACATAAGATATACATCCAAACCATAATCATGCATTCATTTAATACTATATATAGATACATGCAGCCCCTGCCCTGTACTACACTCACTCTCCAATGGTCCTTAAATCTACCTGTTTTAGTTCTTAGCTTTTACAGTCTTTTAGGCGAGCCTCCAGGTCAGTTAACCTGAGCTCTTATACCACTTCATAGCACCTCGAGTTTCTAATTTAAATTCTTTACTACTAATCCTTATCCTACGTGGCAACGAAACCTGAATTGTGGTGTTACTGTTGTATTTCCTTCTTGGAAATACCAAGCTGCATATCAAGAACAACTAATATAATACTCCTGAATAACATTTTAACTTTAACAAAAGGTTCAACTTTGATGTCACAATTAATTTTAAACAGCTATTACAGTGTCTTTATTCTAAGAAAAACTATTAAACTTGCATCTTCTTCTGCTTAGGCATCAGGGCCTCGCTCTATTTTCGGTTCCCTAGTCCCATGCACAATTAAATCACCTGAAAACAAAACATTTTATAAAAGTGAGATGAACTTAGTAAACAATCACCCCTAACAGTCAACTATGCTCACAAATTCATTTTGAAAACATTTTAAAAGGGGTAGGGGAAAACAGTAAGACTCTCAGGACACACGTCTCATTATTATAAGCTCCCAGGATTACCAGATTTCAGTAACGAACATTTATATTTAATAATTCGGATCACAACAGTCAGATTAAGGTGAGCGACCATACTGGGTCTCATGCCCTACACTTAGGTTCAATGCAGCCGCTTAACTTGATGCCTGGCCTACCGCTTACTGTGGCAGTTATCGCTTAACCTTTTTCTAGCCTACCATCATCATGGATGGTTACTGCTAAGTTGACCCACGTCCCGGTAGGGCACGTGGCCGCTCACATGTATGCACTAGTTTCCCGGGGAAGGCTAATGACCT
>JAKOGI010000170.1:641942-776942 GCA_029747015.1 Carnegiea gigantea
AAAGAATAATTAGAGACTCGTTGGCAGTTGTAAACCCACAATGATTTCACGTTCCTGTGACACCACTATCGCTCACCGCTTCTCTCCCTCCTCAGGCCGAATGCTTCTGAAAAATGTGGAATGAAATTGAGCAAAAGTCATGGCTTCCTACTCATGTGCCATAACTGACTCTCTCTTTTTGTATTGATTTATTTTGCATGCTAACTACATATATTTATATCCAAAAGCATAACCCTGAACTATCTTGGGAAAGAAGTCCAAATATATGGAAATAAAATACGATACATATCTAAGAAAGATACCTATTCTTAACCCTCCCCCTCAAGTTGGAGCATGTAAGTTGACCACACCTAACCTGCGCTTGAAGTACTGAAACTGCCTCTTTCCCAGCGCCTTTATAAATATGTCAACAAGTTGATGTTGAGATGTAACATGCATAGGAGTAAGCAATCCAGCCACAAGTTCTTCTCTAACAAAGTGGCAATCTAGCTCAATATGCTTAGTTCTTCTATGAAACACTGGGTTCTTAGTAATGTCGAATGCTTCTTGGCCATCACAAAATAACTTCATGGGTTACTCATGAAAATACCCAAAGAAGCTAAGAAACTTCGTATCCATATAAGTTCACTAGTGGCCACTGCTATAGCCCTGTATTCTACTTTTCCTGAAGATCGAGACATTGTTGCTTGCTTCTCAATCTTGCAAGGGATAGGAGATCCTCCGAGAGTTATAAAACAACCATTCAATGACCTTCTTGAAAGTGGACAATATCCCCTGTCATAGTCAGAAAAACCATTAAGCTGCAGATTATTCTTCGCAAGAAGAAAGATTACTTCTCCCCACCACCCTTAAGATAGCATAGCACTCTACGTGATGCCTCCATGTGCTCCTTCGCAAAAATTAGGACAAAATGTGTACCACATAGGTTAACTCTAGCCTGGTGATATAAATGAGTTTTTCCACCAATCTATGATATCTAGTAGCATTATTCAAGAATATGCTGGTAGCTATAGCTAACTTGTGATTCTCTTCAATAGGAAAGTCAACAGGTTTTGCCCCCCAAAAAAGTCTACGTTCACCTACAATTTCCAAAGCATATTTTTGTTGATACAAGAACATTCCATCGGGTTCTCTAGCCACTTCTATGCCAAGAAGGTACTTTAAGGCTCCTAGGTCCTTGATCCTAAAACAAGCATGAAGATAATCCTTAAACTCTTTGGAAGCTTGAGCATTATTGCTAGCCAGAAGCGTATCATCCAAATAAGCCAAGAGTGCTATGAAGATGTCCCACTTTTGATAAATAAACAAAGAGTAATATGCATAAGACCAAATAAACTCATGCTTATATATCTGTCAGGAATATTTAGCAAACCATTGTCTGGGCACTTGATGAAGTCCATGGAGTGATTTCTTTAGGCATCAAATTTTGTTTGGACTTGACTATAAGGAACCAGTAGGCATCTTCATGTAGACTTTTCTTCTAGATCTCCATGCAGGAATGCATTGTTCACATCCATCTAGTGTAATTCCCATCCTTTTATAACTGTAACGGACAGAAAACATCTCACACTAGTTATTTTTGTAACTGGTGCGAATGTTTTATTGTAGTAAAACCTTTTAACCTGATAATCTGCACGGATGACCAACCGTGCTTTGTATTGCTGAACACTCTTATCAGACTTGTACTTAACTTAATAAACCCATTTACAGCTAACAGGTTTCTTGCCTGGAGGTAGATCCATAATGGACCATATGTTGTTTTCTTTCGATACCTAAATCTCTTCAGTCATCACTTTCCTCCAAAGGGATCTTTAACTGCTTCTTGAAAATACTTAGGCTCCACCACCTTTGTTAAAGCAGCTAAAATTCTTATGAGAAGCAGGGAACTTTTCACATGATATAAAGTTTGTTGTAGGATAGTGCATACTTAAGGTATTCTCTCTAGATGAAGTGGCAATAGAGGAGTTATCGATTGGGTCATTACGCCAAGCATTATAGCGCAGAAAATCATTGTATTGGGCTAAAGGTTTTCTTGGTCGAGTCCGTCTATGGGCTTCACAAGTCATCTCCCCCTGCGCCTGTTCAACTGTCGCCTCACTTGGGCCTGCTCTGCATGGGCCTATTCTATCGTAGCCACTTCTCTACGAGCCCTTTCTCTTTGAGCTTGCTGCTGTGGTATTGGGCCAGGTGCTTCATGCCACCCTTGGATATCCAAACATTCGGCATGTGCTACAGGTCCATTGACTGGGATCAGCTACTTGCTTATATTCGTTCATGCGCTGGCCCAACTCCATACTCTATTGTAAGTTTGCTCTACCTCTGCTAAGAATTATTGCGCCTAGCCATTAACAAACTCAACATCATCAACTAGTATGCTGTTGCTTTGCATCCTTTTACTTGTATCTATTAGGGGTTCCATCTCAATTGTAGAAAAAAGGAAAGAGGTGTTCATGAAAGACCACATTCCGACTTATAAAGAATTCATGTTTTCTAAGTCATAAAGTCTCCAACACTTTTGGCCAAATGGATATCCCACAAATAAACATTTTCTTCTCCTAGATACAAACTTGTATTTGGCCTTTAATTTATTGTGCGCAAAGCATAATGTTCCAAAAACTCGTATAATTGTAGAGAACTTCATAAGGAGTCTTTCCCAACAATAATGTACTAGGTGTTCTATTTATCAAGTGGGTCGCTGCAAGGACACATTCTCCCAAAAATTTGACTAGCAAGTTAGCTTGAAACAAAAGGGCTCCAGCTAAGTTTGAGACATGACGATGCTTACACTCTACCCTAGCATTTTGTTAGGGGCGTTTCAACACAACTACTTTGACACAAGATCCCATATTCTTGATAAAAATTTTACGTTAGTCATGTAGTAAATTCAAATTCATTATCGCTTCCCACAATCTTAATACTTTTTCCGAATTTAAACTTGGTTATGATAACAAAATTCTTTGGTAGTTGACTTGTTCCCCCCTTTCACACGTTAGATAGACCCAAGTGGCCCAACTTGCATCATCAATAATTGTTACGAAATAGTGTGCACCACTAGAGGATTGTACTCTATGGTGTCCTTATGTCACAATGGACGAGTTCAAAAACACATTTAGTTTATTATGACTCATCGAAAATTTTAAACAAGTTTGCTTTTCACAAGAATAAATTTCACACACATTATGTTTATCTATACTAGTATCAACTCCTAAACTACTAGGAAGATAAGACAACACTTCTCTTGATGGATGCCCCAAGCATCTGTGCCACAAGTTGGCTGAATTGACAATGTTCACTTGATTCTTGCCTAATGACTCTTCCTTGTAATAGTAGACTCCATCTTGTTTCTCACTCGCACTAATTAGAGCCTTGGAAGTATGGTCCTATAACACAAAAGCATTATTGGTTTCATTGGGCAAACTAAGAGGTATGGGTTGAATTAGATTGCATTGCAAAGAGGGAACATGAAGAACATTGTTCAATTTTAATTTTTCCCCCAACATCACAGTGCCTTGGTGAGATGCCATGGTATCGGTTTCATTGGGCAAACCAATAGATACGGGTTGAGTGTTCTCAGTTTCTCACAACACACTTGAATTCCCCGTCATATGACACGAGGCGTTGTTGTCAAACGGCCACAAAACTTTACCTAAAAGCTTCTGACATCCAGGTTTTAGGACTTTGATAAGGCTAAGAAGCCTTTGGACTTGGTCGGTTGTCAGCCCCGGGATGGAAACTCACATATCCTCAGTTATTGCAGTGTCCGGTCATGCCTCGATTTGTGTCAGCAAAACATTAGTTGTCTTGCACCAAGGCCGCACATCCTATCATCCTTCTACCATGACCTACTCGACCTACTCGCCCTCCATGAGTTTGCTTACGGCTGCTCCAACTCGATGGGTAGCCTATAATCTCGTAACAGTTGGTTTCTTAGTAACCATATCTCCCCCAGTATTTGCACGTTGGTTTCTTAACCACGCACGAGTGTTCCTTTGCGGCAAAAGTTACCATGTTCATAGTACGATGATCCCTATCCATCATAATTCGTTTGTGATTTTCTTCTTGCTAGATTATATTGAAAATAGTTTCCATAGATGGCAAAGGATCATGTGCGAGAGCTTGCCAACGTACACCCGAGAAGGACTCGTCATTCAAACTCATCAAAAATTGATTAGTTCTTTCTTCGTCAATCATCTTCAGAAGCTTGTCCCTAATTTCACAGTCATACTTTCCACACGCACGATAAGGAACTTAGACGTAATTTTCTAACTTACTCTACATCCGCATTAGTTTAGAATAGATCCAACAACCTCCAAACCTCTTCGCTTACAAGAAGCAAGAGTGGCTTTTAGTTGATGGATCTCGGGGGTATTTGCAACAGCATACCATTTAGTTAAATTTTCCTATATAGCTTGGGTTGTTTCAGCATAAACCACGCTACCATTGAGTTTGGGATTAATTGCATTCACAATCCATGAACAAATCATGAAATTCACCATCTCCATGCCTCTAACTCGCTTTCATCTTCTCCTTCTTTCGGTTTTGGTTTAATTAGGGCTCCTTCTATAAACTGTGGTTTGTTTTTTGGACTTCAACACAATTCTTACTGCCTTCCTCCATATGTCATAGTTTGTTCCACTGAAGATGACAAAAGTGATGGCAACTCATGTCCCCTCTAAGGCATGTAGATAGTAAGGTGATTGACTTTCAATAATGAATTTCTTTGTGCCACTTATGGCTCTAATACCGTGGAAAATGTGGAACAAAATTGAGCAAAACTCATGACTTCTTACTTGTGTGCTGCAGCTCTCACTCTTTTTCATTGATTTGTTTTGCATGCTGATTCCATATATTTATATAAAAAAGCATAACCCTAAACCTAGCTTGGGAATGAAGTCACAAATATATATGGAAAAAAATATGATAAATATTTAAGAAAGATATCCTAATCCTAATAGCTTCCTATCAAAGGCCCATCAATCCCATCGTTCAAGGCCTCATCATGTCAAGATATAAACTTTTTCCTCATATAAAAAAAAAGATCACCAATTTCATTATTAAAATGCAAGAAATTACATCTGCATATCAACTAAAATTAAAAAAGCCTTAAATTCATCTAACCCAAACCCCCTCAACTGTCACGTTACGTTGCACAACTCTATCATAATGTACCATGCTCGACTACCATCTACACAATGCTTGTCAGAAAATTCAAGCTTTCTCGTCTAGTAGGGTTGATCCTACCCAGTTATATCTCCCATTTCTCTAAGCTTTTTTGTTTTATTCCTACGGTAAAATTGTCTGTTTTAAAAGGCACACGTACTAAAGATTACTGGTGGGCAGAATATCAATTATACCCTTCTTCATCGGAATTTGCTCTTTTCTCGATTTTTCTCACTGGGATTTTGTTGGAAGTACTGAAATGTGTCGACATCTATGAGCCTTGCAGATATCAGTTTATGGGCAAGGCAATAGTTCTAGAATGTAGTATTATCTAATTTGATGAAAAAGAATAAAATGTGTTTTGTTTTTCCCCCTTAAAAAAGCAAAAATTGCGATACAAGTGTCGGTGTATTAGTAGGTTCATACATTTTTATATTATAATGATCATGACCCTACAACAAAATCATTTTCTTACGGCAACTTATTTGTCGCAATTTAAAATTGCCAAAAGAAAATAAATAATTTGAAACATTTGTTGTAAAACACAAATAGCTACGAAAGCATGGGTTTATTGTGTGACATTTATGGAATTGCCACAAAATATACGGTTATTCTAGCTAGTAAATAAATTACTATAAAATTCTAAGTAAATTCATTTTTGGGAAGGAAAGACGGAAATTAGCAATGTGAGAACTGAAAAGTATGCAGAATAAAATTTGAAATAGCTCCAGTGCAAAAATGGATGAAGTGGTAAGTGAATTGTTAATTAAATATCACACAGAAACACGTTCCATTCCCCCCACTTCGAAAATAAATGCTCTGCGTGTGAATCAAAGTCGGCAATCAGCCAGCAACCGCAATCTTCAAGTCCAATTCTCCTCTTCGCTTGTCCACCCTCTGTGGTGCTACTGTTCTATTGTGTTAAGCTTTTATTTCCCTCACCATTCAATTTCTAGGGATTGAATGCAATTAGAGGACAAATTGAAGTTTGCATCGATTTGTACAAGGCCGATTGCCGATAATCGATCTCTTATTCATTCGATTAGGGCATGTAAGCTTCTTTTTACTTGTTGAATTAATGATAAATTGAATTCCATGTGCCATAATAATTTTATATTGTAATTTCAAGAATCGAACTCTAATTTAGGGTTGTCAACTTTTTCCCCAATTCCGGTGAAATTAAGGGTTGCAATTTTATGTCTGAATGATGGTTAAGTATTATTCAAGTAACAGAGGATTATGATTTTTTCACTTTTTGCATGGTAGTTGCATTGAAGAATTCAAAATTACTTTATTTTGTAAAATCTGTCTCTCTAAATAACTTGTTCTTGGCAATTGACAAGTTATGTGGTTTAGATTCATTCCTCCCCTCCGCCCCTTGGAACTAGTTGGAGGTTCACCAATTCTTGGCCTACGTATTTTTTAGTTTCATACAGCCTGGTGTTTTTATGCACGGTCAAATTTTCCAACCTATTGGCAATTGAAAAAGAATGATATGCAAAGAATAAATTCTGAGGAAAGCATAATGTAATCGCGATCAATATTCACCTTGTGCTTATTATAATGATGCAATTATAGATTAGCCTTTGATCAATGAGTTAAATATGGACCTTCCACTATCTTTTAATTCTAACCGTACTAGAGCGTTCGCAATGGAATTTCCATAAATTTGGAACTCTGCCTTCCCACATCAGTCATATTTTAGAACTTGCATTTCTTTACTTCTCCAAGCTATGCAACTATGTTTTGAATTATTCAATAAAAAATTTATCATAGACCCACACTATATCACGCAACTTCTTTAACTACAAAAATAATGTATTTAAGTAAAAACAAACAAAAACAAAAAAGGCACAAGAAGACAAAAACAAGCGGTACATGGGTTGGAACCGCTTACAGTTCCAACCTGAGTTCCATTTCACAACATGGCATGCATTGGAATCTCAAACATGGAACTATGGGGCCCCTAGTGAAATGAGTTTCACTGGTAATAAATGCTCTTAAATTCAGAATATAAATTACTTCAGTTTAGCATTAAAGATATCATTTCACACTGGCTCCAAAGCAAGAGAACAATCCAAATTGATTGAGGAGCCTATGGAACTTATAATATAGTTACTAATAATTGGGTAGTTTAAGGTTAAGACTATGGTGTTTGCTAATCTGCCATTCATGTCTGACTGGAATTCTATTATTAATAGAAAAAAGAATTAAGAAATAATGATCGAATTCTGACTATTGTGGTAGGAAAGTGGACAGTACCTGTGATACTTTTGGGGTGTTCTGGCAATTAGTTTAGGTTAGGTAGTGGGTCGTGAAATATCTCATTATTTTAGGATGCAGACTTCATATTTTATTTGGGAATTTCACTTCGTCTAATCGTACTTGACAAAATATAGATTATTCGTGACAAAGAAGTTAAAAAATATGACTGATCTTTGCATTTTTGGTTGACGGAATATTAATTAGGTACGTTTGTAGGATAAGCTGTGTTTCGCTATTTCACTTAACAATAAAAGATATACCTTCTATTTGGAGATTATACAAGCTGAATATAGGCTTTTTTTTTAAAAGAAACGCAAATTATTGGGCTTTTCATAACGTTCAGAAGATGCTAGTTTTCAAGTCTTCTCTGCTAGGTTCCTGTTGATTATGTTTAGTCCTGTTTTGGTGCTTGTGTGTTCTTACAGTCCAATTTGACCAGACTTTTTTTTGAAGTTTACCTCTTTGGAATTTAGTTCTTGTTTCTATGGGTGATTCTAACATAGTATATGCTCCTTTTTTTTCTTTTTTTCTTTTTTTACATGGCCTGTGATTGCCTTGTACAATTTTTCACCAGGAAATGTCAGATACATGAGGATAGTAATCTCGTTAGATAACTACTATAGTGAGTCGGAACGATGATTTCTCCTTTCATGCTTCATTTAAACTTGTAGTCCAATAAGTTGATGATTCGTCCATGAGGAGCTATTGAATTAAACATAATATGGCCAATCTTGCCAATATTTCTATAAGTGACAACCTTGATTTGCCTCTGAATGTTCCGTCATTTTTTTTTTTTTTGGTCAATGAAATATTGATGAGTAATGATGATTAATGGAGAAATGTTCTCTCCTTCTTTGTCTTAGAGTCACCATTAAAATGAGATTTTAGAGTTTGTAAGTTTATTATAGGACTAGCCAAGGCTTGATTTATTTTGTTTTTATTTATAATTCAGCAGCTTTATGTTATTTCCTCAAGAGTTCCACTTTTTTTTTATATAAACAAAAACATTTTCTGAATTCAATGGCAGATTGAATGCTAAAGCCAACCACAGGACTACAGTGTGCTTTTTTATATAGGTATGGACATGTTTAGAAAAACCCACAGGGTGTATCAAAATAGAATATTGGTACCTGAATGACAAACTAAGAGTACTTGAAAATGATGAGTTACTCCTATCCATTTTTGCATCTAGTCTAGTAAAAAAGCTAACAAGAACTCATCTAATGTTTACTTATTCATCTTCCAAGACAAAAATTGAAGACTGATGAATTGGGCTATGCATTTATGCTGGAGCCAAAAATCTAAAGATTGACTCAAACATCGTGCACATTTGACCCACATGGATATGGTATGTACATTGCACTAATACAACATTCAGTAAATAATGATGTGTATGCTTTACATCATACAAATGCACCTATGTTATTCACCATGTTTCTTTTATCTATGTATGTGGGCAACCAGTCATTGCTTTTTTATTATACTGTGCCACTATTTAAGATACTTTATATCCATGTGATGCTGATGAAACAACCTCCCTCCCGATCCGATGTTTCTAGCTGTCTTTCTCTTGCCAGGTTTCATCTTAAAGTTAAGATATGCTGCTTATCATGAAATGGTTCTTAAATAAACTCCTTGGGCATCAACAAATGATGTAAAGCTCAAGGGAAGAGAAGAACCAAGCTAACCTTACATCAAAAGAGACGAAAGCTTAAAGAATTGTCACGGCCAAGAGTGGCACAGTCGTGCTTGCATGCACGGCCACACCGTGCCAACTTGCTGCCCACGAAGCTAGAAACGGCTAGTTTTGCACGGTAGTGGGGCTCTTGAATCTTGATTGGATTGCAAGCCCTTTGGTGAAGTGGAATTCATGGGAATGGATGTAATTGAAGGTGAATGGGATGGATAGGTGAGGGGGCATGAAGAAGACACTAAGTGAAAGAAATCAACTTGAACATTCAAGCTAACAACCTTACTTAGAAACCGGTGAGATGAACTTGGCTAAGATAGAACTAAACCCTAGGATTGGATACAGAATCACCACCAACCTTTGAGTTTAGGGCCCTTAATCTTGATTAAGATACAGAATCATCACTCAACCAAGGTTAAGACTCATTTGAACACCACTTAGTTTGGCCTAAACTAAGATAAGCAAGTAAGAATTTGAGAGAAAGCTTTCAAATGCTCTCTAGGAAGTTTTTCATTTCAATCTGAAGTGTACCTTCCAAAATGGCCGAAACTTGCTTTTGTTACATGCCTCACAATCATTCTAGCTAGCAAGCAAGTAGGCAAGCACCTCACCTTACCCTCCTAAGGAGGAAAGGAGTTAATTAGCCTTAATCTCCTCGGTTAGGGCTAACCGGTTGCAAAGTGAGCTTAAGACTAATCAAAGTACATCTAAACTAGTAAAGAAAGCAAGACAAATGATTATTACAACTTAATTAACTTGTACTTAAGTCTAAACAACTAGAAACTCAGCAAATGGGCATGTGCACAGCCGAAAAGCGGCTTTCTCCTTTGCGGCTGTCCAATGAGAAGCAAGGAACATCTTTCTTTGTCTCTCTTCTCTCATTGGCCGTTCTTCCCAAGGTTGCAGCTAATCATTGGTGTCTTAAGACGTGTGCCCAGCCTTGAGGGGCGTGCCATATCAAATGAAGTGAAGAAAACCCACCGGGGGAGGCAAAAATAAGCCGGGACATCAAACCGGGTTCAAGGATAGAATTGGACCCTGTTTTCAGGCTTGGTTTAACCATTGCAAAAATGGATATGACTTGGATTTTAACCATGGGGGGGAAGTTCAAGACGTGTATAAACCCCCCCAACCAAGAAATTAAGGTTAAACAAAGTCTAAGTGGGGTAATCAAACCTAAACATTCAACCGTGCAAAATTGGTCCCAATCTGACCGGTTGGAGAAAAGCCTTTGATCTTCCATCCTCTTGTGTGCATGATTAAGAAACCAGATGCACAAAACCGGGCTTGTTATAGCCAATTAGCCTGTTTGATTCAGCTTGAACTTCTTGCAAAAGATGAGCCATCTTCATGGTTTGGGACCTTGTTCTGGGACGAGTTGGACTTGTTTCATCACGGACGAGGTCTTGGCTAGGTAGGGTTCCATCATCCTCCCCTTGTTGAAAAATTTGACCCTCAAATCTGGTGGGTAAGTGTCTGGATAGAAGGGACTCAAATCAGCCACATTAAAGGTGGCTGAAACCTCATAATCACCAGGAAGATCAACCTTATAAGCATTTTCGTTGATCCTCTCCAAGACTTCAAATGGACCTTCAGCTCATGGCATGAGTTTGTTTTTCCTTTTAGAAGGAAACCGTTCCTTCCTCAAATGGATCCATACTAAGTCTCCTGGTTGAAAGACAATCTTTTTCCTATGCTTGTTGGCGTGTGCTTCATAAGCTGCATTAGTCTTCTCAATTCTTGCCCTCACCAACTCATGGAGCTTTTGAATCTCTTTTACTCTTTGTGTTGCATCAACATGTGGCTTTTCGTCTTGGGGCTGTGGGGTAAGATCATTGGGACTCAAAGGATCGATCCCATACACCACCTTGAATGGTGAAAGACCAGTAGCTTTACTAGGGGCCTTGTTGTATGCAAACTCAGCATGCGGTAAGAGTAAATCCCAGGCTTTAGCATTAGCTTTAATCAAAGCCCTTAGGAGAACGCCTAAGGTTCGATTAGTTACCTCCGTCTGACCATCAGTCTGGGGATGACAGGTAGTACTGAATAACAATTTGGTACCAAGCTTCTTCCAAAGGGTAATCCAAAAATGACTGAGAAACTTTGTATCCCTATCTGAAACAATGGATTTAGGAATACCATGCAACCTTGTTACCTCTTTAAAATAGAGCTCGGCAATGTGTGTAGCATCATTGGTTTTATTGCAGGGAATGAAATGTGCCATCTTCGAAAATCTATCTACCACCATGAAGATTGAATCCTTTCCCCTTTGAGTCTTAGGTAGACCCAAAATGAAGTCCATACTCACGTCTACCCAAGGTAGAGTTGGTACGGGAAGTGGGGTGTATAGGCCGTGAGGTAGAGTATGACTCTTAGCTGCTTGGCACGCTCCACACCTCCTAAGGATGTCTTGAACATCCTTTTCCATTCCTGGCCAATAGTAATGTTCCCTTAACATGGTTAAGGTCTTGGTCTCTCCAAAATGACCCGCCAAGGAACCTCTATGAACTTCTCTGATTAGAAGTTCACGAGTGCTACACTTGGGAATACACAATCGTACTCCCTTGAATAGATAACCTTCTTGAATTAAAAAATCTCCCTTGGGGTGCTTTGAACATGCAGCATAAAGATTCCCAAGGTCTTCATTTTCAGCATATAAACTCTTAAGATGCTCAAAACCAAGAATAAGAGCATCTAATTGAAACATAAAGAGATACCTCCTTGATAACGCATCTGCACCTTGATTTAGCTTTCCCGATTTATGCTTAATGGTGAAGTGGAATGACTGAAGGAATTCAACCCACTTAGCATGGCGTGAGTTAAGTTTATGCTGGCCTTGAATGTACTTCAATGCCTCGTGATCTGAATGAAGTATAAATTCACTGGCTACTAGGTAATGACTCCAATATTCTAGGCATCGAATAATAGCATAGAATTCCTTGTCATATGTGGAGTATTTTCTTCTTGAGTCACATAGCTTTTCACTAAAGAAGGCCAATGGCTTTCCTTCTTGAGTTAAAACTCCACCAATCCCTACTCCTAATGCGTCGCATTCAACCTCAAAAACCTTCTCAAAGCATGGCAATGCAAGAACCGGTGCCTGAGTAAGTTTCTTCTTGACTTCTTCAAAGGTAGATTGTGCCTTAGGATTCCATTGAAATAATGAACCCTTTAGCACTTCGGTCATAGGAGACATGATGGTGCTGAAGTTTCGAATAAATCTTCTGTAAAAAGATGTCAATCCATGGAAGCTTCGAACATCATGTATACATTGTGGTTGAGGCCAAGTCCGAATAGCCTCTATCTTTCCTTCATCTACCTTAATTCCCTCACTGGAAACAATGTACCCTAAGAATGTAACCTCATGAGTAAAGAAGGCACATTTCTTAAGATTACCATACAATTGCTCTCGTTCAAGGACATGCATAATCTGATTGAGATGATTTTGATGCGTTTGCTCATCCTTGGAATAAATCAGAATATCATCAAAGTAGACCACCACGAACTTGCCAATATAAGGTTTGAATACTTGATTCATTAACCTCATAAAACTACTAGGAGCATTGGAAAGACCAAATGGCATAACTAGCCACTCTTATAAACCTCCCTTTGTCTTGAATGCAGTCTTCCATTCATCTCCTTCTCTTATCCTAATTTGGTAGTAGCCACTTCAAAGATCAATTTTTGAAAAGATTTTAGAGCCATGTAATTCATCCAGCATATCTTCAAGTCTGGGTATAGGATACCTATACTTGATTGTGATTTTGTTTATGGCTCTACTGTCCACACACATTCATTGGCTGCCATCTTTCTTGGGAACCAATAAGGCAGGTACGGCACAAGGACTTAAGGACTCACGTACAAGTCCTTTTGAGATTAATTCCTTCACTTGCCGTTAAATCTCCATGGTTTTCTTTGGGTTCATTCTATAGGCTGGTTTGTTTGGAAGAACTGAACGAGGAATGAGATCAATGTGGTGCTGGATATCCCTTTTAGGGGGTAAACCCGAGGGTATCTCTTCTGGAAACAAATGACAGAAAGTTTGGATGAGTGATTTGGCAAAGGGGTGAGTTGGTAAGAGGGATTCTGGTTCATCTTGGAGTGTTAAGATCCACTCTTTAAAAGCCTTAAACTCATGATTAGAAGCCTTTAAAAGAGTTTCACTAAAAGTGAGTAAGCAACCAGAATGCTCATGGCCTTTTGTGGGCTTATTTTTGAGGAGTTCGGATGGTGATAATGGCTTTAGGGTAATCTTCTTTCCTCCCTTAGACAAGGAGTATGTATTCAAGAAACCATCATGTGTTACCCTTCGGTCGTACATCCAGGGCCTACCCAACAGTACATGGCATGCATAACATCACACCAAAGTTGGTCTTGATAGTTCTTACCAATGGATAGTGAAATGAGGCACCATGAGTTGACTTGAAGCCCCTTGCTTTGATTTAACCATTGTATATTGTATGGATGGGGATGAGCCGCAGCTTGCAAGCCTAATTTTTCAATCATTGTAAGAGATACCACGTTTGCACAACTCCCACCATCAATAATCAATGAACACACCTTGCCCTGAACCGTGCACCTAGTATAAAAAATGTTCTCTTTTTGTTCATCCTTAGTGCTCTTTTGACCGTTCAAGACTCTCCTCAAAACTAGCATTTCACCTTCATCAGCTTCCTCCTCAATCTCCTCTTGACTCTCCTCATGTTCTTCTTCAGTTTCACCATTAATTTCACCTTCCTTCTCTTGCTCATCCACGGCTTTCCATTCGGCCAAAGTAATCACTTTGCGATTTGAGCACTCCGAGGCTATGTGGCCTAATCCTTGGCACTTGAAACATCTTCTAGTGCTCATGGGATTGGGGTTCGGTCGAACTGGGGGTGTTGGGGCCTTTTGTGGTGCTTGAGTTCTTTGTGGATTGAAAGGAAAGGGATTTTGTGGTTTAGAAACCGGTTGGGAACTCCCCTTGTTAAAGGGTTGGCTCCGGATTGGAAGTTTCGGATTGGGAGGTTTAAAAGTTTGCTTAGCTTTCTTTTGTTGTTCAACTTTGTGAGCAAGCATGCAAACCTCATCAAAAGTAGTATAAGCTTGTAATTCAACAACATTAGAGTACCTATGATCAAGTCCTCCCAAGTCCCTAATAATTGCTTGCTCTTCGGATTCATGTAGATCACATTTAATCACAAGCTTTTCAAACTCTCTAGTATACTCTTCAACACTTAGATTGCCTTGGTTTAGACTATGAAGTTGTGAATAGCAATCTTGAACATACGTAGGGGGTAAAAATCTCGCCTTCAACTTGGTTTTCATCTTTTCCCAAGTCCTGATTTTAGCCTTACGTTTCCTAACTCTCTTAGCACATAAGTTGGTCCACCATAAAGAAGCATACTTACGTAGTCTCAATGCCACCAACTTGACTTTCTTGTCTTTCGGAACGTCCTTGTATTCGAACACCCTCTCCACCGTATGCAACCAGTCCAAGAATTCTTCTGGATCGAGCTTGCCTTCATATTCTGGAATCTCAACTCTAAAATCATTAGAGTTACCTTGCATTCTTTGTTCTGGTCGTGACCTCCTTGATGGTTCTTCATCACTTGAAGATTCCAGGTTATGGCTAAAAACTTGCTCTCGGCCGTGTGGGGCAAAATAGGATGATTCTTCATTCAACTTCTGCTTTTTCTTGAGAAAAGTACCCAATTGCTTGCGTAGGTACTCATTTTGCGCCTTCAGTTCTTGATTAGAAGAAGTAATTTCATGATTACTTTTCAAAACAACGTCAAGCTTCTCTTCTAGGCTTAAACTAGTACTCATGTTCGTACTTGTTCAAGGAATGAACGAATTCTAACTTGTGTTTTGTGAATGGGAGAAGAAAGAAATTTGGATGTGTGGGTTCAATACCAGGCCCAGATGAAACGTAGCTCTGATACCAAATATGATGTAAAGCTCAAGGGAAGAGAAGATCCAAGCTAACCTTACATCAAAAGAGACGAAAGCTTAAAGAATTGTCACGGCCAAGAGTGGCACGGTCGTGCTTGCATGCACGGCCACACCGTGCCAACTTGCTACCCACGAAGCTAGAAACGGCTAGTTTTGCACGGTAGTGGGGCTCTTGAATCTTGATTGGATTGCAAGCCCTTTGGTGAACTGGAATTCGTGGGAATGGATGTAATTGAAGGTGAATGGGATGGATAGGTGAGGGGGCATGAAGAAGACACTAAGTGAAAGAAATCAGCTTGAACATTCAAGCTAACAACCTTACTTAGAAACCGGTGAGATGAACTTGGCTAGGATAGAACTAAACCCTAGGATTGGATACAGAATCACCACCAACCTTTGAGTTTAGGGCCCTTAATCTTGATTAAGATACAGAATCATCACTCAACCAAGGTTAAGACTCATTTGAACACCACTTAGTTTGGCCTAAACTAAGATAAGCAAGTAAGAATTTGAGAGAAAGCTTTCAAATGCTCTCTAGGAAGTTTTTCATTTCAATCTGAAGTGTACCTTCCAAAATGGCCGAAACTTGCTTTTGTTACATGCCTCACAATCATTCTAGCTAGCAAGCAAGTAGGCAAGCACCTCACCTTACCCTCCTAAGGAGGAAAGGTGTTAATTAGCCTTAATCTCCTCGGTTAGGGCTAACCGGTTGCAAAGTGAGCTTAAAACTAATCAAAGTACATCTAAACTAGTAAAGAAAGCAAGACAAATGATTATTACAACTTAATTAACTTGTACTTAAGTCTAAACAACTAGAAACTCAGCAAATGGGCATGTGCACAGCCGAAAAGTGGCTTTCTCCTTTGCGGCTGTCCAATGAGAAGCAAGGAACATCTTTCTTTGTCTCTCTTCTCTCATTGGCCGTTCTTCCCAAGGTTGCAGCTGATCATTGGTGTCTTGAGATGTGTGCCCAGCCTTGAGGGGCGTGCCATATCAGTTGAAGTGAAGAAAATCCACCGGGGGAGGCAAAAATAAGCCGGGACATCAAACCGGGTTCACGGACAGAATTGGACCCGGTTTTCAGGCTTGGTTTAACCATTGCAAAAATGGATATGACTTGGATTTTAACCATGGGGGGGAACTTCAAGATGTGTATAAACCCCCCCAACCAAGAAATTAAGGTTAAACAGAGTCTAAGTGGGGTAATCAAACCTAAACATTCAACCGTGCAAAATTGGTCCCAATCTGACCGGTTGGAGAAAAGCCTTTGATCTTCCATCCTCTTGTGTGCATGATTGGAAATCAATGCTTGAACCTGAAAGTTAACATCATGAGGATTCCAAAAATGCAAAAATATTAATCTTAAGCCACATTGTAGCTTAAGAAACCAGATGCACAAAACCGGGCTTGTTCTGGCCAGTTAGCCCGTTTGATTCAGCTTGAACTTCTTGCAAAAGATGAGCCATCTTCATGGTTTGGGACCTTGTTCTGGGATGAGTTGGACTTGTTTCATCATGAACGAGGTCTTGGCTAGGTAGGGTTCCATCAACAAAGAAGGGCTTGTAGAGATAAGTGACACTGTCAAAAACTCTCTGAACTTTGAGAAAGATATTGTAAGTGATACTGATTAATTTTGATATTTTTTTTTTTTTTTTTGCTTTCTAGTTATTAAGAACCCAAAAAAAAAAAAAATCTACCCCCATGAATCCTAATGAATAATGATGCAGCAAGCGCATTTCGGTTAACAGAATGTGGTACTGTGAGTTTCTATGAGCCAATATAACAGGTATTCACTTAGGTAGTGCTTGGTTTGTGGAAAAATAATTTTTTTAAAAAATAATTTCCCAATTTTCCATTGCTTGGCACAATAAAGTATGGAAAACTATTTTCTAAGGAAAAATCAAATGGAGGAAAATGATTTCCTTTTTGAGAAAATAGGAAGCTGATTTTTTTTCTCTAACTCCTTGATGATATGGTCAGCTAAATTTAGGTGTAAAATTTGATTTCAATAGTTTGAATTGAAACTTAACTATCCCATGGAAAAGATTAAGATAAATTTAAATCTAAATTTTTAGCTCAAATTTCTTTCGTTTAATTGACATTTATCTCACCCACGACAATTCAATCGACATTTTTTGCCACTAAAACAATTCAGTCGGTTTGGATCGAAACTTGATCACTGAATAGAAAATATTAAAATTGGCTCAAATTTAGATTTTGAACTTGATATTCTTTCATTTGCTCTACATTTTTTTTCACAACGACAATTCAATTGATAGTTTTAGTCCTTAAACAATGTAGTTAATATTGTTCACAACTAGAACAATTTCAATAGTTTTGGACGAAACTTGATCATCGGATAGAAAAGATTAAAATGGGCTAAAATCTAGATTTTGAGCACGATATTCCTTCATTTGGTCAATATTTTTTCTGTCACAATAATTTAATCGATATTTTTTGCCACTCAAACAATTCAATCGATGTTTTTCGTCACTAAACTAATTTCAATGGTTTAGTTTGAAAATTGATTATTCGAGAGGAAGTATTGAAAAAAAAAACTCAAATATGAATTTTAAGCTCAAAATTCCTTCATTTGGTCAACACTTATATCAACTACCACCATTCAGTCAATATTTTTCACCACTTAAATAATTCAGTTGATATTTTCCTCTTTTTCATGAAAAATAATTTATCTTGTACCAAACAATGGAAAATATGATATGAAAATCAATTTTCCTTGAAAAGACATTTCCCACAGAAAATGATATGCCGGAAAAGCCATTTTCCTTCCAACCAAACACTACCTTAATATGTTTAATCTTTTATAAATTATATGAGTGAACTTTAGTTAAACCAAATTAGCTTGTACGACAACTTAATCCAATGCAATGAGGTTTGATGAACTTTACGTGGATTTCAAATTAAAGTTAGATTTCTCATACCTTACAATTTTTTTTTTTTTTGAGTGAAGTCTAATTTGATTTTCCTTGCCTTGTCGCTTGTTTATGAGTTCAAACGATCTTGATCCTCTTACGTAATTTTGTCCTTCATTCACCCTACTTTTTCATTATTGTTTCCTTCCTTGCATCTCCTATATTTACAAAGTTTTAAATTACCATTTAAACCATTTTACTCACACAAAGTTCCTACTTTTTTCCTTTTGGACCTTTTAACTATTTTAGGCCTTGATCAGTATCTCTCTTTGGATATATTTTATTTACTTTCTAATACTTGTTTAAACTTTTTAATCTTCTTGTAGATGCCCAACACTCATAGCGGACAATGCAAACATGATGATAGCCTTGTAGTTAGAGAGCTGAGGATCCCGAAAATGTCAACCCCCCCCCCCCCCCCCGGCAAGGATAAATGCTCCCCCAAAAAAAAAAAAGAACAATTCATGGAGTTATATATTATGGATCCTTTTAAGTTATCAATTATGAAAAAAATTGATTTTCAGTATTGCGCTAGTTATGTTGTTAATGAACTTTATGTATGTAAAGATATATATCAAATGATTTTTTTTACTATGATTTTGTCTGCTTTATTTTCATTTATTAAGATATGTTTAAAGAATATTATAAAGTTATTAACTGGTGATATTAATCTCATGATAACTTACATTGACAAAGTTTAATTTACAACGTAATTATTATTATAATAATTTAAACATATATCTTGTGACAAATGTGAGTTGCCACAAATAAATTTTTACCACCAAAATAAGGTGTTTAGCAAATCATCTATGCCAAAAAATTCATTGTTTTGTAGCAAAATTACTTCCTTGGCAATGTTAAACTTGCTACAAATTATGATATTTTGTAGCAGTCTAATACTTGTGGCAACGTCAAATTTGCCACAAAAGCCCTACAGCTTGTGGCAATTTCAAATTTACCACAAAAGGTTTTTGTAACGAGCTTTGTCATTCTTGTGGCAATTTTTCAAAATGCCACAAAAGACTATTGTAGTAAAATTGGGACATATAGTTGCAAAATTAATGCTAAAAAAAGCAATTTTCTTGTGTTAGGATTTACTACCTTCTTTAACTAACATATATGATTATGGTGGTGGTGGTGATGGTGAGGATGGTGGTGGTGGTGGTGGTGGTGGTGATGACGATGATGATGATGATGATGATTATTATTATTATTATTATTATCATCATTATCATCATCATCATCATCAGCTGAAGGCTTACTTAAAAAGAAAAGTAAAATGTAATTCTCTTCCTGTATCTTTCACAACTAATGCAAACAAAATGACTCTCTTTTTAAGGCTCATGAGGCAAGCAAATAATAACATTAATGTAGCATTTGGTTGAAAGTAATGCAATCACTACGCAATGAAATCAACCATGTAATGCAATTGTTAGTGTAATGAAATGGAATAATAATTACATTATAATATTTGGTTACAAAGTTTTAACAAATGTAATGGAAAAAATTCATCTACAAATAATACTTAATTTTACACGTGACGTGAAGTACTTGCAGTTCAATTCGCATTTTATATTTGCCTATTTTAATTATTTATATCTTTGTTGACAATTATCATCCAATGTCTAATCATCATGATTACGATATTTCATATGAGACTTACTTCACTCCTTCACTCTATTTCTTCTAGATTACAATAATATAACATTGTTCAGGTTGACCAAGTAGAGAGAAGATGATGATGATGATGATGTGAGAGAAAGAGAGAGAGACATGATGTCTAGAACGTACAAAAATATTGTTACAATAATACGATCATGGTCTATGTTAAAATTTATCTAATATGGAGAGGAGAGAGAGGGGTGAGGGGGGCTTCAAACCTTTAAAAAAATGGTGCCAAAGTAATAAGAGATGAGAAGTAGAAGAGAGACAATGGAGTGAAGAGAGAGAAAATTCTCAAATATAATAGTTTATAGTTGGATAGACTTTGATTCAAAGGTATGCAATCATAATAGTTTTGAAAAAATCAAGTAATTGTAGTTGCATAGATTGAGGTAAATATGATTACAATGCAATCTTGATTACATTTCTCAATGATAACTAAAATGGTAATGGAATCACCATTACTATTTTGATTGCATTACCACTTTGATTACATAGAACCAAACAAGCCATAATGGTTTTGGAAGGAGAGCGAAGCATGAAAAGGCCCCCCTCAAGAAAAAAATCACTGCTAGACTCATATAATTAATTAAACCACTCTTTTAGCTATATATATAAAAGACAAAAGACATAAAAACACTTCCTTTTAAATGCTCCCTCCTTCTAATCTTGATGATAAAGTAATGGTAAGTCGGATGTCATGTGCTTCACTTACGGAAGTGTTACAATCGTGGATACATGATCTCGATGACGAGCTCTTTGTTGTTTGCCTCACTCTAGTGTGGCTATCACGGAGCTCAAGGAACGAGAAGATCTTCAAAAGAAGCTGTGCACCAGGTTTTTCATCGAGCAAAGAGCTGTCCACTACGTGCAGGATTTGGCTAAGCTTGAGGAGAACGAAAGGGCGCAAGTATCTACATGTCAAGCAAGGACAACCGGAGTCTGGGTGGCGCTACCTGCTGGGATGGTCAAGCTCAATATGGAAGCCTTGACTGTAGTTGAAGGATGGATAGGACTGGTGGTAGTGATCCGCAATGACAGAGGCGAGGTCCTCTTGGCAGATATTAAAAGAGGTAGAGCATGGCGGGAGCCAAGAATAGCCAAAACTAAAGCATTCTCATATGGGCTTCATCTAGCAAAGAGATTTACCTGTCATAGGTTGTTTTAGAGCCAAATTTTCTTTCTTTGGTTCAAAGGGCGAAAAACCTCGGTTCTTTTTTCTCAGATTTTGATATCGTTCTTGATGATATTTTGTTTAGTAATTGTTATTTTGAGTTATATGTGTGGACTCACATTAAGAGAGTGATGGAAATGATGTGACTGTTAATCTTGCGATTATCCCTCATGCTGATGAGCCCAGTCACACGTCAAGTTATGTACCTGTGGACATTTCATCCCGTGATTAATATTATTCGCGTGCCGCCTTCTCAAAAAATGATCCATCCGTCCCTCAATGATTATCCTCCTTTTTATTTTGATTTGTCTTATTTTAATTGTCCTACTTCTTATTTGGTTTAGTATGATTGCCCAACTTTATCCTTAATTAAATTGAGTAAATAATTTAAGATAGGGGTAGACTCAACTCCATATAAAACACAATCGATAATTTAAGTAAATCAACAAGTATTCATATACCATTTTTAGATTGTTTAATATTTACCATAAGTCAAAGAGAATGGTTATTCAGAGACGGAGGGAATATGAATGAATGCTATATGCTTCAAATTTGGTATTAATATTGCTTCTTGTAATAAGGAATATATTATATGATGTATCTCTTCCTCAGCATGGATTGTAGAGGAAATGAGTCAATCACATTATTGGTCACTAAGGTTCTGTTTGGACCTTGAAAAATTTGATAGAAAGAAAAAAAATTTAGAAAAGTTACTTGTTTTTCTTGTATTTGGTTTAGAGAAAATCACAAAGAAAAAAAATGTGGAGGAAAGTTTGGTGGAAAAATTGTTAGAAACAAGTGACAAAATTTTTCTCATAAAATTGTGAGGAAAGTTTGAGGAAAATTCCCAATCTTCTCCAACCTTGTATTATTTAGACGGCATCAAAATGATTTAAGTAGTTCATCAATATTTAAATTTCTCATCCAAATTCTTGTATTTTTTCCTTGATCCAAACAAGAGAAAAAAACTCATTTTCTTCCTACTTTTTTTTCCTTCACATTTTTTTCCTTCAACTTTTCTTTCCATCAAATTTTCTAAGAACCAAACGGAGCCTAAAGTAGAAAGAGACACCAAAAAAAAAAAAAAAAAAAAAGAGGCACTTGGGTCAGGTGACAAAATGGTATTAACTTGCTTAAGTCATGAAGCACCTATTGTCTCGCTTAGTTTGCAGTAATCAGTATTATATTACAGTCCTAGTCTTCTCTAACTAGGTAACCCAAGAACACCTAACTCAAGCGTTAGAACAAATTTGTAAAAAAGGCTGTCATATATAGTAGTTGGACTTGACAAAAATTGACCCGACCCGAAAACCTGACCCGTACTCACCCAAAAGTTTTGGGTTTTGAACACGATTTTCTCGACTCGAACCCGAAATAAACTGAACCTGAAAAACCCACAAAACTTTGGGTCAAACCTAAACCCGAATCCGCTCGCTCAACCCGAATATTATATCCTTATTTTTATTTTTCCTTAATTTTTTCCCTTAACAATGATAGTTTTTCATTATCATGAATCGTTTAGAGAGACGTTTTTTAACTATCGCATATCTTTTCAAATTAGACAATAGTACCTGTTCTTTCCGAAATTCATTCTCATAAAATAACGTCATATACAAGTTATAAATGGAATAATTTCCGAAATGGGTATGAAATATCTAGTGTTAAGAAAATCAATTCAGAATAACATAAGTATTAAAAATGTGCAAGTCATACTATTATATTCCTAGTGAATTGAATAGCTCTCATCGTATTTTAAATAATATTACTCTATAATAATCTAAAATTTTGATGTTATAATTAATAAATAATTTTAATATTTTATGCGCCTATAATATTCTTTCATTTGACTTCTAATTGGCCTCAAACTTGATGTCAGGAACAATGGACCAATTTGTGTTCATGTTAGAATCAACCCACTAATAAAGTATACATGATTAGGTAATGGTAGGTTAATTAACAAAATATCGAATCATTCAATGGGTTATTAACAGATCAAACCGCTCCCACCCGTTATCATGCTTTAGATGGGTTAGCCCATGAATGACCCGACCTATTATTAATATTTAATACACGAACCAACACACTCAAATGCGACTTAGCGTCTACCGGTGCATGACATTCATATATCATATTGTAAAGTTTAAATATTTTTTATATTCTTTTAAGAAATTATAATTAGAACGTTTGTTCGTTAAATATAGACAATTTTAAGTAATAAATATGGCAAGATTTTGATTTTTACAAAAAGAGAAATAACTTACTAAAACGGCGCTCCAAACTGTTGGGTTGACCCGAAACCCGTAAAACCGAAATACACCCACCCGTATTTTACCCGAACCCAAAATACACCCGATCCGTATTTTACCCGAACCCGAATACATCCAATCCGTATTTAACTCGTCCGACCGAACTGACAGGTCTAGCACAAGCCCAACAAACAAGCAATCAAACAAATAGTGGCCACATAGCAAGTTTAAACCCAATGTTTTCAATTCAATTCCTTGGTATTGTAATATATTTACTTGTAGGCCGATGCTAAAGTGCATGCTTTGACGTGAGTGTTGTAGCCAAACTATTTACCAAATTCACGGTTCAACCCTGCTTGTTGTCAGCATCTTTTCCTTTTTATTTTACTTTTTTCTAACGTACTTTTCTTTCTCTTTCTCCTTTTACACCATTTATTTATTGATTTATTTGTCGCTTGAATTGCTTTTAAATTATTTGCAATGCAGTTTTTTTTCCTTTTCTTAGGCTTCATCCCCTCTTTAAAGATAAAAACAAAATTTTGTACTTTCTTTTTCAATTCTTGAACATTATTTTGTCGACCTAATTGTTATATTTTATTCCTTGCTCTTTTTAAATTTCTTGTTTATATTTTAAGCACTAATTATTTTTTGTCTTCTCCTCTCCAAATCCAAAAAAATACAAAGTATCTTTATGTGATTTTCTCAGCATGCTTTAATTATTCTTTATTTTACCTTCACATCGTGTTTCCCTACAATCAACCAAAGTGTTTATTTGTGAGCTGAAATTTTTTTATCTACATTACTATTAAAATTATCATTAACTAATAATAACTACTATTAATCATATATAATAATTTCTATTAACTAATATAATAATAGTAATTAATAATTAATAATAAAAACGATAATAAATCATAATATCAATTGTTAATATTAATAATTGTTAATAATAATTATTATTAATTAAAAATAATTACGGTAATAATAATTATTAATTAATAATTAAAATAATATTTAATCATTAATAATAATTTTTATTAATTTAATAAAAATAATTAAAAATAACAATTAAAACAATAAGTCTTATTAATATCAATAATAATAATCATAACTATTGTTAATATTATGATAATAATTATTAATATTCAAATGACAATTAAAATTTATAATAATAATTATCAAGAAAAACAATTATTATTATAATAATTATTAATATTATTAATGAATATTAGTAATAATTAAAAGAATAATTAATGTTGTTGTTAATAATATTTAATATTATTACTATTTATAATAATAATAAATATTAATATTAATATTCTCCAAAAATACTAATTACTAATATTAATACTAATTCATAATTATAAAAACAATAATATTTTTATTAATAATAATAATTCATTATTATTAATATAATAACTATTGTTCAATAAATAAATAATTTATTATTAATAATTATTTTTATTTTATTATTATTATTATTAAAATAATTATGATTAGTATTATCATTAATTAATTATTAATAATTGTAAGTAATAATTATTAATAATAATCATAACAATAGCTGTCATTTATTAACAATAACAATAACAAGAAGTCATAATAGTGGTCATTATTATTAATAATGATTAACGATGGTAGTTACAATAATAATTCTCATTAATACTAACAATAATAATCATGATAATGGTTAATATTTGATATTAATATTACTATTGATAATTACTAATAATTAATAATTAATAAATTGTAATTATAATTATTATATTTATTATTGATGAAAATTAGTGGTAATTACAATAATAATTATTTAATATGAATAATTTTTATTATTTCTATGAATAATACTAATTATTATTAATACTAATATTAGTAGTCATAAATATTAATAAAGCTGATAGTTAATAATATTAGAAATAATAATTACTATTATTAATATTATGATTATTAATAATTAATATTAGTAATTATTAATATTAATAAATATTATTTAATAATTATTTATTTAATTAGCTAATAATAATTAATTAATTAATTGTTATTAGAAATAATTATAATTAATATTATTATTAATTAATAATTATTAACAATTAAAAATAATAATTATTTATTAATAATAAAAATAATAATTAATCATAATAATAATTATTATTATTAATTATAATAGTTCACAATAATAATTACAATGAGTTGGAAGGAGTGGAACAGAGTGGGAAGGGACCATTTAGCCACAAAAAAAGTAGAGCCCTAGATGAGCAAAAAGAAAACAAGAAAACCAAAAAATCTGACATCTAAAAGCATCGCATTTTTATTGGCTTAAGTTTTTTTCCCCTGGGAAAACATAATTCTAAACACATGTATGCTAAGTAAGTTTTCAATGATATACAATAACAATTACTAGAACACTTATGACAACAATAGTAGTATACATTTTACAACATAATTGTAAACACATGTATGCTAAGTAAGTTTTCAATGATATACAATATCAGCATTAGGTGATTAAAAAAATAATTATGAAAACATGTTTGTCAATAGACTTTACAAATATTCGTAAGGATATAGCCAATACAACTGCTAGCATGATTATAAGAATCGAGATCTCAGCAAAGGCAATTTCTTCATGGAAGATTATACGAATAGACGATAATGAAGAAGAGGAAGAGAAATTAAAAAAAAATCCTTTCCTTTTTTCCCTTTTGATGGAAGCATGTATCCGTGGTTGCTTTCTTCATTTTGTTGTAAGTTTTAGATAACTTTTTGTGGGCATCTTGGTTTTATTTGGTTTTTCTTTTGTTTTTTGTTTTTGGTGGTTTAGTAAAATCCAAACATATCATAGAGAAGGGTAAGCTACCAGGTTAGGAGAAACAATTGATCAGCATAAGGGAAAAATCTGGCGAAGGACATTACGTTGACTGTTTCAGTAAATATGTTAAGGACTTTGTGTTGGTGTTACATTTGTATCAATTGGGATATTTGTAATGTTTTTATATTTTTATATCAAGAAAAAGAAATGTATATATATTTTGTTGTGATCAAGAAAAAAATTGTATGAAGTTCAAACGTATAAATTCAAAATATTTAATTTCAAATTTGAAATTTCAAAATTTTATTAATGTATGAATTCAACAGAGCAAAATTACGTTACTACACCTGGCATATTTAAAAATGATTTTTTAAAATTTAAGACAAATATGTGATGGAAATATTGATGGAACTCCCTCATAATATTGATAGAAAAAGTAGCATTTGTCACAGATTGAGACCAAGTCCATCACTACTTTCGTCAAATTTCCTACACCATCACAATCTAAGAAATCATCCACCTTATAATGGGGCAGTGGTTTTCGTCAAAATATCCATCAAAATGTGTATTAACAGACTGTCTGTCCATCAAAATTTCTGTCAAGATATACACTAATAGACCTCACAGTCTGTCAGTATGGCCCATCGTTACAAATTTGACTGGTTGTCAAGACATCAAAATAATCCACCACTAATTTTGGCCAGCGTTTTTTTGACACACATAAGAAATTCCATCACAATTGTCAAATTCCATTAAAAATATGGCCAAATTTCATTTTAAATTTTTGTCACTTTTTAACTGTTTTCTTGTAGTGTAAATAAACATTCACTAAAAATCAAGATAAAAAGGCACTACTAAGACTCAGTCAACCAACGCAAGACTCGATTTACAACCTAGTTGCACAAATTTTCATCCTCGGGAATGGCGCTATGTGAAATCTACACGCATACGGTTTATTTAATACTCGATGGCGTCGATCCATAGGGATGGATTATAAGATTACATCACCACCTAGCCTAACATAAAATCAAAATTTGAAATAGATTTTATTGGCTCAAATACAGAAAAGACAATGCCATTAGCTAAGCTAAAAATCCCAACAGAAATGTTGGTTATCACAATTTAAAAACCAAACTAAAATTCTTGTTTTATTGCTTCCTTAACATCCTATCATCACTCACCATCCTTTCTACCATTTAAATTAGGTTTTAAGTTAGATTAGAGTAATAGATAGCGAATTGAAGTGAAGATTTTGCAATGATTTCATACCGAGTTTACGATGGATGAATTCAAATGCATTCTTTGGGTGAGCATTTCTCTTCTCCTCTTTTCTATTCTCTTTTTCTTACTTTAGAATTTCTGTTTTGTAATGTGGATCAGGTTTCATTGTTTTGATCTTGGATTTATGCAAATACTAACTAATTGTTCGATCTAGTGTTAGTCTCCTTTGGTACTTTGATATTGTTAGATTATTCTATCAAATCTTAGATGCTTATTATCTAAAGAGAAACTTGATTATTTTCTTACATGTTTTGGGTATTGGACGAAGAATTGAAAGGTGACATTCAATATTGGAATCTTAGGATTTGAGTTGACTGTGTAGAGTCTTAAGAAAGTCACACCAATTGAGAAGCCATGAATTTGATAATCACATGTTTAATGAACCTAAACAAATTGAGAGCCTTTTAGAAAAGGTAATTGGCTATATTGGATATTTCACTTCACCTTGAAAGTCAATAGTGATACTTTGATCATCAACTTTAAAACAACCAATTGAAGAAGTACTTGATTGATACTTAGATTGGGTGATTGCTTGTTCATGATTATTTATTTGTTAGATTAGATTCTTGGTTATTTTAATTTTAATCTCCAGTTTTGGTTCGCTCACCCTTTCTTGAAGGAATATAACTGGGTAGATTGACTTAGTCCTTGTGAAAGACGACCTTGACAACACCACCGTATGCTTCTCGCCTTATCAGTGGCCTATATAAAAATATATAAACTTAAACGAAACACCTAGATTAATAAATTTGCAACATTATTGTAATTTCTTCCATATATGATGTCAGATGACAATAGCCAACATAAGTAGTGCACTATGCCCAGGCTTTGGGTAAAATTTTCCTACATTAATATTTGTACACTTGAGCATCCTAACTTAATCAACAGCTCAAATCATCCCAGCAAAATGGTAGTTATTAATTAATTTTTAAAAACAAGTAAGGAAAACTAATAACATAAGATAAATATAAGTAACAAAATAAGTTTGCTTGGTGATGGTTTTGTCCTATCCAATTACTATTTTTCATAGAGGAAGTGGGCTTTGTCTCGTTTATATCACTTAATAATTTATTTACAACAACTACTACTCTCAATGTGAGTCTTAATTAATAATCCATTTATTAATCTTAATTATTTTTCACTCGGCCTTATCATAGGATAATTTATGTAGTTTCCACCTTGACAAGTTCACTCCCCCTAAAATTTTTAAAATTTTCAAATTTAGATGTTGATTTCATTTGGTCTTATCAACTTATGAGTTAAATGTAGAAATACATTTCCATATTGTGTTGTTCACTTTCTCAATCCCACCATAGATAAGATTTAACCACCTTAATAATTCACTCCCTTTCCCCCTTCTTCCATGGCCAGCCATTAAATCTTAAATCTGCTTGAATCCAAATTAAACAACCACCATACATGAGATACTTTGAGCGAAGACTTCCATTGATTCAATTTCGATAACCATGTATCTTTCTTTGTAGTCGACTTTGCTCTCTCTCTCTCTCTCTCTCTCTCTCTCTCTCTCTCTCTCTCTCTCTCTATGTATGTGTGAAATATAAGTAGTAGTTAATAGTTAACATTTGAGTAGAATGATTCCTTACCTCCCTCGAGCAGCCTGGCATCACCTTACCCAGCACCCCCTCAGTCCTAGGCAATGGTCACTAGCCGACACCTCCACTAGTGAGCAAAAACCACCCCTAATATATGGTCGAACATCTAAAAGATCAGTGACCAAGTTTCATTACCGTCTAGGTTGTCTTTGATAGAGTATAGTGTACCCAAGAGGAAGGCTTTAAACTAGCTTGTCGATAAAGGACATCGACTGTAGCAAATTTAGCCAGCAGCAGTGAGTTCCCCTCGCACCTCTCGCTCTTACTTACCTTGGTTTGCACATCCTCTATTTTTAGCCTCCTTTGGTCCTACCACTTTGCCCGACCACATTGTAATACCCTTCCCTCCACCACTCTTCGGCATTGACAAGGCAGTCCTTACTAGAAGATTAGGGATTTGGATGACAATGGTATTGGGGAACTTACTGAGGCTGTATTGAGCATTACGAGCTCAGCCCAGCTCATCTCTATTTTGTGTTAAGAGAGCTGAGATGGGCCAGAAAGTCTGTCCTCATTACTTCCCTTTTCAGTGAAATTCCCTTGCAAGGTCTCTACGTTGTTCTTTTGTTTTATTCATATATTGACTTCTAGTGTTGTTATTCTTTTAGGGGTGCAGTTATTATTTTTTATTTTTAAGTTTATTTTTCTTTTTCTTGTTTCACCTTTTATCTGCATATTATATTGTAATTGTCCTTTTGGTCTTTTAGATAATTTTTTTACTAATCTCTGTGGAGGGTTGACTTGCAAATCTTATTTCTTTTGTTATATGCTTGAGTAATATTTATTACTATCTTTTCTGTGTGTTGTTGTCTTTAATTTAGGACATTGGCTTGAAAGGGAGTGTTGCACTAATTTGTGTTTTTTTGTTACCCTAATGTCCGAGTTTTAATTATTCTTGATTTGTTTTCTTAATTTGTTTTGTAAATTGATTTAATTTGCTTTATTTATGGTTATTATTTATTAGCATTATTTTGCAATTGTTGAGTGAGTACTTGTTGTGTCTGGACTTATTAGGTCCTCATTTCATTATTATTGTTATAATTGTTGCATTTGTAATTAGTGTGTTAATATTTTTGATATTATTTTATTTTATTTTATTAATATTTTTATTTTTATTGTTGTCATCGGTGTTATATTTTTAAATATTATTTTTTCTCTGCTCTAGTGGCAACTAAAGTAGTAGTCAATACTTGTCCTTGGGGGGTGACGGGTTAGCAGTAGAAATGGGTTTGTTAGGATGCCTTTAGTGACTTGGAATATTGGGATGCTTACGGGCAAGTCTATAGAACTAGTTAAAACATTATATAGGCGTAAGATTAGCATAGCTCATATTTAAGAAACTAAGTGGGTGGGGTGCTAAAGCAAATGAGATTGTTGTTGTATTCAGGGTTTAATAGAGCCAAAAGTAAAGTTGGCATTTTGGTCAACAAGGAGTTAGTTGAGCAAGTTATGGAGGCGAGGTGTAAGAGTAGTCACATTATGTCTATCAAATTAGCGGTAGGATCAAATATTCTTAACACAGTTAGTGTTTATGCACCTCAAATAGGTTTAGCAAAAGATATTAGGAGACTATCTTTGGAGGAATTGGATGGCGTTATTGTTAGAATGTATAAGGTTTTGATGATAACAAATCCAAGTGTTGTAGTTGTTGTTGTTGTTCCAAACAGGCTTTACCAACAGGGCCTTACTGCTGTTTTTCAATATATTAAAACTGCTTGACTAATGGTCTATCAAGAATAGGTACTCAAGTCAACGATGTAAGAACAACCATGAGGAACAGGCTCTGTAAGGTGTTTGAAACATGTCCTGTGAAGTGTTTGAAGCATAGGATATAAGTGCAGCCGTGAGGAACAGGTTCTGTGAAGTGTTTGCAGCAGATTCGTCTCTCTACAAGATGACTAGTGGTTACAACAAGATGTCTTGATTTAATTTGGTTTTATATTTTTAGACTCTTGTTAATATGCCAATCAGAAACTCTTAACTTACCACTTACTTGAAACGGTTTTGTTTTCTTTTGGTAAATATTTCGGATCACCCTTCAGAACAATCCTGGAAACAGGGTGATCAGGGTGTTTCCAGAATAAGCTGCGAAAAACTGTTTTGCACGATTTTTATCTTTTGAATTTTGAGCAGCTTCTTCAAGGATTTGCAAGAAAGATTTTTTATGGAGTATCTTACCCCTTATCCTAAAAACGGTTATTAAAATCTAAGGGGATTTGCAAAATCTTTTTTGAATAAAAAGAATATCCAATTTTTGGCAAGTGGATAAGGTTGTTGAGAAAAACATGGGCTAGTTGCTGAGAATCACCGCCTTATGCACACGGTTTAGGAAGTGTTTCCAGCTCATGTTTCCTCATCCCTTGTGGCTAAAGAATTCTATATTTTTTAGGGATTTTAGTTTCCAAAAATTTGAGGAATTGTTTTTCCAAGCACTATATAAAGTCGCTTCTTAGAACGATAGAAGCATCGGTTTTCAAAAAGAAAAATTCAGTGTTCATGAGCTTAAAAGTTTGAAAAGAAAACCGTGTCTAGTAAGTGAGTTATTTGAGCTTTCAAAGTTGGCATACTAGGACTTCATTGTACCCTATATTAGCTTAGTTGAGAAGCATTATAATAGGGTGTTTTTCTTTATACTCTTCTTTCACAAAAGTGAGTTGAGTGTGTGTCCAAATCAAGGGGATTTTGGACGTGGGGTAACCTGTCTCAGGGAAGACGGTTACGTGGGTTGCAATTTGTAACAAGGTGTGTTACTATTGTAACGTGATTAGCCCGTTTAGTGAAGTGTTTAAATCCTACAGGAGGTAGGTCGTGGTTTTTAACCTCAGTTGGGCTAGAGGTGTTTTCCACGTAAAAATCCTGTGTCCATTATTTCCGCATTCAATTTTGTTGGATTTTCGCTTCTGCTTATCTCAGAAACAACCTGTGCAAACAGGGCCTAAGAATGTTTGCCAGCAACTTGCGAAAATCGGACACCACAATTCACCCCCCTCTTGTGGTTGTGTACTCTCTAAATCAGCAGTTATCCAAAGTATGCCATATATTGAGAACTTGTCATCGCGGATAACTTTATTGGGCATATAGGAAGAAAAGGATATGGTTATGGCACGACACATGGAGGTTTTGGGTATCGAGATAAAAATAGTGGAGGAATGTCTAGTTTGGACCTTGCGGTTGCATATAAATTATTGATTGTTAACTCTTATTTCAAGAAAAGGGAAGAATACTTGGTGACTTTCAAGGGTCGAAACACTAAGATACAAATGGACTACTTTTTGGTAAGGGTGAACAATAAGAGGTGGTGTAAAGATTATAAAGTGATATCGAACGAGTGTTTGATGACACAGCATAGGTTATTAGTTTTGCATGTGAAAGTTAGAAGTTTGAAGAGAAAAAGGAGAAGTGTTGGGAATGTCAGAAGTAAATGGTGGAATCTAATTGGTGATATTGCGACTAAGTTGTGCAAGAGGATTAAAATAGAAGAAAATTGGAAAATTGCTGGGAATGCTGATATATATGGGGGCAACGGCAGAATATATTTGGAGAGTAGCTAAGGAAATCTCTGAAGTCTCTAAAGGAGGCAGTAACACAATAAAAGGAGTGTGGTGGTGGAATGAACAGGTGAAGTGGAAAGTACATGTGAAACAAGAGGCTTACAATGCTCAAGTAATGGAACGGAGGAAGAAAAAGAGGTTAATACAGTGAGCTACAAGATGGTGAAAAGAGAAGAAATGAAAGCAGTCACCGTAGCATAGAATAACACATATGAAAGATACTATTAGAGACTAGAGTCTAAGGAAGGAGAGAAGGAGGGTCTTAAGCTAGCCAAAGCCAGTGAAAAAGAATAGGAGTTTTGAGTAACGTAAGGTTCATTGAAGATGAAGAAGATAAGGTCCTAGTTGAGGATACCAAAATAAAGGAAAGATGGCAATACTATTTTACAGGCTCTCTAATGGGCTGAGATTAGAAGAATCCCAATGTAGCAACAAAGTTACCGGGACAACTAACAAAACTCTGGGTTTAACCACCTTATCACCAAAGCAAAGATTAAAGATGGATTAAGGAAGATGAATTGTGGAAAGGCAATAGACCCATATAGCATCCCTGTAGAAATTTAGAAGTGTTTGGATGAAGAGGGCCTTGATTGGCTAACAGAACTACTTAATATTATCTTTAGGACTGTAAGGATGGCTCAAAAATGAAGATTTAGATAGTTGTCCCATTATATAAGGATAAGGGTGCTATCTAAAACTACAATAACTATAGAGGTTTAAAATTGCTTACTCAGGCTATAAAGTTGTGGGAAAGAGTGATTAAGGAAAGGATGAGGGAGGTTTAAACTATTTTGCAGAGCTAGTTTAGTTTTATGCCAGGTAGGTCACATATGGAGGCTATCCATCTCATATGTAGACTCACAAAATTCTGTAAGGATAGAAAAAAAGGATCTCCACATGGTGTTCATTAACTTGGAGAAAGCATATGATATTGTACCCAGGTAACTATTATGGAGGTGCTTGGAGAAGAGAGACGTCCTGTTATTAAATATATGTATGAGGTAGTAAGGATGAGAATTAGGATCTCAGGAGAGGATATGGATGACTTCCTTACAGATATCAAGTTCTATCAAGGATCAACACTGAGCCTGTTTCTTTTTACCATGGTTATGGATGAGCTCACTAAAGAGATTCAACATAAGGTACCATGGTATAGGCTATTTATTGATGCCATAGTTCGTATTGATAAAACTAAGGATGGACTTAACCCCCAAGTTGGAGCGGTGGAGAGAGACACTAGAATTTAGAGGTTTTAAGTTGAGTAGGTCAAAGACTGAATACTTAAAATGTTACTTTAGTGATCAGGAAGGAGCTATTGAAGAAGAAGTAACAATTGGGGGTGTAGCTATACCAAGGGTTAAAAAGTTTAGATATCACGGCTCAATTATTCAGGAACAAGGAGATATTGACAATGATGTTAACCAAAGAATAAAGGTAGGATGGTAAAAATGGAAGAATGGCTCAGGAGTGTTATGTGATAAGATGATCCCACTAAGATTGAAGGGGAGAGTTTATCATATGGTTATTAGACCAGCTTTATTATATACTGTGAAATGTTGGTTAATCAAGAAAAGTCAAGTCCAAAGGTGATTATTACTGAGATGAGGATGATCCGTTAGATGTGGCCACACTAGATTGGATAGGATCAGAAGCGTAGTGATCAAAGATAAAGTGGGAGTGACACCCATAGAGGATAAGATGAGAGACGCTAGACTTAGGTGGTTTAGGCATGCAAGGAAAAGGAGTATAGACAAACCAGTAAGTGTTGAGTTAAAAATACCGCAAGTGCACGGTGCCAATTGTAGTTAGCAATGGCAAGTACGAGTCGTATTCCACAGGGAACTTGGTTTTAATCACTAGATTGACTGTAACACTTAATTCAGGCAAGATCAAAAGGAGAGTTGTTGAATACATAAATCAATAATAACGAAGCTCTTAGATTGGGGTTCACCATAATATTATGCTTCTTGGGTTGTTGTCTAGGTTATGCAAATACGCCCACATGTTTGATTGAATTGGATTGATTACAAATTTGGGTCCATCTATGCCTACTTTCAAAGGTCATTAGACTAACTAAGTAATCCTAGTTATCTATTTTCATGAAACTAGGGTTAACAAAGTCACAGAATCGAGTAATCTTTAATCCCGTATTGAAACCCTAACTATTTTCATGTTAAAGTATTAATCGCTCACTAAGTCACTCTAAGTTAAGGATTCAACTTTCATTAACCTCCTAAACCCTAATTAAGAACGTGGATCCATCCCTCTCAGGTAATCCATCGAACACTTGGCATACAAAGTGACAATTCAATAACAACCATGGGTTCGTATTCACAAAACCTAGAACATAATCCCAATTCACATAATAGGGGCTAATTCCAATCTAAGATGCGGAATTTAGCCTCTAAACATCGAAACAACTACAAATCTAAGTGAGGAATTGAAGAACATAATTAGGGTACGAACCTTGATGGAAATCGCAAAGGAAGATGAATAGAAACAAACTTCAATTGAATTTCAAGCGTCTTGGCACAATCTCCCAATCAAATTCAAAACAACTACCAAATCTAGATTAAAGTGTAGGAATACTCAAAAAAAGAGCTAAAAATCGCCCCAGAGGGAGAGCTTTTCTAAAAACTGAAAGATGATTCCTCAAAACTGCCGTCGATAAAAGTTAACGTCGCGCAGTCACTAGAGAGGCACGGTCGTGCCACTTCGCTGCCCGCACCTTCCTTGGCTCTGGTCATGGCACGGTCGCGACACGTGGCACGGGATCCTCGTGCTAATTCCCTGGTATGTCTTTAAAGCTCCCGTTGACCTCTTCTTTGCCTTAAAACCGTCCCCTTAGCCCTCTTTTTTGCCAATATTAGCGGATGTGTCGTTTTCTCAGTAAAAACTCCTGAAGGCACGAACAAACACGATATGAGCGTAATTTAGACCAAAATGGGCCAATTTAACCCTTTCTTATTAGAATTTGACATGGATTAACAGAAGAAAAAGGGTCAACCAGGGGCTAAAATGAGGTCAAAATAGAGGTTTATCAGTGAGAAGATGTGAAAGAATTGTTCTCTTAGTTATAGAAGGGGCCGAGGTAGACCTAAAAAAAGTTGGACCAAAGTGATTAGACAAGATTTGAATAACTTAGCTTTAACGAAGGACATAGCCCAAGATAGAAGGTTTTGGAGGTCAAGGATTAATATTAAATATATTGAGTAGCTTGTGATACAGAATGTAGATGTGTGATTATGGCTTCTAATTACCCAACATTTCCAATACTTATGCATGCTAGTAGTATTTCTTTTGAATTTGAAACATATCATACTTTAGAAACCAATGTTATTTAAGGTATCACACTTTTCTCTGTTATAATGCTACTGATTTTCAGCTTCTATTGTTATTGTCTCCCTTTTCTAACAAAACACTTCCAACTCTAAGACATTTTCTCAAATCTTGTAGGTCTATTGGAATAGGCCTCTCTACGGACAATGATGCTTAATTAGGTAAGGTCGCTCATATCTGGATCTGCCCTGACCCTGCATAAGTTAGAACCACACCGGAAGTTATTGTTGTTGTTGATCATATGTGAGATAGGGCTATGCCATCCATAAACAGCCATGTAGTGCACTGAAATGGTGCTGTTTGTGATGCAAGTAGTACAAGGAAGATGGTTGACCATTTTCGCCTCTGTCCTAATAATGGTGGGACAGGGACCACCTTCCTTTTTGACATTTACTCTAAAGAGATAAAATAATCCTTAGGATCTGATCAATAACCTTTAATCTCCTGGGCTTCTTCAAGGACTTAGAGGACAACACTGGTGTCCTTTCCGATCTAATCATGGAGGTGTTTCCTACAGGGGTCGTCCTCCTGATTGGCTCGGCCATGAACTTAACCAGCTACTTCATGATCTCACTTGCGATCATGGGCAGAACCGGCCCACCAGGCATATGGTTCATGTACTTCCACATCTGCGTGGCGCCTAACCCCCAGAATTTCTCCAACACTGAGGCCTTGGTCATGTGCATCAAGAACTTTCTAGAGAGTCAAGAAATCATAATAGGATTTCCCAATGGGTTCTTAGGCCTTAGTGGTGTAGCTTTAACTCAGATCTATTTAGCTATTTATGGTAATGGTTCCAAGTCTCTTATGTTTTTTTATTGCATGGCTCCCATTTGCTGTATGAATTGTGACCCTGTTCGACAAAATTAGCTGTTTAATTAGCAGATAGCGGTTCAGATAGCGGATAGCTATTCAGATAGCGGATAGCGTTTCTAATTTAGCTGTTAGCAGATAGCTGTTTAGATTAGCGGTTGAAACTAATGTGTTCGGTAAATTTAGCTGTTGTGCTAGTTGATTAATGTAAATTGACATAAAAGGATATAGATAATTTTCAAAGATAAAATTTTTAAAGGATATTTTTTTGCTAAAAAATATGAAACGCTACTTTTAAATGTCAAACATTAATACTATTAGCTTTTTAAAAACGCTACTTAAAATGCTAAACCCTACTTGTTAGAATTGAGAGTACACTAACACAAGAGGGGGGTGAATTGTGTTGGCAGATTTTCACAGTTTCTGGGAACAGGCTTGGGACTTGTTTGGGCAGACTGTTTGTAACGTGCACAGAAAGTGTAAAACAGCGAAATAATTGAAATATGAGAACACAAGATTTTTACGTGGAAACACCTCGAGCCCAACCGAGGCAAAAACCACGACCTACCCCTGTAGGATTTTCACACACTTCCACTAAATGGGCTAAACACGTTACAAAGGTAACTTTCACTGTTGCAATTGCAACACACGTAACTGTCTATCCTAGACTAGTTACACACCACGTCCTAGTCTCCCAGACTTGGACACACTCACATAATCGTCTCCCTAAGACGAATTACACACGTCCAAAGCCTCCCTAGGTTTGGACACACTCAACTCTCACTTTGATGAAAGAAGAGAATAAAAACACCTTACTTTTGTGCTTCCAACTAAGCGAATGTAAGGTACAATTTTGCTCCTAGTATGCCAAGGAACAGGACTCAATTTTCACACACACTTTGATGGTTTTTCTGAAAATATGATTCGCAAGTTAAAACTCCTTGAAAAATCGTGTGAAACCCGTGAGAGATAATGAGGGAAAAATCTTCCTTAAATAGTGTGATGCATATGGGTAAAAGAGTAAACCTTAACCCTCTTGAATCCTTGTGCTACAAGGAGACAAAAGGGAAGAGAACTCTCCTTTCCAAATTGTAATAGGAAATCTCCCATATCTTTCCTTATCTTATCCTTCCAAAAATAAGATTTATTTGGTGGATATTCTTCCAAAGATAAAGTCAATCTTTTAATAATATTTTCAAAGCCAAGAATAGCTTATTTTGGGTCTAATGATAACAGAAAATATATCTCAAATAATTTCAGAATCGTCAGCCCAAAGTTTTAGGAAAAAACTGTGAAAAATCGTTTTGGCTTGAAAACGGTCTGAACCCTAATCTCAGAACTGATCTGAGATAGTGTTCTTAAAAGTCATTCAAAGTAAATGTTAAAACGAGTTCTTCCAATTGGCATATTAACAAGAATCTAAGAAAATAAAACCTATGACGGACCAAGACTCTTGTTAAATCAACCGGGCAACATCTATAGGATCTTGAATTGTTACTTCAATGCTGTGGTGTTGCTCAGAACTGTTTCCTGAGCTGTTCCTGGAGTTCTTCATGTCTCTGATGCGCTTTGAGTTCTTTGCCATTCAGCTGTTCTGAGAAACTGTTCTTAAGACCTGTAGCTATGATGTTACTCAGAACTGTTTCCTGAGCTGTTTCTGAAGTACTCCATGTCTTTGATGTGCTTTAAGTTCTTTCCCATTCAGCTGTTCTGAGGACCTGTTCTTAAGACCTGTTCTCGACCATGGTTAATCAAGCAATTTCAAAGTTTTCCAAACAGTACTTGGAACCTGTTCGATCAACACACTCAAGTGTATATTCCATTTGTGTTTGTTATCATCAAAACCTTACATTACATAATGATGGGGTCAATAATTTCCCAACACTACTTGAAATGCTAGTCAAAACACTAGTTTGTCGAATACTAAAAATTAACTAATTACTGTATTGATCTGGTCAAAACACTAAACGCTATCTAAAACGCTGTTGCCGAACACAGCCTGTATTTGTTTATAGTTTTCGTACTATACCGGTGAAGCATCAACCTCACAAGCTAAAGGTGTTGCATCATTTCCTGGATATTACAATTCAGTTAGCCTTCTTCCTTATGGCCATCATCGTTATGGAGAAACAATCATCTGTAGTCATGCTGCCCATATAGTGAGTGCAACTGTGGTATGTGGTCTTCTCATCCTCCCTCTTTTGATTGTGATTAGAAAGGAGGTTTTTCTTTCAGTGAACAAAGTCAAAAGTCATATAACAACCATCCCATATGGATCCTTCCATCAACAAAGGAAAATGGGAGGGCTCATAATGCTCTGCTTGCCTTTGGGCAATTAGCCACTATTGATTCCCAAAATGGTCATGTAAGGGACTATATGAAGGATCCTAATAAGATATTGCTTTTTGACCTTATTCAATAAATCTGATTGAGGAGAAGACTACACAGTATTGCATTCATTAATAAACATTGACATGGGGATATTGTTCCTAGCCACATTATGTGGTTTGGGCTTATGTTTCACCACTAGGGATAATTTAGGCTAAATTGGGGAGTCATAAGGCTACCCACCAAAAATTATTAGCTCATTTGTGTCCCTAATGAGTGCATGGAACTATTTTGGTCAAGTGTTTACCAGATTTGGTTTCAAAACCCTCTTAGTTGAGTACCAAATTTCACAATCGCTAATTATGACCTTTATCCTCCTGCTTTCCTGCATAGGGCAAATCCTCATAGCCTTCCCCATTTTGAATCAATCTATGTTACCCCAATCATCATCAGGTTCTTTTTTTGGAGCTCCACCCCTCCGACTATTTACCATTATATTGGAGCTCTTGGGCTTAAGTACTACTCCACCTTGTTTACTGTGAGCAGCTATCTAGTCGCCTTAGCTCATACATTTTGAACATCAAGGTGATCATCATGTTGTATGGGAGTGGAGGCTCAAAAAATTGGCTAAGAAAGGGTTCAAAAACTTGGATGTCAAGGAATTAATGTGCCTGGGAAGGCATTGTTACAAGATCTCCCTTTCTCTAGTACCATGATGTCCTTCCTTTTAGTGGTGAAAACCATGGGATTCTACGAAGAACATCTATACCAACTTAAGAGAACAAGCTAAGACCGCTAAGAGGCATAGAAGGAGAAGAAGATTGCTATGGTATATGTCAAAATAAGGGTGTGACAAATTCAGGGGGATGAAATTGAAGTTGCCAGAACTAATTAATATTCTAATGTTGCATTATATATTGCCACATTGGTTTGTAATAATTTATTATGAGCTCTTTTAAATGGCATATAAAATTAAAAGGGATACAACAAGAGATTTCTTGTATATGTCAGTGCACTTTTTATCCAGTCAACTATAAGTATTGCATATGATATAGCAACTATTGATGAAGATATTTGTTGGAAAATAGTCGTGTGGAGACAGCTTACACATATAGTTTTAAATATGTTATGTTTGCAGTCATTTTAGTAGTCAAGGTGACGGCTAAGAAAATTTGAATTTCAGCAGCACTTGATGGTCATGTGATTTGAGCCTCAAACATGATTAAAAGGTTATTCAAATCCATTAGAAAAGTACACAATTGTGGCAATATCATCATGTATGACACCAAGGTGTACATCTACTTTCTGTGACATATGATGATGGTTAGATCGGGCGTATCAACATTTGATTGAATTCTGACTGGTTAATTTTGGATCACATTATATTTGGGTCGATAAGATTTTGACTCGATTTTGATTTAGGCTTATTTCAGGTTAGGTATGAATGCTTAATATGACAAATTTGTCTCATAAAGAAAAATTTACTTTAAAGAAAAATTCAAGCCAGCTTCAATTTAATTAAGGTAATTAATTTGAATTTTCGATGGAATTGGGTTAACCTTTTATGAATGTTTGATCTTGTACCATTCTGGATCGTTTAACTTCTAGTTCAAACAACTCACATACTTTAGTCCTTTTCGAAGTATGCTGCTCCAATGCATAAAAAAAATTTCATTCCATTTATTTTTCTCAGTCTAGAATATGATTTATTTTCCTAATTGCACTTTTCTATTTTCATTTCAACTCCCACCTATGTTGATTTTGCAAGACATGATGGAATCATTATAGGTAAAATAAAATTTTGAAAATTGGATCAAAATTTTGTCAGAAAATAATTTCCCTTAAAGTCAAATTAAAGCCCCATTGAAAATACATAGGGTCGATCATTTAGGAGCGGGTCTAGATTAGCAACAGGGCAAATAAACCAATTGTGAGGCACTTAGCTAGATCTAAGAAAGCTCCATAAGCAAAGAACTAAACTGATATGTAGGCTAAGTCACCACCTTGATGGGGTATACCTGATGAAAGATCACACAACCTAAAGGGGAAAATGATTTGGTAGTCCTATGACATTGGGCCTTGGTTGAATGGTTGAGGAGAAACCCAATTGCAATGAAGCTTTAAGAAAGTCTAATAGATTACTTGAGTAAAAAGATGTATTTATAGCATTATGACTTGAAGAGAGGGGCACACATGCATGCAGGAGATATTCATTAAGAGGCTCGCCTAATTCAGCTAATGAGAACCTGTGAGGGGAGTCCTATGAATTCAATGGAGATAACCCATCCAAGCCTCAGAAGGTCCAGGTAGCCATCCATAAAATCCTAATATAGCTACCAACTTAGACTAATGCTCAAGCTAAATGTGTAAGCTTATATTAAGTCACTTGATTTTCTAATGATCAAGTGTCACTATTTGGGGCATAACTTGTCTCATTTTAAAGTCCAAATTTTAGCTTTTAGATGATACAAGTTGTGCTAACTTTTCACAGCTAAGGAAGCCCAAGACAATCACTATCATATAAGCCAAGTTCAACGATTTCAATACAACATACTATACTAGACTCGAACCCTTTTCTCAGAGCACCATTGTAGCTACTTTTGAGAGGATTAAGGATGTGAAAGTTCCTTAAAAATATTATCAAATAATGCTCTAAAAATTGCAACTCAAGACCCACAAGGATCAGCTTTTAACTAGCGAAAGTTTGAATAAAATTCCTGTCATTCAAAGAAAAACAAATTGCAGTTCTTTTACAAGTTGGATGAGCAAATCTCAAGATTTCTAGCTACAAGTTGCTTCTCTTAGGCTTGAACAATCATTTTTAAGTGTTGTAAAAGCTTGACACCTTAATGGTTTAACCTAACAAGAGGCATCACATCTTACTGGGTCATTTACTAATTATATATTTTTCATGAATTTTCAAATGTTATTACTTCTATTTGGCTTGTACTTTCCTAGGTAACCAACCAGCAAATAAAGAAGCCTATTTATAAGTTTAAGACTCATATTACGGTGCTCAATTGGCAATGAATGAAAGTTAAACTTTGCTCCTGACTCTCAAATTCTCTCTAAGTTATCTCTCCCTTTGGCAAAGGCTGAATGGTGTTTTAGTGGATCTTAAATTCTTTCGTGGTGGTATGACTTATCCAGGATAATAGCCAAGGGCCCTAGAGATACTTTGGTGACGTGTCTTATCTCATATAGCTCTAGTTATGTTTATATTTTCATGTTATTAAAGTGGCGTGTGTTTTTTGTCTTCAGCTAGCTTGTACTCCAATCCCTTGCATTACTTGTGAAGCTCATTAATCATCTATGATCTTGCTAAGATGCACATCATATTTGGTATCAAAGCTTAATTTACTCTCCTAAGCCTTGATCTTAGCCTTAAACATAGTCCTTGCCCAAACGCATCAGTTCGTAAAGAATAAGCACGTCAAAACTTAGTAAGACGAGTGACAACATGAGCTTGGGGAAAAACTTTGAGGCTCTAATTAAAAACTTATGAGCACTTATAGAAACAAAATAACTACTTGAGGAAGCAATGGATAGACTCCCTAAAAAATAACAGAAGGAACTAACAGGCATAATTCAGAGTCGGCCAATTTATCTAAAGTGTGTTAAGAGGCTGATGGTAATCAAAGCAACCTTTTAGGTGATTCAAGTAAAGATAATTCAGAATTCACAGTAAGAAAGGCAGGAGACATTACCACCATTCCACTAACTTGAAAGTTAAGGTTCTAGAGTTTTGAAGAAAAGCTTTATCTAGATAAGTGTAACACCCCCAGCCCCTACGGTCAGGAGCGTTACGTTTTCTTACTTCCTACTTAGCTTCTGGGGCGAAACGGACAGAGTTTCCCCTAAAAACTGGCCATTTTCAGGCTAGTAGCCTTACAATAAACCTCTGCAATCATAGAAGCATCAGGAATTCTAAAATAAGCTCAACGGCTACACGCCGGAGTTCATAACTCAATGAACAACTCGCTCGGAGTATATTAAATAATATAGTTTATTAATGAAGCAGAAATGAAAGATAAACTCAACTGTTCACACAACCAGAGTACTAGAGGTTTGCATCCCAAAATTAGACAATTTCAGTTAAAAAGACAATTGACTAATAAGATGGTTGGCTCACATGGCCATACAGAGTGACTTATGAATAATATGCATTACATGAACTAGAGTACTTGTTTACATACATTTACAAACTAAAAGTACATTCCATAATTTCATATAAACAGCAAGACGACTCCACTGTGAGCACTCATGACTCTTCTTTGAGCGAGGATAACTTCCATTTCGACATAAATGAATTGACTTCTACCTGTCAAAAGAAAACCTAGGGAAACGGGGAAAGACTAATGGGATAAGTAAGCACACGCTCAGTAAGTATTCCCCGACTCCTTAAAACCAAAACCGTTACAGGTGAAAATACCATTAATAGTCATATATCACGTGCTTATGTATTACTATCGTATTAGGTAATTATAGTCCTTGAGGAAGGATTACTATCCGGAACTTCACTTTAGCCGCTAAACTCATTTTTAGGCTCCTAAATAATCAAACCTCTTAAAAACCAAACACTCAAAATACATAAGCAAGCAACAAGGGCTAAGTATAGAACTTTCTTTCATAGGTTTTGTGATATAACATATGATTTGTGCCTTCTCTATCCAATTTGCTCACACGAGATGCTTTAACGCATGGAGTAGAGATTATGCAAGGATCTTTCTTTTATAAAACATGCACATTCAAACTCATATGCTCGATGCATTGTAAGAATATGGCCATATATTACTTGAAATTGCATTCAACTGTGCTAAGGAACCTTTTTCATTAGGCATTCATAGAAATTTTCCTTTCTTTCTTTGAAAACACTTTTCATAACCTCTTGAGGTTCACATTCTTTAAAAGGAATTTCTTTCGTATTGGTCCTATAAGGACCCTTATAAGCTTTTCACATTTCATTCAATATAGCCTCTTAATGGCCCTTAAATCTTTCTTTTTCCTGAAATACTTAAAATGGTGAAATGCCAACTACTTTTCTTTGCTTATTAGAAAAACACTTCTGGCATAAGATCATTACAGGGTGTTGATTGGGTGAGATCTATTCTCAACCCCATAGTGAGACGTAATGCTCACGCTTGAGTTCTTACTCCTAGGATGGCTACATATAACATACTGGACTATTACCCTTGTCAAGTTCTTCTAGGGTTTCCTAGTACCAGGACTTATTCCCTAGGCTAGTATCATTCATATCATATTGTCCAAAGCACATTATCTTATCGAATTTGAAGTGTATGGCCATAATGGCTAATAAGTTTGTTGCCTCTCATAGAAAAATCCTTTTTTATAAAATGCACTCTCTTTTTATTTAAACTCCTTAGGGATTCCCCCATTCTAGCATGTTCACTCCTAAAATTGTATTTGTATAGTTACAATAGGCCATCGATTGCTAATAATTATGGCTATTATTAGTTACAACCACGAAAACCTTCTTTTTCAAACTTAGCCTCGCTCGTAAGATGAAACTTAATGACATAAAGGGAAGGGGGTTTGTATGTAGCACATTCAATCACTTCATAACAGTAGAATAAGTCACACATGGCCTCGCAATCCACACGATTGCGGTTAAACACAACCCAGGCTCCCTCCTCACACAACACGAACCACAAAGAACCTCAAAACTCTCTTTAGTTCAACCTCAAACCATCCAACTACCCACTCGATTTTCAGTTTCGTAAGCATAGCATAGCATCATAAAAGTCATAAAGAATGACATAATAGCAACATATAACTTACCAAGCGATTTAACATCCCTCCAGTGGCGTATTACGACATTTATAAACATATACAGTTATTAACATAAATAAGGCCCTTAACGGCCCGAAATGAACAACAAGGCATGAAACTAACTTGCATACATTGATCACGATTAAAGAGTAAACATGCTCATTCTAAGGCATTTTTAAAAGCGAATCCGGGCACATTTAAGGCCTTTCGTGCCTATTTAACTTAATTAGGATCATCGAGTTATCTTGGGGTCTTTTCAACATGAATTAACCGGATTAGCACTCAGCGATTTAATGCATCCCCAGGTCATTTCAAGGGTCATTCGCAAACATGAATCACTGACCTAACATACATCATTTCAAAACATTCATAGATTATTTCGAAGCTACCTTTTAAGCATGAATTAACTAAATAAACATGCATCGATTCAAAGTATTCATATATTATTTCTAAGCTATCTTTCAAGCATGAATTAACTAAATAAACAGGCATCGACGCGAAGTATTCGTGTATTATTTCGAAGTCAGTTATAAGCATGGATTAACTAAAGTAACATACATTGATTCGAAGTCATTTTCAAGCGTTAATTAACTAAACTAACCTATATCGATTCGAAGCATTATTAGGTTATTTCGAAGTTATTTTCAGGCATGAATTAACTAAACTTAACATGCATCAATTAGAAACATTCTTAAGTTCCTTAGAAGCCAATTTCAAGCACGAATTAACCAAACTAGCATGCATAATCTAGGTTTGAATTCAATCAAACATGTTAAGCTGTGCATGCACGTATATTCAATCAAACTAACATGCACAATCACTTTACAATTTTGGTCAGCCTAATCAACCTTAAACTAACATGCATCTCATCTTAAGGGTTAAAACGTTTCGAAGAGAAGAGAAACACCCACCTCGATTCCAAGCTAGAGGACCCGATTTAGGGTTGGATTTCATGCATCTGAGTTGTGTTCCCCTTACTGCTACCACTGCTTCAGTTCTACCCCAGTTGTCTTTCCTCACTTCCACTCAGGTTACCGATTTTGTGCCAGCCACCATTGACCGTGGGGGTGCTGATGGGTTGTGGCGGATGCTAGTGGTGTTGAGGTTCGAAACCCTAACCCATGAGTTCTTAATTATCGTGGCTTCTAGTGGTCGCCAGATTCGAGCCCACTGGTGGAGGCACCTTGTCACCGCCAATCTCGCCATCGCCGATACCTCGCTATTGTTCCATGGGTGTTGACCCACCACTAGTGTAGATCTCTCTCTCTTTCCTATCCTTCCTCCTTCTTACTCAATCTCTTTCCCTCTCTCCCTGCTGTTCTCTACTCGCCGGTGACGCCTGGTCGTCGTCGCCTAACTGCCGTCATCCCTCGATCTCTCTCCTTTCCCTGCTCTTTCTTCTCTAGCGTGCTGGGGTCATGGGGCTGGGGTAGAGAACTCCCCCCCGGTCTGCTTGTGTTTTTCCTAAGGAAGGGGGCTTCGGCCCCCTTTTAGTTTTGTTTTTATTATATTTTTTTTTATCTCAAACTTGTTCAAGTTACACTACTAGTTTGATTCATAGCCCGTACTCTAAACCCAACTCAATATTATGATCCTTCATCAGTTATTCGTTCCCAAATATGTTAAGGTTCGATTTAACAAATCTCGAAACTAATTCAAAGGTTAACAAGCTAATCGTACTCGGGTTCCCAATCGATTTAGTACCTATTAATAATCCTCATTAACACTTACTAAAATCATCGAAAAATTTCAAAACTAACAATAATAATATTAATAGCGATAATAACATTCTTTTTAAAAATTATCGCTCACACAAGCACATCGATAATAATTTAACTCATATCGTTACCAAAATACGATTTTATAACATCAAAAGGCAAGACAATCAGCTTGATAAAAAGATAAAGAATTCAGGTCTTACAATGAGATCATGGGTTGGCTGCACACACAATGGAATTAGTTTTTGACATAAAGACAATCCTGAAGATAAGAACATAAAGCTTGTTGAACTTAAACTCAGAAAATATGTCTTTTTTATTATAGACAAACCTTTGTGTAGAAAGCGCAAAGAAAAGAATGGGAAAGATTAGGACTTCGACCAAGATGAAATATAAACTCAAAGATAGATTTCTACCACCTCCACATCTTTGAGAAACTATATGAAACTGCACTCAAGTTCATAACTTGACTCAAAGTACCACCTCTATTAAGCAACACACCCCGGGGTTTGAGAAACTCCTCTTCAAGTGTGACCTTTAAGAGCCTGAAAATCTGACTATACTGAGATACCTTAGTGGTTGAAACTATAGGTATACAAATGTTATTGAGATACACTATCTTTCAGGATGTGTGTCCTAGCACATAGGGTTAATAGCAAAAGAAGGCTAAACCAGTTAGAAAATACCTCATAAACCTTTGCCACAGAGCTTGCCTTTCAACAAGGGGAGCTCTTAGATTATCCCTAAATATATCGATTCTTCTTCATAACTCCGTGCAAAGAATCCAGTACTATAAAACAAATTTGAATAAGGGGTTCTACAAGTGTTAAGGTTGGGCCATGTAGCTTTAGAGTAATCACTCTAGCATAATATCAGTCAGTTTAGAAATAAGACATGGGACAAGGAATAGGTGTACCTAATAATGAAACAAGATGAGGAAGAAGGAAGAAACCACTACAAAGCTACATAAGGGAGAGCTCTTGGTGATTAGGAGAGCCCACAGTTGCCAGAAGAGGTCAAAGGAACATCAAGGAAGAACACTTTCCACATTAGATACACAATTTAAGAAAAACTGTGTTCTTTGATCATTAATAGTGGAAGCTGCAGTAATGTAACCTCAATAAGCGTAATTGAGAGATGAACCTTCAAGCATCAATACATCCTTACCCCTACAATAAATAGTGGTTGAATCAAGGTAAAGATCTCTAAGGTGACTCTAGATGCTTAGTTCTATTTTAATCTGACCTTCTGCTTACTCTAGGGGAACCTATTCTCAAGGCATTTGAACATGAGGCTAGAGCATTTAGGGAGTGGATTCTTCTTACCCAAAGAAGAATTAGGACTAGGCACTTCACTTCACCCAAAAGCAACAATACTTCTTGGCCAGTTTCATCATATCTTTCGTAAAGGAATCCCTTTCAGCCTACCTCATAGAGATCTATCTAGCATCATATTGACCCAATTCTTGGAGCTATTACCTAACAAGCCAACATATAGAGTGGACCCCAACAAGATTTAGGAGATCTAATACAAAGTTGATGAGTAAATAGCTAAACATATAGTGAGGAAAAGTCTTACTCTCTATGCAGCACCTGCCTTACTTGCACCTAAGAATGATGAGAGTATGAGAATATGCGTTGATAACAGAGTATTAAAAAAATCACCATCAAGTACCAGCTCTCTATTCAAAAGCTTGAGGAAATACTAGATACGTTATATGGTTTTCTAGTGTTTTCTAAGGTGGATTTGAGAAGTGGCTTGCTATCATGCCAAGAACAAAGATGGAGATAAATGGAAAGCATTTGAAATCAATTAAGGTTTGTATGAGTGGCTGTTTATGCCCTTTGGCCTCTCTAATGCACCTAATAACTTCATAAGGTCCATGAATCGAATAGTCAAGACCTTTATTAGGAATGTATAGTGGTTTACTTTGATGATATTCTAATTTACAACGAGACAGGATAATAGCATTTAGATCATCTTTTGTAAGTGTACAAGGTCCTTGAGAAGGAGAAGTTGTATGACAATCTTAAGAAGTGCATCTTCTTCACTAATGAGGTCACTTTTCTAAGATATATTGTAACTTCCCAAGGCACTCAGGTGGATGGCAATAAAGTCAAAGAAAGTAGAAGCTGGCCAATCCCTAAGACCATTAATGACATAAGAGCTTTTATGGATTTGCATCATTTTATAACAGGTTCATTTATAACTTCAGTACCACAGTGCCATTTATAACTGAAGTCATTAAAGGTATCTTATTTTAATGGACTCCTAAGGCTCAAAAGGGCTTTGAAGACATCAAGGACAAGGGGACTCAAGCATTTGTCCCAGCCTTACATTATTTTGAGTTGTGTTCAACCTAAAATTTTGATAATTTTTGTACCTTTCAAACATCTTATTTCATTCACAAATGCTTATTAAGTTAGCAATTTTAATTATGTTTATTTCATTTTGTCGAAAAATGCAAAAAATTAGAAAAAATTCAAGAAAAAGGCTTAAGAAATGAAGATTTGGGCTTAGGACCTACAATTAGCACCTCTAAGGCCCAATTTCTCAACCCAATTTGTCCAAAACATCCATCTAACTCTTCTTCTTCCCCCCACATTGCTCTTGTGACTTCAGCTTATATTTCTTATTCTTCTATTTTATTATTTTATGTATCTGTCACTTCTTTTCCCAGACTCAAAGCAATAAAAGCTGCCCTTATTTTATCACCTCTTCTTCCCTTCAGTGTTAATTCATGAAATAAAACCCTTGTCCCCCTCTTTTTTCTATCATATGCATCTCTTTCCAGTGTTAAAGCCACGAATTGCATGAGATATTCCCCCTTTTCACTTCATCTTATTCCTTTTCATATTATAGTAAACCACGAGGCCCTAGCCTCTACTTCGTTTCATTTTCTCTCTCTTTAATAACTCATCATAAATTCACTCATTCATCATCATCATCATCATCATCATCATCATCATTCAATTTACCTCAATTCTCTCTCATGAACTGGCAAATGAGCCTTCAAATTCTTAATTAGGCTGAATGTGGTGATTATGAACTGAATCATAAGCCTGAATATACAAATTTATCACTTCTTCTACTTGATTTTTGCTTTAAAGGATGACAAACAAGGAAGTAAGCAGTGGTAGATGCATATTAGGCTTTAGTTTAATTTTTTTCTCTTATTCTTCTTTTGTTTTCTATTTTAAGTTTTCAATTTCACAAATTTTGTTTCGATTCATTAAACTTATGGGTCGTAATTTGTTGATTCCGTTTGGAATTGTACTTAGTTCAATTATTGGAGTTCAATTTCTAACCTGTACGAAAACTTTGTGGCTTTGTCATTCGGTTCAATTTAGCTCTTGCTTGTTTCCCCTATTTCTGATATGTGTAACTATTAACCAGTAGAGGGTAGTCTCTCAACCTTTGTTATTCTTATTTCCTGGTGATGCCATGTATGTTTAATTTAGGCTTTCTGTTTGCTGCTTTTACTTCTCGGAAATTATTTGTTTAGAATTAATTAAGAGCCTCCCTGAAAGTGCCGTTTGTGGTTGTTGAAATTTGAATTCATTGAAATGGAAAAAATATTGGATTTCATTTTGCTCTATTGTCTTCTTCTAGTCTCTAATTTATTGCCTACTGACATGTGCAAGTCAGAGTGGATGCCTTGTTTATTTAGTTTTGCTAATTGTGAATAAATAAAATCAAGTCTCTTGGTAGTTGCTTTAACTTCTATGTTCCTCTCGTAATTTCAGTAATATAGTTTCAAGCTTCCTTACAGTTTTTAATCTTAGTTGTACTAGTACATGAATGATAACTTAGACTAGTTAGTGTGACCTAAGTTCCATACCCCTTCTCTGTGGATGGCTACGATGGAATTAGGTTGCGAATTCAATCCTAATTAGATTGATTGAGTCTTCCTATTTCTTTCTATTTTTTAATTTTGATTTTGTGTTAGAATTTATTTAGTTTATACATTTCTGAAATAATTAGTCTAAAAAATTGTGTTCTTATTTGCTATTCTGCATTTGGGGTTTGTGTTTTTGATATTATTTTTATTTCCTTTGCTTTTGTTGGTTTTATCGTAAACTTTCCATCCAATAAAAAAATTTAAATAAAAAAGAGTATTGTTGTCAAATCAGAGAACTAGCCAAAATTCAATGTATGTTTTTTGTGTAGAATTTATTTTCTGATTTTTTCACGCATAATATGTGTTTATTTTACTTTTTTGATATTTTTTATAGGTTATTAATGTCATTTAGAGTATAGAAAAAGTTTTGTGGAAATTTATGAAGTCGTGAGAATTTTTTACAATTTTCAAAAGTATTTTAGTGTAGTTTATTATTTTTCTACAATTTTTTTATTTTCTTGTTTGTTTTAGGTTTGAAAAATTGAAAAATTGTGTGCATTCTTGGCTTGCCTTTTCTGAATTTTCTATGTAAAAATAACTTTGCATTTTGAGTTCGTCATATTTTTTGGTTTATTTTTCCTTTCAACTTTTGTATTTTAATTTTCATTTATTTTCAATTTTTCTTGTTAAAAACATAAAACAAAATAGGAAAAAAAGGCCAAAGACACGTTTGAGAGGACATAGTGCATGGTTGGTTAGGTACAGGTTTCAAGAACTCACGTATTAGCAAGAATTGGGTCCTAGCCTGAACTAAAGGAAATGGCTAAAGAACCATAAGAGAAACCTTTAAATGACATTTCCCTATCATCCAAGGTGTACTTTGCCATCATATTTTAATACTTTTAGATGACATTTTCTATCATCCAAGGTGTACTTTGCCATCATTTTCTAACTTGCACAATGAAGAACCTAATTTGCCTTTTTGATTAAGACCTCATTACACTCAAATGCTACCTAAGTTCACTGGTTTAGAGGATGCATATCTATTTCTGAGCATATTTGAATAAGTATGTTCCATGATGCATTTTCATAATATATCTATTTATGTGTGGTTAGAATGAAATTAATTTCTTTTGCTTAAAAGGTTTTGTAAAAGATGGATTTGTGGCTTGTATGCTAACTTTATTTCTAGTTTGGATGACTTTGTTAAGTTGTCCTTGCGAAAATATTCTACAAATGCCAAAACTATAAAGCTAAGGAATGAAATTAATCAATTTGTTTAAATAAGTAGGAAATCATTTTGGAAATATTTAGAGAGGTCTAAACCTTTGTTGGCTCAGTGTCCCACTATGGTTTAGAATAGTCATGTCTTAGCTAAATTGTTTATGAAGGACTTAACGAACAAGCTAGAACTATGTTAGAGTCCATGTGTTAGCATGGTTTCCTTTTTTTCCCCCCCTAAGAGTATCACTGCTACTTGGGGTTTGTAGAGGACTTAATTGAGAAGACCTTGTAGTGAGAAAGCACTAGAGATGATAGTTCAAGTTTTAGCTTTGTTACTAGAGGTAAAATGCATGTTGTTTTTTATATGAGTTATCTTGGGTCTAAAATTGCATTCATCGAGAACATGTTGAAGGGATTATCTGTTCAACAACCCTAACTCAACCAAACTTCTTTAGTGTTTTTGCCCCCATTGTCAGGCCTTAGATCACACATTTTGTTCTTATCCTTACTATGCTCTCCAGTGGTCTACTGGTTTGGAGCAATTGAATATGGTCTACCAGAGAGCCGAGTATAACCCATTCTCCCCATACTTTGACCCAGATTGGAAAAATTTAGTCTCAATTTTTTATCGAGTAGCGAACTAAATCCTATGGTTTCATACTTTGAGCTTGGAATGCTTGCTAGAGACATCTTTGAACCTATTTCTCATCCTTTCGGTTCTTACTAGACACTAGCTTATCAGGATGTACTTTGTGGACTTAGGCCACCACCTCCCATTGTGTAGACCCAACCTCCCCCTGGTTTAAATGATATTGATAAACATGATAGGAAAATTAACAATAATGTAAAGAGAATGATAAATGTTAACATGGAAAAGATGATGAAACTAATGAATGATGTGTTCTCCTATTTACCGTCATCCATAAGAGAGCCAGGTACTTATTCCAGTCAGTCAAAGGTGAATACTAAAGGTCTTGCCTCCTCTTCTTCTTCTAAACCTACCTCTAGTGCAAATGTGAGGAAATTGAATGCAGTCGTTTCGCTTAGGTGTAGCTGAGAGATTAATAATCAAGTGGGTAACTCAAAAGAAACCTGTAGATATGCTCACACTTTCTTCCAAAATTCATCTGCTTCCCCTCTTCTTCTCCACATAGTGGTTTATCTAATACTTTAAGGGATACTAATGAGACTTATCTTATGCCTAAGAGGAGTCTAAGTAAAAGGATTCCACTGATACACTAGATTCCTCATTTATTATAGATTCGCCTTGTCCTATAGTTCTTGAACGAGTTTATAAGCCCGTGCCTCCTTTCTTCCATAGATTAAAATAAAAGGACTAGGCCCATGCTGATAAGATAAAAGAGACTTTCTCTTATGTCAAAATCAAGATTCTATTGCTGCTGTTATTCAGCATATGCCTTGTTATGCTAGGTTTTTAAAGGACTTGTGTACTGCTATGATAGCTACCAGTGTTTCTAAGCTTCTACTAGTCTCGCACTAAATTCCAATAAAGTACGAGGACTTAGTGGCCCTATTATTTCTGTAGTCATAGGCGATCAACTCTTTCATAGAGCATTGCTTGACTTAGGGTAAGTGCCAATTTGTTACTCTTCACTAAGTATGAGGACCTAGGGTTAGGTGAGCTAAACCCTACCAAGATCGTAATCTAATTAGTTTATAGATCGATCATGTTACCTCGAGGTGTGGTAATGGATTAAGGTGGGTGAATTTATTTACTAAGTAGACTTTATTATATGGCTAATATTGCTAATCAGATCCCTATTATTCTAAGACGTCCTTTCTTAATTTTTTCAAATTTTTTTATTAACTATAGAAATGGAATGATGAGACCATCTTTGGAAATCTGAATTTAAAGTTCAATGCCTTTAATTTGCACAGACAACCTTCAAGATTTAATTACATAGAGACTTCCATACTTAACTAGGTAGAGGACTCTATTCACAATAAGTATGAAGATATGTTTACTACTAAATGTAAGTATTTTGTTATTAATAATGAGTGTGAAGATGATGCATTTAAGCTTGAAAGAGGACTCTATTCACTTGTGCTCTATTTCTAAATCATTAATTGCTTATGCTTTTGAGTCTAACTCCCCTACTGCATCTCTTCACTTGAAACCTTTTCCTAATTCTCTTAAGTATTCATCTTTGGGACCCAATGAATCCTTACCTATGATTATTACTTCTAGCAAGGGTCAAAACCTAGAGCAAAAATTGATTGCTTTACTTAAAGAGAACAAGGAAGCTATAGGTTCGCCTTTAGGAGATATCAAGGGATCAAATCCCTCGATTGTGTAGCATAGGATCCATTTGAAGGATAATGCTAAGCTTTACCATGAATGTCAAAGGCATTTAAATCCAACCTTATGAGAAGTAGTTAAGAAGTCCTAAAAGGGCTAAACTATGGGATTATCTGCCCCAGTTCTCATAATGGGTGGTTTAATTTGGTTTAAACTATTCCTAAAAAGAATGGTATTACCATAATTAGGAATGACATGAGTGAGCTGGTTGTCACTTGAGTCTAGTCTAGGTGGTCAGTTGTCGTTGACTACATTAAATTGAATGTTGCTACTAGAAAAGGCCATTTCCCCCTTCCTTCCTTGACTGGATGTTAAAGAGGTTAGATGGATATTCATTTCATTACTCTTTGAATGGATATTCTAGCTATGCATATAGATCTATTGCCTATGAAGATCATGAGAAGATTACTTTCACCCTCCTATTTGGTACTTACACCCTCAGGAGAATTCCCTTTGGACTCTATAATGGCCCCGCTACATATTAGAGGTGTATGATTCCTATCTTCCCAGACTTAGTTGAACATTGTATGAAAATTTTCATTGATGACATCTCCATTTTTAGGTCTTCCTTTGATGACTGTTGTATAATCTAAGCAAAGTGTTAAAAAGGTGTAAGGAGAAAATTTTGATTTTAAACTAGGAGAAATGTCACCTCATGATTAAAAGAGGATAGTCTTCAGCTATCTAGCTTTGTTCCTAGCCTCATTACCAGACTCATCTAACTTGTTTTTAAAGCCCCTTTTGTTCTAATAATTGGATGGTTCTTATATAGGGTAGTTAAGGATAAAACTTAGTTTCCTTTAAATTAGTTGAGTTCTTTTCATATAGATAAGGTCCAATTAGGGACTTTGAGAGCTTCTAGAGGGCTCTTAGGTTCTATAAGAGCGACAAATGTAAATTAAGCATGTAAGTTTCTAAGAGAAGAATAAGTTCTTACACCTAAGTTGATGTCTGATACGATATTATTCATAGGATGGTGTAGAAGGAATTTGTAGCCCCTCCTTGGTTCATGGAGATTCTGATTATTGCTTGTTTCCTACCTTGCCTCTCGTACATCTTCTTATGTTTCTTAAGAGTTTGCAGTGTTTTCAACTTCATTGGTTCCTAATAGTATCTTTTAATTAGTTTAAGGTACCTTGAGGAAAACTTTGAGTTGTTGCTTTATTAGATTCAGCGCTTTCTTCATCTTCATCACCATCATGTCTACTGAGTTTAAGATCTTCGAATGAAGTATGAATATTTAGCTTCTTTCTGGAAGGACCTTATAACAAGTTTTCTTTAAAATAGGTTCGATCAAGCAACTATTGCAAACACAATTGCAAGTGCTCATAGTATCAACCCAAAAGCACTTTGGAAGATCATTTTCACATAGCATTGTTCTGGTTGTGTTTTCTAAGGTTTTGTTTTTCCTTTCAACTAACTCATTCTATTTTGGAGTTGTTCGTGCTGAGAGGTTGTGCGGTATTCCCATCCCATCACAGACTTCATTAAATTCTCTTTTAAACTCAGTTTCATAATCACTTGTAACCATTTGAATTGGTAGTTCTTGAGTGTTCGATACCTTTCCACTATGCCTGGCAAGCCTCTCAATACTGTTAAGGAAGGCTAGTGGAGAAATTTGTGTAGAGAAGTCCAAAAGGAGGAGAACTTGATGATGTTCTTTACACATTCTCTATACTAAGGCTGTATTCTCGTAATTTATGGCTTTTTAACAAAGGTTCATAATTTTTTAGCATCTTGTGTCCCAATTAGCAAAATTTCTAATATTCTATTTTGATAAAACTTGACAACATTAACTCATACTTTATTTCGAAGCTCAAATCATTGTGTGAAAAATTATAAATGCCATACTGTTTGTTTCTCAAAAGATAGCAATAAAGCATTACAAGACTTCTAACTCTTAGTACATAATCTAAAGACTTCATTTAAAACCATCATAGTAAAAACTGGAATTTAAATAGAATCGTTGACCAAATAAACCAAAATACAGAAACATCTAAGGTTGTCCATATGTCAGGTATTTGGTACCTCCTTGCCCCCCAAGGTGAGAAGCTTGAAAGTACCTGGATAGACTTCTTAGCTAATGCCATATTGAACTTCTTAGTTTGGCCCCATTTTTCCTGGACGCTTTCTCAAAGCTTTGATGTATCTCAGGACCACATCTTCTAGCTTGAGTGTCCTATGTTTGACCCTTATGATATATGTCCTAATTATCCTGATTTTTAAAGCTTTGTTCTAATAGCATCTTGTCTTTGATTTTTGGCAACAGATTTGGATCCTTTTTTTACTCTCCTTATTCAGTTTAAGATTGTAAACCTAAACCATGAGACTGGATACCCCCACTTCTACTAGAATTAAGGCTTCAATGCTATACATTCGTAAGAAAGCAGTGCTTCCTGTTGAAGCCTTATGTGGTTCTTATTGACTTGTAATTCATCCACCTCGGGACCTTAGCCTCCTTAGTCTTTTTTCCTTAATGCTTAAACCACAAACTTAGTGGCAACTTTAGCTTGTCCATTGGATTGTCATCTTGCTATTGATGTGCTATTTACTGTAATTCTAGATATCTTGTACTAATTTTGAACCTACTATTATCTACTGTCACCCTAGTGGGGAGCTCATACCTAGCTATGATATTCTTCCAATAAAAGCCCTTGTCCCTTTCATTAGTAACTATGGTCATAGGTTCAGTTTTCACCCACTTAGTGAAGTATCAATAACCACAGATAAGGCTTCCTCTGGCCAATGGCCATAGGGAAGTGTCCTAAGATATTTATGGCCCACCTTGCAAAGGGAATTCGATCTGATATAGTTAACGGTTCTATTATCAATGGAGCAAATTTATGCCATTTTTCACATTTTATGGCATTAAAAATTGCACTCTTAAGCATTATAAGGCAATAAAACCCTACTTCAAGGACCTTTCCTGCCAACATCTTTTCTTCTAGAAGTATGCCACGGTTTGACTCGCACCACAAGCACATAGGTGCTATAGTAAAGATACAAAGACCAATACAATCTATCAAATTTTGTCCTAATAAAGTCCTAACTGGACTAAGTAGTCAAGAGGATGATTTATTTAAACTAATGAATCACGGTGTTGCAAAATGAGAACTCTATCAGAGAAACACATCTAAGGTTTTGTTTTGCCTATAATAAGTTAGATCCTTGAATTAAACATATACTCTTCTCAAGTCTGGATTATTCAAAGGAAGATAAAATTGAGTCTTTTCTTTCAAAATAAACCAAATTACTTAAGCAAATCTAATCACCATTCTTTCAAAGGTTTTATTTTAGTTTGAGCTATGGATCTTGATTACTCTTTTTTCCTCTCAAAATGCAACCCTCTCTTAAGAATGATAGAGTGAAGTCTAACCTTTCTGATCTAATAGTGGGTTTCTCCTTTTGGTATTACAGCCCACTATCTAAACACATGCAAGTAAGTTAACCAAAATTACTCATAATCAATCGAACACAAGACAAATGGAATCAAACCAAACAAGATCAAGCATAAGATTTTGATAAAATTTGGAATCTAACATCATTATTTGACTAGCAAATCCCTAGACTAGAAAAGAAAACTACTCATTCATGATTATTAGAACTAAATCAAAAGAGTTTAAACTAACCTGAATCAAATTAGAACAAATATAAAAGGAGTTCAACAAGTAAAGAGAGAAAAATGCTTCGCATCAATGGAGATTCTTCAAGTGATTTTCCAATCGTCAAAGCCTCCTTTGGCAAATGCCTTCTTTTGCTCCAAATGAATGAATGTGGATGAATTTTGGAAAAATGATAGATGGAATGGATGGTGATATCCCTTGAAGTAGTTGAGGAAGCCTTAAAATATAGGAACTTGAGCATTCTCGGCTGCACAATCAGAGGAAAATGAAAAATCTTAGTAGTTGCAGGCCACCTTAGACCTTAGTGCTCACCATGGGCTGACCGTGGTGGCCTCTGGTCCAGCTTCCTTTCTTTCTTCTTTTCTCCACAGACACATAGGCTAGGGTTACCTCCGTGGTGAGTCAAATAACATCCATTAAAAGGTAAATGCTGGGTCAAAAGCCTTAAAACTTGCAAAACACATCACAAGACCATAATCAACCGTAAAACAAAAGGCATTCAATCCGCTAAGAAATGTTAGTAAATTACGCTAAAACACTACACAATTTTAACACTTATCAAACTCCTCCATACATAAACTATTGTTTATCCCTAACTAATCATGAGACTAAGCTTTATTCATAACATCCTCGGAAAAGACATTAGTATCACCCTCAATGGCAAGACCAACCCAAAATTAGCCCAAAAGTGATCGAAACATTAAGCAAAGAAATAGGTGAATGAAGTTTTCAAAAGATCCGTAAAGACCACAATGCTAAAATTTTAATCAATTAGCCAAGTTATCTCAAACAATCATATCGGCACACGAAATAGATAGACCTAGGAAAATATAACATCCCAAATGCACATAATTCACTGTTTGCATTCTTTCCATTAATATCATCAATTAGAAGTGATAACCTAGTGATTGGGGCATTACGCCATACAAAAAGGACAAGGCTTGGCTTAAAAATAATTAAACATAACTAAGCTGAATATCGCTTACCACCACAAGACATTCACACAATCACAAACCATCAGAACCATATATAAACAGTTTCTAGAATCTCAAAGTTTACACCAAAATATAGTAATTCTCTATAGAGTATATAGTTCTGACATCAGAATATTTCACAATATAGTACTAAAAGCATCGCAGCTCTAATACACCACTATTCCTTTTAGCCTTTCTAGCTTACTTATTTTCTTCAGTCGATCTACCAGCCTGAGGGCGATTCACTGAACATTTGTCTAAAACAAAACATGAAAACATTTCAAACTGTGAGCTGAAGCTCAATACATGCATTCCTATGTTATTAAATGTTCATGGAAAAAATGGTTGCACCCAAATTGCAATTCATTTTAATTTAAAACAGGGAATGAGATGAATATAAAGCTGCATTGCTAATTATTATTTGATAATGAACCCCTACCAACTGTTACGATCTGTAGATACGTGTACGCCTATCAAGCCCATCGAGGGACCTGGCATGAAGCCACACGGGTAACTAATGGGTAATACTCTGTAACTGATAATTGATGGGGTCACTAATTATGCAATAAGCCATTGACTAAATTGATTCATTGATGTATTTACCAAAACAATATAATTTTGATAAATACATGCTGATTTCTAAAGAGACAGGCAATGAACATATCTGGTACTTTTAATGAAATTCACTTAGCAGGATTATGCACAAAAAGGGAAGGAAACGATAGATTAGGCCTTGGATCTGTTCAAAATATCATTATAGGATCATATAGTCAACAAAAATTTTTATCTTCACAGTTAACATTTCAGTAAAAAAAGGTAAGGGCTTAATAGGGGCTAGAATAAATGACTCGTAAATTAATCTTCCGACTTCCATTTGAGACCTAATTCCCCAATATAGAAAACTTAAGAAGTCCCAAAAAACTTTCATTTACAATACAAAACATGATTCCTACAACAGGGTTCCCAAAATTGGACTAGAACACAAGTGTACCACTTTTGATCTAACCTACACAGTTCTAGCAAAAAGGCCATAATGTTTTCCATAGAATTTGGATTAAGGCGATTCAAAAGAAATTTGAAAGTTAGCTCACTGATCTATCTACCCACCAAAAATCACAATTTTTCAATAGGCCAATCATTACCCGTTTAATGGCAAATTATCCCCTATTTTCTGTTAGTTCACTGCCACACTGTTTTTGCTTTCTTCTTTCTTTTCACATAAATCCCCATCTAAAATCACTCCTTAAAATTATGTAACAAAGCTTTGGTCCTTTCCATCACCATACAAAGCTATAATACTCCATTTCACCCTATAATCATCTACATCAAATTTTCAACTCTTCTGATCCTCAAACCCACTCAAAATACATCCATGATCTTATTTATTTACATAAACGAGCAAAATGACCCTTTATAATCAACTAGAAAAACTTCTATAATCCACGCCTTTTTTCAAGAATCACACCAAATCAATTTTTTAAAAGTTAAAAGACACAACAAAGATTCATTTTGCATCAAAGTATATTCAAACAACATGCTTGATGCAAAGAATAATTCAAACCATGCATAATTGCCAAATCCCTAGCTTATAATCAATTTACTTCATCTTCATCTCATTCAAAATCACCAAAAACACCCTCATAAACATTATTACAGGTTAAGACTACTCAATCAAATACAAAAAAAAAACCAAAAAAACATTCTTTCAACCTTAAGCTTGCATGATCATGAACAAATTCAACCCTCTCATACTTTCAAACTTAACCAACACTTAAAACTTCAAGATGACTCTTATTTCTATCAAAGCAACATGATCAACAATCAAGAATAATAAAATAAGAATCAAAACCAAAAATTCCAAGAAACAAAGTTAGGGTTACTCACTTTAAGCTTGTAAAAAACAAGAGATAGAGGTGATGTTTGGTTGTTTTCAGGATTGGGGGTGGCGGCTGGTGGTGCTAGGGTGGCGGGGTGGTTAGAGACAGCCACAGACTAGAGGCAGGCTGGCGGGAAACAATAGCAGAATACAGCAGCTTAACTGGGGGGTGGCTGAATGTAGAGAGGAAGAGGGGAAAAGAAGTGGCTTGAGTTTGATTGAATTTTTTCTGACTTATCTAACATACTTGGCTAATATTTATCCTCTTAAAAAGTAGCTTTTGGCTAATTATAATTAGGTATAAATCAAAGAGAATTAGCTAAATCAAAGGCATAAACTTGTTGGGCCTATAATTGGGCTTATATGGTTTAGGCCCGTTAAGTAAAATTATTTCTTTGAAATCAAATTTTTTCATAGCTCGGGATAAAATATTTGGGTCGTCATGAACAAAAATTTAATCTTTCAAACATTTTATCAGCACCGCCTATCAATTCACTCGAGATTTTACGATAATAAAAAACCCGAATTACAAACTCGGCCCAAATAAATATTTTTCTCCACTGGGATGATTAAATGCGATAAATAAATGCGAGAAAATCATTAACATGATGAAACTAAATGAATAAACATGATTTAGGGGGGAATGCGAGAAAATCATTAACATGATGAAATTAAATGAATAAACATGATTTAGCGCTGGGCTATTACAGCCTTCCCCCCGTAAAGAGTTTCATCCTCACAACTTATAAACTTTATCGAAACATACAAAATTACCTTAAATAAATGTGGGTACTTGGCTTTTATTTCCTTTCGGTCTCACAAGTGGCTTCTTGGGAGGTATGGTTTGTCCATAGCCCCTTGACTAGAGGTATCTGCTTGTTGCGCAGCTGCTTAATCCTACTTCAATCTAGTATTTGGACTGCACGCTCTTCATATACTAGATCCCCAGTTATTTCAATAGGTTATGATACGATGGCATGGTTCGGACCTAGAATATATTTCCTGAGCTGAGAGATATGAAACACATTGAGCACGTGTTCAAGTTCTACTACCAGATCCAGACGATAAGCTACGAGATTCAACTTTTTAATGATTTCGTAGGGCCCAATATAGCTTGGACTCAATTTTCCTCGCATTCCAAACCTTTTGATACCCTTGGTTAGCAAAACTTTCAGAAAAACTTTATCGCCTACTCGAAACTCCAAAGGCCTTCTTCTTTTGTAAGCATAACTCTTTTGTCGGGTTTGGGTAGCTTTACTATGCTCCCGTATTCTTCTTATGGTTTCAATGGTTTCTTGAATCATTTCAGGGCCTATGATCAATGCCTCAGTCCAAGTCACTCTAGCACAGTGAGGTTCTACACTTTCTCCCGTATAAAGCCTCAAACGGGGCCATTTTGATGGTGGACTGATAGTTATTATTATAAGAAAACTCCACCAGCGGTAAATCATCTTCCCACTTCCCTTGGAACTCCAGTACACAAGCTCTCAGCATATCCTCTAGAATTTGATTCACTCTTTTAGTTTGTCCATCTGTCTCAGGGTTATAAGAGCTACTAAAGTTCAATTTGGTCCCAAAGGCTTTTTGAAGTGCTTATGAAAAACAAGCTTTAAATCTTTGATCCCTATTTGATAATATGTCTAAGGGGATCCCGTGTAATCAGACTATCTCCTTAACATACAACTGGGCTAGTTTTTCAACTCCTCAAGTATCTCTAATTCACAGAAAATTGGTCGACTTGGTAAGTCGATCGACTATAACCCAGATAGCATTCTTTTTCAAAGTAGAAAGAGGTAAACCCATAACAAAGTAACTTGAGAACGAATCCTACTTTCAAGTGGGGATTTCTAGAGGTCGTAGTTCACCCACGGGATGTCGATGCTCTACTTTAATCTTTTGGTAGGTTAGACACTTATTTATATACTCTACAATCTCCTTTCTATATTATTCTACCAAAAGCATTGTCTTAGGTCTCTGTACATCTTGGTGCCTCCTGGATGCACCGAATAGCGCCATTGTGAGCCTTCTAAATGATCTGTTTCCTCAATTCCTTAGTTTTGGGTACACATGGGCTATCCTGGAATCGCAGGGTCCCATCCTCATGTGCTACAAACCCAAGAGACTTCTTTTTCTCTAAATTTTACTTTATTCTTTGGAGTTCATGATCACTTTCCTTGTTCTCTCGAATTTCCTCCAATTATGGAAGGCTAGAAGGTAAGCGCTGATAATTGCACATTTGTTTGCGCATGGGACACTAGTTGAATTCCTAAGTCCTCAAGCTCTCTCAAGAGACTAAATTGAGTAATCACCATAGTGTTTGAGCTATGTTGCGCTTTCCTACTCTGGGCGTTTGCTACAGCATTTGATTTTCCTAGATGATATTGAATCTGCAAATCATAATACATAAACAACTCAAGCCAATGCCGTTATCTTAAATTGAGCTCCTTCTGGGTGAAAATATGCTTCAGACTTTGATGGTCAGCATAGATCTTGCATGGTACCCCATATAAATAATGTCTCCAAATTTTTAATGCAAACACCATGACTGCTTGCTCCAGGTTATGGGCAGGGTAATTTTTCCCATAAGGCTTGAGCTGTTGAGAGGCATAAGATACTACTTTGTCTTCCTGCATCATAACACACCTCAACCGGTTCTTCGATGCATCACTATAAATGGTATACTCCTTACCTTCTACTGGTAACATTAGAATTGGGTTGGTAGTTAATCGCTGCCTTAGCTTTTGAAAAGCTCTCTCGCATTTCTCTATCCACTCAAATTTATTCGCTTTCTTCCATAGGTTGGTCAGGGGCAAAGCTATTTTCGAAAAGTCCTTAATGAATCTTCGATAATAGCCCGTTAAACCCAGAAAGCTTCTAATCTCGGTGACGTTGGTAGGCTTTGACCATTATGTGACTGCCTTCACTTTCTGGGGGTCAACTTTAATTCCTTTTTTTGTAACCACATGTCTCAAGAATACCACTTCTTCCAACCAAAATTCACACTTCTTTAATTTACCATAGAGTTGATGCTCCCTCAAGGTCTGTAACACCATCCTCAAATGATCAGCATGTTCCTCCCTATCCTTAGAATAGATAAGAATGTCATCCATGAACACCACTATAAATTTGTCTAAATAGGGTCTAAAAACTATGTTCATAAGATCCATGAAGGCTGCAAGGGCATTGGTGAGGCCAAACGGCATCATTGTAAACTCATAGTAACCCTACCTGGTTCTAAACGTAGTCTTGGGAATGTCTTCAAGTTTAATCCTAAGTTGATAATATCCTGACCTCAATCAATTTTAGAGAAGACTCCTGTTCCCTGCAGTTGATCAAACAATTCATTTATTCGCGACAAAGGGTATTTGTTTTTTATGGTGATCTTGTTCAATTCCCGATAGTCAATACATAACCTTAAGGTTCCATCCTTTTTCTTTACGAACAACACTGGGCCACCCCATGTTGACACACTTGATCTGATAAATCCCTTCTATAACAGCTCATCTAACTGGATCTTCAGTTTTTTCAGCTCAATTGGGGCTATACGATATGGGGTCTTGAAGATAGGTTGGGCACCATGGATTAATTCAATTCCGAAATCAATTTCCCTCTGTGAAGGTAATCCTGGTATCTCCTTAGGAAAAACATCTTCAAATTCACAAACTACTGGAATATTTTCTGCTTTCTCTTATTTTGTTTGAGTGTCAATAGCATAACACCAATATCCAATACACCCCTGACATAACAACTTACTTGCTTTTATAGCAGAAATCAAGGGATAAGATTTTTCCTCTCTCTACCAATAGAAACATATTTCTCTCCCTTTTCCATCCTTCAAAATAACCTTAAGATCTTCACAATCAATCTTCACCCCATAAGCGTGTAACCAATTCATTCCTAAAATGATATCAAAATCAGACAAATCAAATTGAATTAAATCTATAGGAAAGGTGGTTCCACCAATGGTGATGGGAACAATTTTATAGCAGATGGGGCACTCAATTACAGAATCATTAGGTAGCTTAATCCCATAATTAGTTTCTGTCCTTTTACCCTCAAGGTCCAATTACATGGCAGATTGGGCGGATATAACTCAATGAGTAGCACCCGAATCAAATAATACACAAAATGGCTTTAAATTTAAAAAGAAGTTCCACTTACTGCCGTACCAGGGGTGGTAGCTTCCTGCTTGCTCATTACATATGCTCGTCCTACTGCTGTAGGCCTTAGAAGTGGCCCCTTGGCGAGGTGGGTCCAACGGTTTTACTGCACCCTTGTCTACATCCTTCAACCTACGGGAGCATGCAGTGATGAGGTGTTCAAAGCTTCCACACCACATGTACTTGTTAGTTCCTACTCGGCATTCAGGGTTGGTGTAATTTGTTCTTCCATATTTCCCATAGGGCTCCACTGAGGCTGCATGATGACTTTTGGGGGAAGCGGGACAAGGTTTCTCCCGGTTCACACTCTCACTCGAAGTTCCTCGCTCAATTCCTTTTCTCTTTTGGTTGACTAGGTTCAGGGCCCTCAATTCTGCCTTCACTTGCTCCACTTTAGCGGCTCGCTTATACAGCTCTTTGTAAGTTGAGATTAGTTGCCCAGCTAACTGATTTCGAATATAGAAGACCAAACTCTCTTCAAACCTCCTCATCTTTAACCTTTTAGACGAAACACATTCAGGGGTAAACTTGGATAATTCTGTAAACTTACTGGCATACTGCATTACCATCATGTTACCACTCATCTTCAACTACGTAAACTCTTTACCCTTTTGCCTTTGGACTATAATTGGGTAAAATTTTGCCCTTACTCCTCTAGGAATTTACTCCTGGTGAATTCAGGACCAACAAGCCTACCCTTAACAGTGTTCCACCAAATATCAGCTTCACCAGTCAAATAATACGTCCCAATGTTTACTTTCTTTTCTTCTGAGACCTCTACCACTGTAAACATTTTCTCCATTCCCCTTACCCATTCCTCCAATGCTACTGGATCATAATTTCCATCATACACTTTAGGGTTGTGTCGTGCTACCTTATCTGCTAATTTGTCATCTTTAGAAGGGGTTTCAGTAGGTACTTGGGGAATCCACTTCATCAGTTCAGCTACTAGGTTCGGCCAGTTTCCCAATGTTGTCAGCTAACTTAAGGGGGATTGTTAGCATTTCACCAAAATTTAGTGGCACATGACAAGAGGCTTGTTCACTCGATCCCTAGTTATGATCCGAGTTATCCCCTATACGAGTCTCCGCATTGTTTTGCACCGATTTAGACATTCTGATCATACTTGAATGAAACAATTCAATATATCATTCTATAACTGCTTGTTTACATATATAGTTGCTTGTTTATATACATGATCAACAAAAGTATATCACATCTAACTGACTAAGTAAAATTAGCCCTGACTCCTACCCCAACCCAAAGCACTAACTAGCCCCCAAACATTATATTTGTCATATGCCCAAAAAGAGAAACGAACCATGTCATTATGATCAGAAAGATTTGACTGACTATATACAATGTCATATGCTACACAAAATACGTCTATCCAATCCGACCATGGTATATACATATGTGCTCAAAATGTAGCCTACTCAATTAACACTTGAAACAGCCTAATGATCCCTAGATGGATCGTAATTTAGGTCAGACTCATCCTCCGGCTTCTCACCTAAGTCAAAACAACTATTCGATGCTTCTGACTCTACCTCGTCAACCTCCTGATCAACCCGCTGCTATCCCACTGCTTCATCAACCTCCTGATCCACTTGCTGCTCTACCATTGCTTTATCAATCTCCTGATCCTCCTCTGGATCGTCCTCTTCCTCTGGATGGCCCTCGAACCTCATTGGCTCGTCCTCATAACTAAGTACCATGATCTCCGATGTATCGGGGCAATCCACCACCATATGCGCCTCCTTAGGACTATGGAGCATCTGCGGAGTACTCGGTACAAGCGGCGATGGTAGTCCCTATGCTGGTGCGGGTGGTACAGGTGGGGGATGTGCCTGGTGCAAAGGAAAAACGTGCTGAAGGGTCTCAATGGTAATCCCCCTCTGCTCGAACCCCTCCCGCAACATCAAGTATGAGGTGATAGTCACCCAAGCCCCCTAAGCGAGGTTCGTCCCAACCTGGGTTCCCCGTCATCATGAAATGATAATGACGGAGTCTAAACGCGACCCACGGGTCAACCGTGGGTAAGGACCATAACAATCTACATGCACGGACCGTGATGTTGTGAAACTCGAAGAAAGGGTCCTGCGCATGAGCTATCATATTAATTGCATAAGGATCCATTTAGCAAGGAAAACAAAAATAAAGGGCATGTAAAAAAGAAGCAATATACGTTTTCAATATCACAAGTCTCTAATAGTATACGATATTCCTTACTAATAAACCTTTTTTTCCAATATCACAGCTCTCTAATAGTATATAATATTCCTTACTAATAAACTTTCTCACCCTCCTATATCTAAACTCCATACTCCGTATCCCATCAAAAAAATCAAAACCTGGCTCTGATACCAAATTTGTAATACCCCAAATGCACATAATCCACTATTTGCATTCTTTCCATTAATATCATCAATTAGAAGTGATAACCCAATGATCAAGGCGTTACCGCTAGCCAAAAAGGACAAGGCTTGGCTTAAAAATAATTGATCATAACTAAGCTGAACATTGCTTACCACCACAAGACATTCACATAATCACAAACCATCAAAACCACATATAAACAGTTTCTAAAATCTCAAAGTTTACACCAAAATATAGTAATTCCCTATAGAATATATAGTTCTGACATAAGAATATTTCACAACAGCTCTAATACACCATTGTTCCTATCAACCTTTTTAGCTCACTTATCTTCTTCGGTCGGCCTGCCAACTTGAGGGCGATTCATCGAATATTTGCCTAAAATAAAACATGAAAATATTTCAAACTCCTAGTCGAAACTCAGTAAATGTATTCCTGTATTGATAAATGTTCATAGAAAAATTGGTTAGGCCCAAATTACAATTCATTTTAATTTAAAACATGGAATGAAATGAACATAAAACTGCATTGCTAATTATTATCTGATAGTAAACCCCTCGCAACTGTTACGATCTGTAGATAGATATACACCTGTCAGGTTGATCGGGGGACCTGGCCTAAAGCCATGCGAGTAACTGAAGGGTGGTGCCCTATAACTATTAGCTGATGGCATCACTAATTATGTGATAAATCATTAATTAAACTAATTCATTGATGTACTTACCAAAACATTATAATTTGATAAATACGCGTTGATTTCTCAAGACAAAGGCAATGAATGTACCTGGTACTTTTAATGAAATTCACTTTGTAGGATTATGCACAAAAAGGAAAGGAAATGATAGATTAGGCCCAAATTTTGTTCTAAATATCATTATTGGAACACATAGTTAGCAAATATTTTTAATTTCATAGTTAATATTTTAGTAAAAAAAAAGGTAAGGGCTTAACAGGGGCTAGAATAAATGACTTGTAACTCAATCTTCCGACTTCTATTTGAGACCTAAGTCCCCAATATAGAAAGCGTAAGAAGTCCCAAAAAACTTCCATTAGAAACATGATTCCTACAATAGGGTTCCCAAAATTGGGTTAGAACACAAGTGTACCAGTTTTGATCTAACCTACGTAGTTCTAGCAAAAAGGCCATAACGTTTTTCACAGAACTTGGATTAAGGTGATTTAAAAGGAATTTGAAACCTAACTCACTGATCTACAAATCACAATTTGTCAATGAACCGATCATTACCAGTTTAATGGTAAAGTGTCCGCTGTTTTCTGTTAGATCACAGCCACACTGTTTTTGCTTTCTTCTTTCTTTTCACATAAATCCCTATCTAAAATCACTCCTAAAATTATGTAACAAAGCTTTGGTCCTTCCCATCACCATAAAAAGCCATAATAATCAATTTCACCATATAATCATCCACATCAAATTTTCAATTCTTCTCTTCCTCAAATCCACTCAAAATACATCCATGATCTTATTTATTTGCATCAATGAGCAAAATGACCCTTTATAATCAATTGGAGAAATTTTCATAATCCACCCCTTTTTTCAAGAATCACACCAAATCATATTTTTCAAGTTAAAAGGCACATCAAAGATTCATTTTACATCAAAGTATATTCAAACAACGTGCTTGATGCCAAGAATAATTCAAACCACACATAATTGCCAAATCCCTAGCTTATAACCAATTTACTTCATCTTCATCTCATTCAAAATCACTAAAAATACCCTCATAAACATTATTATAGGTTAAGACTACTCAATCAAATACAAAACGATCCAAAAAAACATTCTTTCAACCTTGAGCTTGCATGATCATGAACAAATTCAACCCTCTCATACTTTCAAACTTAACCAGCACTTAAAACTTCAAGTTGACTCTTATTTCTATCAAAACAACATGATCAACAATCAAGAATAATAAAACAAGAATCAAAACCAAAAATCCAAACAAATAAAGTTAGGGTTACTCACTTTAAGCTTGAAAAAAACAAGAGATAGAGGTGATGTTTGGTTGTTTTGAGGGTTGGGGATGGCGGCAGGCTGGCCAGAAACAGCAGCAGAACACAGCAGCTCAGCTGGGGGGTGGTCGAATATAGAGAGGAAGAGGGGAAAAGAAGTGGCTTGAGTTTGATTGAATTTTTTTTGACTTATCTAATATACTTGGCTAATATTTACCCTCCCAAAAAGAAGCTTTTAGCCAATTAAAATTAGGTATAAATTAGTTAAATCGGCGTAAACGTATTGGGCCTATAATTGGGCTTCTATGGTTTAGGCCCCTTAAGTAAAATTATTTCTTTAATATCAAATTTTTGCATAGCTTGGGATAAAATATTTGGGTCATTATGAACAAAAATTTAATCTTTGAAACATTTTATCAGGACCGTCTATCAATTTACTTGAGATTTTACTATAATAAAAACCTGAATTGCAAATTGGGGAAATCTTTGAAACATTTTATCACGACCGTTTATTAATTCACTTGAGATTTTACGATATTAAAAACTTGAATTGCAAATTGGGGCCCAAATGAATTTTTTTTTCCACTGAGATGATTGAATACAATAAATAAATGCGAGAAATCATTAACATGATGAAACTAAATAAATAAACATAATTTAGGGTTGGGCTATTATAGAAAATCAGTAGAACTTCACTTTAGTCATGTGACACTCTTCACTCATGTGCTTAAAGCATAGTAAGGTTCCCCCAATTCTCATTCCAAAGACTCAAATTAAGCACAAGCTTACTTAGACTCTCCAATTCGCCACCACTAAAATGCAAATCACATTAGGCGATCATGAGTACTTAACATGGGTTCTAATGGGCTATTGGTGAAGGTTAACAGCGGAACAAATGTCTTAGGAATGCAGAGCTAAAAGCCAAAGACTAAGAGCAAAACCAAACTCTCCCAATTTCTCATGAGATTTACTCCTCAAACTAATACTACTCAATTATATAAACAAATCCCATTATACAAATCATATGGGGAGAAGGTGTTAAAACACAAAAGCAACCACATTCTAACAATGTTAAACTCTTTTATTCTCTTTTGTTTTGTTGTATGTTTTTTTTTCTTTTGCTTTCTCATTTTCATTTTTTTCAGTTTTTTTTTTTTTTGGCCAAAGAGAATCGTCATGGAAATAAATGTTAAGTACCTTTCAACACTTGTCCAATAATTAATAACATCCAACCCATTATTAACACAAGGCTTCCCTTGTATAAACAAAAGAACAAAAAATCCCTTATTAAACCAACCGACCAAAACCAAACCATCAAAAGATCTTAATACCCACAAACTAACTCTCAATCAAAACATCATGAAGTGAAACTCAATACTACAGGCTTAAGTGTAAGACACATATTTGACCAAGGGCTATATACAAAGGTTCATATCAATAAACATGTTTTGAGGCTCAAAAAGGCTAGCAAGAGGCATATCATGCATAACAAAGATGACTATTTGGTCAATGTAGCTCAACAATACAAAGAATGCCTCAACCATTTTGTCTAAATATATATGCTAAGTGTAATCTTGAATGGGAGTCAAAGCAAGTTCTAGAGAAATGACATCTTAGAAAAGTCAATCAAGAGAAGGCAAAGATACTAAAATTGATAAATTAGTCTTTTAAAGCTCAAAGCCTCATAACACATCTACCAAAGTCACAACTAGTTCATTAGGACTCATATGCCAATATTCATACAAAGATTCATTGGACAATCAACTCGCATTCAACACAATGGCCAAAACATGAAGTACATTTCCAAAAAACCATTTCCAAACACTTTAATCCACAATTGGGCATTTCAAAGGGTCAAGTCAAACCAAAGAAGACTACCTAGTCTACAAATTTCATCATTATACGGGTATTTTAGAATCTTTTTCATTTTCTACTTTCTTTTTTTTCTATACAATCCTACATGAAGTTAATCCTAAAGTGCAAAACTACCTATATGCTTCTAATATCCTAAATGCATGAGATATAAAAAGAAAACTAAATGCACTAACTACATGCTCTAATTACAAGTTAACCCTAAATGTAAACCTATATGCAATCATGTACAACATAAAAATATCCACATGCCCAAGAAAACATAAGACACTATCAATTGAAATCCCCCCATGGCTGGACAAAGCATTTTCCTCAATACAGGCGGATATAAATAAGCATAGATAAGGGAACAGCAAGAAGCACTAGAAAGGATGGGAAAGGGATGGCGAGTTCGATCCTGAGAGATATGCTAATCTTACCAGGTCTTTAAAGAACCCCTAAAATCCTAGAAGTGGTAGAAGGTTGGCATTCTCAGACTAAACATAAGCTCTTAGAGGTTCTTGCTTCTCCTGAATGGACCTGAGGGTAGCATGGACTTCATCAAAATCCTGGGACAAGATAGGATGGGATGAACTAGAAGTTCCTTAATGAGTAGGTGGGGTAGGTGGGGGTAGATGATCAGTGTATCCTTAGGGATTGGGCTTGTAAGAACTGGAATCCTTATCAAATGTTAATTGAGTTACCTAAAGGCTTGCCCATCTTCATCTATCCACTGAAAGTCTTTGTAAATCATGGACACTTGAAGAAAGGCAAATACTTCTGTGTAGAATTTGAGATGAACTTGCTTAAAGCTACCACACAGTTAGTGAGTCTCTCCACATTCTTTATTATTTTAGGGCTCTGCATCTTTATTATGGCCTTGACCTTCTCTAGATTTTCTTCTATGCCCCTCTGGTATATCATGGAGCCTAATAACATGCCAACCCTTACCCTAAAGATGCACTTCTTACGGTTTAGCTCCATATCTTGCTTTCATGCTCCATGTTTCCCTTATATCCCCAAGATGCTAGTACTGGAGCTTTGATTTGGTTATCATGTCATCTATATAGACTTCTTGTCACATTCTACTCGTCAAACAGCTTGTTCACCACACTCTAGTAGGTAGCACTTGTGTTCTTGAGCCCAAAGGGTTGGCCTTATATTAATACATGCCTTGATGTGTGATGAAAGTAGTGTTCTTTTTATTAGCATCCCACATAAGGATTTGATGGAAACCTAAGTAGGCATCTATGAAATAAAGGAGTGCATGATGACTAGTGGCATCCACTAACTAATCTATCTTGGGCAGTGGGAAGTAATCTTTTCGATAGGCTTTATTCAGATCTATGTAATCCACACACATTCTCCAGATCCAATTTGGCTTTTTAACCATAGGAACATTGGCGAACCATTCTGGGCTTTAAAATTCTCTTATGAAGCTGACTTCCTCTGAACATCGTTGTTCTTATCCAAAGAAAAATATCTTCTTTTCTACCTCACTCAATTTGCCTTATGATCTATTACCAGTTTGTGCACCATGATGCTTAGGGTTATTCTTATCATCTCTTAGGCTAAGTGTGAAAACACATGTGCACACCTATCTAGTAGGCTTCTAAGCTTTAGTGTAAATATATCATCCAAGCCCCTTCCTATCTAGACAATTTTACCAAGTTCTCCCTTTAAGGGACTTCATGTGACTATCCTTTACGCTCTAGCGTATAGTTCTTGACATGTTGGTTGTCTAATTTCTGAATGTTCACCACTTTCACCTATGAGGGGCCTACTACTCACAACTCATTACTTGGGATGTTACTGGGAATTGATATTTTGTTACAAGCTTAGTGGTCCTCAGCATTGCTATGTAGCATTATCTAGCACTCTTTTGGTCTGAGCGTAGCTCCATAGCATTACCTCGCACTCTTTTGGTCCCCCTCCACCTTACCCACAATTTCATCATTAGACTCAAACTGCATCTCCAGGTAGCAAGTTAGTAGGGTAGCCTTTAAGAAATTCAAAGTTGGTCTACCTATGATGGTGTTATAAGTTCAAGTCATGTCCATTACTACAAAGTCCTACATCAATTGTTTAGTTAAATCCTCCTCTTTGACCTTGGTGGGTAACTTGATCACTCCCTTAAGATAAATAGCATACCCTTTGAATCCAGTGATAAGGTATGGAGTTGGTGTTAGATCCTTATCCTACAAACCTAACCTAGTAAAGCAATTATAAAATATGATACCAACATAAATCAACTGTGTCAACAAACACCCTGTTGACTTCACAATTTACCACTTACAACTTGATCACAATTAGATCATTGTAAAGGAGATAAAGGGATCTAACTTACCTAAACACCAATCTAAGATGCACAACACTAGTTCTTGAATCCACAATTAATGGTAGTCCTCCCAAGGTTTGCAAATGTTCATTCAGTGCTTTGCTAAATAGTTCTACTGGAGTTTGTCCCCTTGAGATTGTCTACACTCCCCCTAGAGTCCTTTATCCATGAAGTTAGTTTTTTCTCTAGGAGTATAGTTATTAAACACTTATCCTCTTTTAAGGTCTATCTAATACATAAGCAACTATCAATTACATAAGCAACCAGGTGACCCTCACCTACCAAGTCCCGAAGCACCTTATCTAGGTTCTGGTAATCCTCTGTGTGAGGCCCATAATCCTTATGGAAGTCACATCACTTATCGTTGTTTCTAAATTTGGATCTTTAATTGTTTAACATTGCTTCTTCTAGTGAAATTTTCCCTTAATTTTGATCAAGGTTTTCCTCTTTGACATCGTAAAGATATTTTTAGACTTCTCTTTTCCTAACTTCTTCTCTTTATCTCCACCCTTCTTATAACACCCTAAATGTATGTCATCCACTATTTGCATTCTCTCCATTAATTTTATCAATTAGAAGTGATAATCCAAAGATCGAGGTGTTACCGCTGACCAAAAGGACAAGGTTTGGCTTAAAAATAATTAAACATAACTAAGCTGAACATCGCTTATCACCATAAGACATTCACACAATCACAAACCATCAAAAGCATACATAAACAGTTTCTAGTATCTCAGAGTTTACACCAAAATATAGTAACTTTTAGCAGTATATATAGTTCTAACATCAGAATATTTCACAATACAGTGCTCAAAGCATCTCAACACTAATACACCACTATTCCTTTTAGACTTTCCCTCTCACTCATCTCTTCAGTTGGCCTGGTAGCTTGAGATCGATTCACTGAGCGTTTGCCTAAAACAAAACATGAAAATATTTCAAACTGTGAGCTGAAACTCAGTACATACATTCCTGTGTTGTTAAATGTTCGTTGAAAAACTGGTTGGGCCTACATTACAATTCATTTTAATTTAAAACAAGGAATGAGATGAATATAAAACCAGATTCTCAACTATTATCTGATAGTGAACCCCTAGCAACTGTTACGATATGAAGATAGGTGTATACTTGCCAAGCCAATCGGAGGACCTGGCCTGAAGTTGTGTGAGTTACTGAAGGACAATAATCTATAACTGATAACTAATGAGGTCACTAATTATGTGACAAATCATTGATTAAACTGATTCATTGATGTACTTACCAAAATATTATAATTTTGATAAATACGTGCTGATTTCTAAAGATACAGGTAATAAACATGCCTACTTCTTTTAATGAAGTTCATTGAGTAGGATTATGCACAAAAAGGGAAGGAAATGATAGATTACGCCCTGATTCTATACAAAAATATCGCTATAAGCACATATAGTTAGCAAATATATTTATTTTCATAGTTGGTAATTTTAATTAAAAAAAAGTAAAGGTTTAACAGGAGCTATAATGAATAACTCATAACTTAATCTCAACCTTAGGTTAAGACCTAATTTCCTAATATAGAAAGCTTAAAAAGTCTCGCAAAATTTTCTTTAACAAAACAAAATATGATTCCTACAATAGGGCTCCCAAAATTGACCTAGAACACAAGGGTTCCACCTTTGGTCTAACCTGCACAATCATAGCAAAACGGCGATAACTTTATCCACAGAACTCGGATTAAGGCAATTCAAAAGTCATTTGAAAGCCAACTCACTGATCTATCTACCCACCAAAAATTACAATTTTTTGATGGCCGATTATTACCAGTTTGATGGCAAAGTATCCCCTGTTTTCTGTCAGTTCACAGCCACACTGCTTTTGCTTTCTCATTTCTTTTCACATAAATCCCCATCTAAAATCATTCCTTAAAATCATGTAACAAAGCTTGGTCCTTCTCATCACCATACAAAGCCGTGATACTCAATTTCACTCCATAATCATCTACCTCAAATTTCAATTCCTCTCTTTCTCAAACCCACTCAAAATACACCCACGATCTTATTTATTTGCGTAAGTGAGCAAAATCATCCTTAATAATCAAATGGAGAAATTCCTGTAATCCACCCCTTTTTCAAGAATCACACCAAATCATCTTTTTCAAGTCAAAGAACACATTCAAGATATCATTTTTCATCAAGGCATATACGAATACCATGCTTGATGCCAAGAATAATCCAAACCATGTGTAATTGCCAAAACCCTAGCTTATGACTAAATTACTTCATCTTCATCTCATCCAAAATCACCAAAAACACCATCGTAATCATCAATAGGGTAAAAGACTACAAAATCAAATACAAACAATCCACATCCATATTCTAAACTAAGCTTGCATGATCATGGATAACCCTAAACCCTAGCATGCTTTAAGCTTAATTAACAATTAAAAAGCATCAAAATAACTCTTGTCCCCATCCAAAGAACATGATCAAAACTCAAATCAACATAATCAAGAATCAAAATAAAAAGATCCAAAGAGACAAAGATAAGGTTACTCACTTTGAGCTTGAAAAAGAGAGAGATGGAGGTAATGTTTGGTGGTTTTGAAGATTGAGGATGGCGGCTGGTGGTACTAGGGGTTCGGGTGGTTGGAGGTAGCCATGGGCTGGCTGGAAACGGTAGCAGAATAGCAGCAGCATAGCAACAGAAGGGGGGCAGTCGTGGGTAAGAGAGAGAAAGGAGAGAGCGATGTGTGAGTTTGTGTTGCTTGGCTAGAAATAACTCAAAAAAATTTACTTGACTGAATTTATCCCTCCAAAAAGTAGCTTTTAGCTAACCATGGTTAAGCTTAAATTATGATAATTAGCTACATTAATAATGCAAGCTTCTTGCGCTTCAAATTGGACCAAAATAGGTTGGGTTCGGTAATAAAATGCTCCGCAACAATAATATTTTTGCGTAACTCAAAATTAAATTTTTGTGATATTACGGAGAAATAATTTAGTCACTTTGATTATAATTATGAAGGCTTAATAGTAATTTGTCCGAATTTTTCTTTTCATTAATAAAAACCTGAATTGCAAAGTGGTGGCCCAAATAAATTTTTCCGCACCGAGATGATTAAATGCAATAAATAAATGTGATAAATTTATTAACATGAGGTAATTAAATAAATGGACGTGATTTAGGGTTAGGCTATTATAGCCTGTCCCCCTTAAGAGTTTTATCCTTAAAACTTATGAACTTCATAAAATCGTGCAAGATTACATCGAATAAATATGGGTACTTGGCTTTCATTTCCTCTTCGGTCTCCTAAGTGGCGTCTTGGGAGGTATGGTTTGTGGAAAAGCACCTTGACTTGAGGAATCTGCTTGTTATGCAGTTGTTGAGTCTTACGATCTAGTATTTGGACTGGCTGCTCCTAATACACTAGATCCTCAATCATTTCAATAGGTTCAGATACAATAGTGTGGTCCGGATCTGGAATATACTTCCTGAGTTGAGAGACGTGAAACACATTATGCACGTGTTTAAGTTCTTCTGGCAGATTCAGATGATAAGCTAAGGGGTTTAACTTTTCAATGATTTCATAGGGCCCGATATATCTTAGACTCAATTTGCCTTATATTCCGAACCTCCTGATACCCTTGGTTGGCGAAACTTTCAGAAAAACTCTATCGCCTACTTGAAACTCCAAAGGCCTTCTTCTTTTGTCAGCGTAACTCTTTTGTCGAGTTTGGGTAGCCTTAATACGCTCTTGAATTCTTTTTATTGTTTCAATAGTTTCCTAGATCATTTCGAAACCTATGATCAATGCCTCATCCAAGTTACTCGAGCACAGCGAGGTTCTATACGTTCTCCAGTATAAAGCCTCAAACGAGGCCATTTTGATGGTAGACTGATAGCTATTGTTATAAGAAAAGTCCACCAACGATAAATCATCTTCCTACTTCCCTTGGAACTCTAATACACAAGCTCTCAGCATGTCCTCTAAAATTTGGTTCACTATTTCAGTTTGTCCATCTATCTCAGGGTTATAAGAGCTACCAAAGTTCAATTTAGTCCCAAAGGCTTTCTGAAGTGCTTGCCAAAAATGGGCTTTGAATATTTGATCCCTATTTGATACTATGTCTAAGGAGATCCCGTGTAGTCAGATTATCTCCTTAACATACAGCTGGGCTGGTTTTTTAACTCCCAAAGTATCTCTAATTGGCAAAAAATGGGTCAACTTGATAAGTCAATCGACTATAACCCAGATAGCATTCTTTTTCGAAGCAGAAAGGGGTAAACCTATAACAAAGTCCATTGAAATCGAATCCCACTTCCAAGTGGGGATTTCTAGAGGTCACAGTTTACCCATGGGACACCGATGCTCTACTTTAATCCTCTGGCAGGTTAGACACTTATTTGTGTGCTCTGCAATCTCCTTCTCCATATTATTCTACCAGAAGTATTGTCTTAGGTCTCTATACATCTTGGTGCCTCCTGGATGCACCAAGTAGTGAGTATTGTGAGCCTTCTCTAGGATCTGTTTCCTCAATTCCTCAGTTTTGGGTATACATAGGTGATTTTGGAATTGCAAGGTCCCATCCTCATGTATTACAAACGCAGGAGACTTCCCTTTCTCTAAATTTTACTTTATTCTTTGGAGTTCAAGATCACTTTCCTGGTTCACCCAAATTTCCTCCATTATGGAAGGCTGGAAGATAAGTGTTGATAATTGCACATTTGCTTGCCCATGGGGCACTAGTTGAATTCCCAAGTCCTCAAGCTATCTTAAGAGACTAAATTGAGTAATCACCATAGTGTTTGAACTATGTTTCGCTTTCCTACTTAGGGCATCCACTACAACATTTGCTTTTCCTTGATGATATTGAATCTGCAAATCATAATCCTTAAGAAACTCAAGCCAATGCCATTGTCTCAATTGAGCTCCTTCTGAGTGAAGATATATTTCAGACTTTGATGGTCAGTATAGAACTTACGTGGTACCCTGTATAAGTAATATCTCCAAATTTTCAGTGCAAAGACCATGCCTACTTGCTCCAGGTCATGGGTAGGGTAATTTTCCTTATAAGGCTTGAGCTGTTGAGAGGCATAAGCTACTACTTTGTCTTCCCACACCAGAACACACCCTAACCTATTCTTCGACGCATCACTATAAATGGTATACTCCTTACCTTCTACTGGTAACATTAGAATTGGGCCGGTAGTTAATCGCTGCCTTAGCTTTTGAACAGCTCTGTCATATTTCTCTGTCCACTGAAATTTATTTACTTTCTTCTATAGGTTGGTTAGGGGTGAAGCTATTTTCAAAAAGTCCTTAACAAATCTTCGATAATAGCCCGCTAAACCCAGAAAATCTTAGTGACGTTGGTAAGCCTTGACCATTCTATGATTGCCTTCACCTTCTGAGGGTCAACTTTGATTCCTTATTTTATAACCACGTGTCCCAAGAACACCACTTCTTCCAACCAAAATTCACACTTCTTTATTTTGCTATAGGGTTGATGCACCCTCAGCGTCTGTAACACCATTCGCAAATCATCAGCATGTGCTTCCCTATCCTTAGAATAGATAAGAATATCATCAATGAACACCACTACAAACTTGTCTAAATAGGGTCTGAAGACTCAGTTCATAAGATCCATGAAGGCTGCGGGGCATTGGTGAGGCCAAACGGCATCACTGTAAACTCATAGTGACCATACCTAGTCCTAAACGCAGTCTTGGGCGTGTCTTCAGGTTTAATCATAAGTTGATAGTACCCTGACCTCATATCATTCCTACAGAAGGCTCCTGCTCCTAGAAGTTGGTCAAACAAGTCATTTATTTGTAGCAAAGGGTATTCATTTTTTATGGTGATTTTGTTTAACTCCCTGTAGTTAATATATAACCTTAAGGTTCCATCCTTTTATTTATGAAGAACACTGGGGCACCCCATGGTAACATACTTGGTCTAATAAATCCCTTCTGTAATAGGTCATCTAGCTGAATCTTCAGCTGTTTAAGCTTAATTAGGGCCATAAGATATGGGGCTTTGGAGATAGGTTGGGCACCAGGGATTAATTCAATTCCAAAATCAATCTCCCTCTGCGGGGGTAATCCTAGTCACTCCTCAAGAAAAACATCTTCAAATTCTCAAACTACAAGAATATTTTCTGCTTTCTCTTCTTTTGTTTGGGTGTCAATAGCATAACACAAATATCTAATATACTCCTGACATAACAGCTTACTTGCTTTCACAGCAGAAATCAACGGACAAGATTTTTCCTCTCTCTGCCCATAGAAAGATAGTTCTCTCCCTTTTTCATCCTTCAAAATTACCTTAAGATCTTCACAGTCAATCTTGACTCCAAAAGTGTGTAACCAATTCATTCCTAAAATGATGTCAAATCAATTTTGTCCTCTACCCTCTAGGTTCAATTACATGGAAGATCAGGTGGACATAAATGAATGAGTAATACCCTAATTAAATAATACATAAAATGATTTTGAATTTAAAAAGAGAGTTTCAGTAACTACCATACCAGAGGTGGCAGCTTCCTTCTTGCTCATTATATAAACCGGTCCTACTGCTGCAACCCTTGGAGGTGGGGCCAAGGGTTTTGCTGCACCCTTGTCTACTACCTCCAATCTTCGGGGGAATACGACAATGAGGTGTTTCGGGCTTCCACACCATATGCACTTGTTCTACTCAGCATTTTGGAGTGGTGTGATTTGTTCTTCCGCATTTCCCAAAGGGCTCGCTGAGCCTACAGGACGGCTCTTGGAAGGAGAGGGAGAAGGTTTCTTCTGGTTCACATTCTCACTCGCAGTTCCTCGCTCAATCCCTTTTCTCTTTGGTTGATAGGGTTCAAGGCCCTCAACTCTGACCTCGTCCGCTCCACTTCAGCAGCTCGCTCATATAGCTCTTAGTAAGTCAAGATCGGTTGCCCAGCTAACTGATTTCGAATGTAAAAGGACAAACCCTCTTCAAACCTCCTCATCTTTAATCTCTCAGATGACAAATTTAGGGACAAACCTGGATAATTATGTAAACTTATTGGCATACTGCATCACAGTCATCTTACCATTCATCTTCAGCTCCATAAACTCTTTCTCCTTTTATCTTTGGACCACAACTGGGTAAAATTTTGCTCTCAACTCCTCTAGGAAATTACTATATGTAAATTCAGGACCTACGAGCCTACCCTTAATAGCATTCCACCAAATATCAGTTTCACCAGTCAAATAATACATGCAAATGTTTACTTTTTTTTCTTCTGGAACCTCTACCACTGTAAAAATTCGCTCTATTCCCCTTACCCATTTCTCCAATACTATTGGATCGTAATTTTCGTCATACACTTTGGGGTTACGCCATGCTACCTTATCTGCTAATTTGTCATCTTTAAGAGGAGTTTCAGTAGGTACTTGGGGAATCCGCTTCATCAGTTCAGCTACTAAGGTCGGCCAGTAGTTTGGGTTCCCAATATTGTTAGCTAACTCATGGGGAATTGGTGGCATTTTACCAAAATTTGGTGGCACATGACATGAGAGTTGTTCACCCTATCCCTGGCCATGCTCTGAGTTATCCCCTAATGAGTCTCCGCATTGTTTTTCACCGATTCGGACATTCTAGTCATACAATAAATGAAACAATTCAATCATTAGAATATCTCAACATATAAGATAAGCATGCCCAATAAATGCATTTAATATGGCTCAAACATTATTTAAAATAGAACCTAAAGCTTCATTATATCATCGCACAACTGCTTGTTTACATACATAGCTGCCTGTTTATATACTTGAACAACAAAAGTATATCACATCTAACTAAGTAAGATCAACCCTGACTCTTACCCTAAGCCAAAACACTAACTAGCCCCCAAACACTAAATCCGTCATATACCCAAAAAGAGAGATGGACCATGTCATCACGGTCAGAAGGATCTAACTGACAATGTATAATGTCATATGCTACACAAAATGCGTTTTTCCAAACCGACCATGCTATATGCATGCGGGGCTCAAAATGTAATCTACTCAAGTTAAAACCTAAAATAGCTTAACGATCCCTAGATGGATCATAATCTGGGTCAGACTCATCCTTAGGCTCCTCGCCTAAGTTGAAGCTGCTGTCTGATGCTCCAAGCTCTACCTCATCGACCTCCTGATCCTCCTGCTGGTCTCCCACTGCCTCAACAGTCTCCTCATCAATTAGCTACTCCTCTACTATCTCATCAATCTCCTGATCCTCCTCTAGATTATCTTCTTCCTCTAGATGGTCCTCGAGACCCTTCATGGCCTCGTCATCAAAACTAAGCACCACGATCTCCAGTGTATTGGGAAGATCCATTACCACATGACCCTCCCCAGGGCTGTCGGGCATCTGTGAAGTACCCGGTATGAGCGGCGAGGGTGGTCCATGTGCTGGTGCAGGTGGGGAATGTGCCTAATGTAAAGGAAAAACGTGCTGAAGGGTCTCCAAGGTAATCCCCCTCTACTCGAACTCCTCTCGCAACAACAACTCCGATGTGATAGTCACCCAAGCCCCCTGGACCTGAAACTTAGGTCTGTCCCAACCTGGGTTACCCGTCATTATAAAATGATGATAACGGAGTCTAAGCTCTACCTACGGATCAACTGTGGGTAAGGACCATAACAATTTGCATGCATGGACCGTGATGTTGTGAAACTCAGAGAAAGGGCCCTGCGCATAAACTATCATGTTGACATGTAATAGTGAAATGTGGGCCGCTACAGACGTACCAGACATCATATTAACTGCGTAAGGATCCATTTAGTAAGGAAAATACAAATGAGAGGCATGTAGAAAATAAGAATACGCATTTCTAATGTCATAAGTCTCTAATAGTATACGATATTTCTTACTAATAAACCTTCTCAACCTCCTATATCTAAACTCCATACTCCACATCCCATCAAGAAAATCAAAATCTAGCTCTAATACCAAATCTGTAACACCCCAAATGTACATCATCCACTGTTTGCATTCTCTCCATTAATTTTATCAGTTAGAAGTGATAATCCAAAGATCAAGGTGTTACCGCCGTCTAAAAAGGACAAAGCTTGGCTTAAAAATAATTAAACATAACTAAGCTGAACATCACTTATCACCACAAGACATACACACAATCACAAACCATCAAAACCATACATAAACAGTTTCTAGTATCTCAGAGTTTACACCAAAATATAGTAACTTTTTGTAGTATATATAGTTCTGACATAAGAATATTTCATAATGCAGTGCTCAAAGCATTTCAACACTAATATACCACTATTCCTTTCAAACTTTCTCGCTCACTTATCTTCTTTAGTCGGCCTGCCAGGCTGAGGGTGATTCACTGAGCATTTGCCTAAAACAAAACATGAAAACATTTTGAACTGTGAGCCGAACCTCAGTACATGCATTCCTATATTGTCAAATGTTCATTAAAAAACTGGTTGGGCTCGCATTGCAATTCATTTTAGTTTAAAATAGGGAATGAGATGAATATAAAACTGTATTCTTAATTATTATTTGAACAAGAAATGAGATGAATATAAAACTGTATTCTTAATTATTATTTGATAGTGAACCCTTGATAATTATTACGATCTGAAGATATGTGTACACCTGCCAAACTGATGGGGGGACCTGGCCTAAAGCTGTACGGGTAAGTGAAGGGCAATGCCCTGTAACTGATAACTAATGGGGTCACTAATTATATGAAAAATTATTGATTAAACTGATTCATTGGTGTACTTACCAACACAATATAATTTTGATAAATACGTGCTGATTTCGAAAGATACAGGCAATGAACGTACCTGGTTTTTTTTAATGAAGTTCATTGAGTAGGATTGTGCACAAAAAGGGAAGGAAACGATATACTAAGCCTTGATTCTATACAAAAATATCATTATAGGAATATGCAGTTAGCAAATATATTTATTTTCATAGTTGATAGTTTAGTAAAAAAGAAGTAAAGGTTTAATAGGAGCTAAAATAAATAACTCGTAACTTAATCTCCCGGCCTCAGCTTAAGACCTAATTCTCCAATATAGAAAGCTTAAAAAGTCCCACAAAAATTTCCTTTACAAAACAAAAATGATTCCCACAATAGTGTTCCCAAAATTGAGCTAGAACACAAGGGCGCTTGCTTTGGTCTAACTTGCGCAGTCCTAGCAAAACAACCATAACTTTCTCCAGAGAACTCGGATTAAGGGGATTCAAAAGGCATTTGAAAGACAACTCACTGATCTATCTACCAATAAAAAATCACAATTTTTAGATGGGCTGATTATTACCAGTTTAATGGAAAATTGTCCCCTATTTTATGTCAGTTCACAACCACACTGCTTTTGATTTCTCATTTCTTTTCATATAAATGCCCATCTAAAATCATTCCTTAGAATCATGTAACAAAGCTTGGGTCCTTCTCATCACTATACAAAGCTGTGATACTCAATTTCACTCCATAATCATCTACATCAAATTTCAATTCCTCTCTTTCTCAAACCCACTTAAAATACACCCATGATCTTATTTATTTGCATAAGTGAGCAAAATCATCCTTTATAATCAATTAGAGAAATTTTGATAATCCACCCCTTTTTCAGGAGTACACCAAATCATTTTTTTCAAGTCAAAGAACACATTCAAGATATCATTTTTCATCAAGGCATATATAAATACCATGCTTGATGCCAAGAATAATCCAAACCATGTATAATTGCAAAAACCCTAGCTTATGACTAACTTACTTCATCTTCATCTCATCCAAAATCACCAAAAACACCATTGTAATCATCAATAGGGTAAAAGACTAGAAAATCAAATATGAACCATTCACATCCACATCCATCATTCTAACCTAAGCTTGCATGATCATGCACAACCCTAAACCCTAGCATGCTTCAAGCTTAATCAACAATTAAAAAGCATTAAAATAACTCTTATTCCCATCCAAAGAACATGATAAAAACTCAAATCAACATAATCAAGAATCAAAATAAAAAGATCCAAAGAGACAAAGATAAGGTTACTCACTTTGAGCTTGAAAAAGAGAGAGATGGAGGTGATGTTTGGTGGTTTTGAGGATTGAGGATGGCGGCTGGTGGTACTAGGGGTTCGGGTGGTCGGAGGCAACCATGGGCTGGCTGGAAACAGTAGCAGAACAGCAGCAGCACAGCAATAGAAGGGGGGCAGCCATGGGTAAGAGAGAGAAATGAGAGAGGGATGTGTGAGTTTGTGTTGCTTGGCCAGAAATAACTCAAAAAAATTTACTTGGCTGAATTTATCCCACCAAAAAGTAGCTTTTAGCTAACCATGGTTAAGCTTAAATCATGGTAATTAGCTACATTAATAATGCAAGCTTGTTACGCTTCAAATTGGGCCAAAATAGGTTGGGTTCGGCAATAAAATGCTCCATAACGATAATGTTTTTTCGTAACTCAAAATTAAATTTTTGTGATATTACGGAGAAATAATTTAGTCGCTTTGATGGACCAAATAAATTTTTTCCCACCGAGATGATTAAATGTGATAAATAAATGTGAGAAATTCATTAACATAAGGTAATTAAATAAATAAATATGATTTAGGGTTGGGCTATTACACTTCTTATGGTTTTTTTAGTCCTAGCTAAGGTTTCCTTTTTCTTACGGTTGAGAGTTTCTTCACAACTTATGCCTACAAATAGCCCTTGGCATTCTTCAAGACCTCAAAAAAGGTCTTGAAATTTTTCCAAAACACTAGAACACTAACCACATTCTTGAAGGCTGCTGAGGCCACATGTTGTTTCAGATCCATGATGATAAGTGTTCCCTTGTTGAACCTCCTTAAGAAGTTCCTCATACTTTCCCCATCTATCTAAGCTATTTTCATGCGGGTGAAACTATTCTTATAGGGCTTTCTATTGCCCACAATGTGCTTTAGGAAACTCGATCTCATATGCTCCCACGTCTTTACGAAGGAAGCAGTGAGTTTGTTAAACCAAGTTTATGTGGCACTTTTAAGTATAGCCGAAAAACACATGCATATAATTTTTTTTATTGGAGAAGGCATCAAGTATGCTTGAGCGAGATAGGTGCATGGATGTTCTTAAGATCATAGTTTTATGATAACCATCAACTTTTGGAATATTAACTTTGTTAAGAAGATGAATATTTATAATATTTGCATGGAAATAAAAATTTAAGTCTATAATAAATTTACCGCCACCAATCTAGTATTCAGAGGTTTCCTCCAACAAACATTGGACCTGGTCTCTTTCCTATCTAGATTCTAGTTGCTAGTGTCCGAGTAGAGACTTATATTGATGGCACATCTGGTGACTTTTCTTCACTGACCTTCTTCCATTTGGTGCATCTCTTTCCTGGGTCAGTTTTATCCTTGTGTCTTGGATCCTAAATCCTTTCTAAGATGATCATGAAGAGGGCCAAGATGTTATTTGATTGATCTGTTGGAGGTTTCCTATGGAAGAGGTGGATTATAGTTCTCATTCGAAATCTAAGTACCTTTCCTTGATGGTTACAAGGCTAGAACAATGGCCTATGCTTAGCTCACTTCGGTACATACCAGCATGTAGGAAGCCTCTAGAATTGCTCCTGGCCTTCCAGCATTGATACCCCTTAACAAAGAATTATGAACAAAGATCATTCAGAATTTGTGTTTTATGAAGAATTCTTAATGGCAAAGTGTCGGCTCATAATTAGTTCTTCAGGTGTGGGATCAAATCCCACCTTCTTTTTCCCCCTATAGCTCTCTAGGATGTATGGTTTCTTAGGTTCCCTATAAATGACACCAAATGTTTCAGCCTATGGTAGAGAGGATGTCTTCCAGTCAATGAGGGGTAAAACCTAAGGGAAGTATCGCCCCCTACGAGAATCGATAAAGAGCTCTTAAAAGGAAGAGAGTGGTGCTGCCCGTTTAAAGAGCTCCTAAAGATCCTGTTAGAGTGAGAATCAAGAATATAGTGATAGGAATAAGAGCTTAGCTTGACTAATTAGAGAATAGCTAAACAAGCACACCCCTAATGTTGAATCTAGTGTTGTGTATAGATTAAATGAGATTATGATCTCATCGCCCTTTCAATTAGTGAAATCGAGGCTATGACAGTCCTGAAGGGAATTGGCCCAAGTTTCCCTTGAGCTTCCCTTAAAGCGCACTCCAAATGCCTAGAGGCTGGAGCTTTATAGATAATTCAGATTTTACAACTAGGCTTCAATCATAGATTAATATCTAGGCCTCAATCTTTTGGATCCTGCCAAATTTATAAACATTCCCTAGTCAAATATGATAAGAAGAGAGAAGAATAGTTAAGGACATAAAAATCTAAAAAAGATTATAAAAATTATTTTAACTTAAAATAATAAATTTATTAACAGTTTTTTATAATTATATTAAGAAACAAATCAAGCACCAAAAATATATTACAATTTATAATAGAAATTTTTTTATGTTTTTAAATCATCTCATATATTTACTTATTTTACTAAAAAAAATATTGAGATTTCACATTTAACTTTTTTAATTAATTTCTCTACCTGTTTAGTTAGGTAATTTCTCAATATTGGGCTTTAGATTGATTCCACGGGAAGGTAATGTGAGACTAGCATAATTGCCGTCAAACCATACATCTAACAGCTTTTATACAATCCTAATAGGATGTATAGTTATATAGCAAGTGTGAAGTTACATTGTTAGTTATGGTACTAAAATGTCGAATCCACAAAGACAGATTCAAACGTAGGGCATTGAAAAACTAAATGACCAATACTAATTAACTTGAAAACAACAAATATGAAAATAGAAATCATTTTATTGACAGAAATTGACCCTAATCTAAATATGATCAAATCAGTTAACTAATAACTAACAAGCAGGTTATTAAAAGCTTTGAGATTCAATTAATTAGAAGGCAGAAGAAGAGAAGTTGCATGAGATTACAAAAAAGAGATTAAGCAAGACTGAAGTAGGCAAGGGAATTAATGAGAAATCAAATTAAAGTTCAACTTCAATTAAATCTAAATGTAGATGAATTAAAGTTTTGTGAAGAAATTAACTAAAATAAACCTATTGCTAAAGCCAAAAATTAAGCTAAGATGATGAACTATGGTGCCTAAAGCCTCCTTTTATAATGGCCTTAACCACTCTTTACCTTCCGAATGTAATAGAGTAGATTTCCTATTCTCCAATCTTTATCAATATTAGGTTCCCATCATAAGGAAATTACATGGACCCTACTTGATTTCTAATAGCTCAACCCTCCTTGTCTTGAATGCTTTCTATTTAAATCAAAAATGCAAAAGCATCAATAGGGAAACTTTCCAATTTGATAGCAGATACTAGTATCAATCAAAGGATAAGCTAAGGATTATGGGGCATTAGGTGGCTATTAAAGTTGTAGGGCTTCACTTGATTTTTCACACAAGCTGATGTTAGGAAACATGCCATGCTGGAGTAGTAGGTTTATATAATTCATTACCTTGGCTTGCTAAATCTTGAACTTGAATTGGATCTTCTCATCCACCATCTTGTATCTTCCTTGCTATCTTTTCTCACAAACTTGATTACATCATTATTCTCTACACAATCATGCAAAACCCAAGTAAAATCCTAAAAATACCTTGAATATAACAAAAGCTAAGAGGTAAAAGGTACACAATTTGGCGCTTTGGTGATGAAAACAGCTTGAAGTAAGGAAAAAGGGGAAGAGATCTAATCTCTTGCAATCTCTTGGTTAAGATAAATTGTCTTGGAAGATAAAACCTATTAGGAAACAACCTTTATCCAGCCATTGGAAGAATTCAAATACAATATGTCTAAGATCTCTAGTAACCACTACATAAGTAAGATATCATGAATGGTGGTAAGACATCTAACCTTAAGATCGATGATTTATTATCTTTACTATTGATGGAATACCTGACAATTTGTACAATGGTGATTTAAAAGTCAATCTTCATCCAGTGTCAACACCACATCAACAAATTACAGCTCATATAGTAAGAGACACCAATACTCCCATCGAAGGGTTAAAAACTCTTACAAATAAAAATACAGACTTTATTAGTATAAAAGTAAAATTAAACTAACAATTAATGTTATAAGTAACTAAAAATTGGGACTTACCATTGACAAAATTGTCAATTATAACTCATCTAATACAAAAGGGAATGGAGGCTAGGTTTTTTTAGGGGATAGAGTTAGAGTTTCCTTTTCTTGTATTACGCAATAGTAACATGTCTTTGAAAATAAAAACTTGACAATATTGTAGACTAAAAAATAAATGTATTTTTCCAATAACTTTAGTACGGTGGGAGTAATTTGCTATAACCATAAAACCTTTTCACTTTATTCAAGAAGCTAGAATGGATGAAATAAGGAATGAAACCAAAAGTTATGAGAATTATTTGTGATTCATAACATTATTTATTTAGTTCCATGCAATGAGAAATTTGGGTTCAAAAGGCATGAGTTTATACAAATCAGGAGAAAGAGAGAGATCTACTCATTTGAAAATGCAAGTGATTCCTTATAAATGTGATTCTAATTTTAAAAAATGCACAAAATATCAAGCATTTCACTACTCTTAGGGGCTTGGGGTCGCTTATCTTACAAATTATATAGTAGTCAAGTATTTATGGACTTAGGTTACCACATATAATTATTTTTGTTTTTCAAAAACTTATACTCAATTTTCAAAACAAATAAATCTTCCTTGGTCTAATTGCGCGACATCATCAAATCTATAAATCCAGATCTACGATGTAAGTGTTGCCACCTCTCCCCTCACGCACTCACCCTACCACAAAAAGGGGGCTCGTTTAAGTCTTGATGGGGGGACATTATCTAAGTCCTGGTCAGTTGTGGACCCGACAAAACTAACACAGGAGGCCAGTTGGGACCCCAACCCTAAACTAAAAGACCTTGACCTATATCCAGCCGAACACCCGAAACAGGGTCAGTTGAAAAGTGAACCAAAAACTCGAAAAGGCTTAAGTCGAACCATACCCGATTCAAATTTCCCACAAAGTGGTTTCTTTTTGCACGACAAACTTATTAGATCAAATATCAATGACCCGAAGTAAACTGAACCAAAAATCACCGAACCCAAACCAACCGACCCAAAATGTCAGTTGACCTTAAACTTAACCCAACTCGTCCTCAGACTGACTGACTGACCCTTTTCCAGATCTAGTTGATTGACCCCTAAACTCCTAGTGTACTGCCTAGGGGTGAGCGGGATCGAGTAACCGGTTGGATTTTTAAGAACCCAGTTGGAACTGGGTCATAGAATTTGGAATCAGTCCAACCGGGTCCTAGAATTTGGACTCGTTCCCAGAATCGGGTTTAATTCTGAGCATCCGGTTCCTAAATAATATTTTTTATTTTTTTGTCATTTTTTCCTAAGAAAATACGGAGAGGGAGAGATTGAAGAAAGTTGAGAGAGTAAGAGAGGGAAAATGTCAAAATAATACAAAAATAAATACATAGTAAACAACAAGAATTGGGGAAAAAAGAAACAGAGTTTAAGGAAGAAATTCATGGAGGGTGAGATACAAAAAGAGTATGTCGGGGTTAAATTGAAAGTCAAAAATACCAAGAGTTAAAGTGGGCTAGTTAGGAGTTGGACCTCGATACAAAAGATATATCACTTGAGGAATAAGAGTTCACTTCTTATATTTTTTTCCATCAAAATTCTGTAAATTTTTACCGAGTACCGAGTCTGGATTCAGTTCCAAACTTTTAAGACCCGATAAATTTTGAAATTGATCTAAGAACCGATCTAATTGGATATGGATCCACATCCTCCAAATCAGCTCCGGATTTGAAATCGGGTGTCTGGTTTTTTTGCTGACCCCTGGTACTACTAGTCCGACAAAGCTTCAAAATGTTGCCATTTTGGCGCTCAGTTCATCCTTTTTCTCTTCGCGCCTCCAAATTCAGTACCTCTTCAAAGGGGTGATAGTAGAAGAAAGAGAGACAGAGTCTTTGCGTCTTAGAGTTTGAGGAAGCGATGGCGAAGTTATTGATGGATTTCGAGATGGACGTTTCACTTCTTGCGCCGCCCCCCGTTGCTACAAATAAAAGGTTTTGATTTGATTTTTCAAACCCCCCCCCCCCAAAAGAAAAAAAAGTAAAACAGCATCCCTAAACGTACTTCTGTAGTTCTCTTCTCTAGTTTCTGACTTGAAATTCGCCACAAGATTTATGTATGCTTGTTCCGCTGCTTTTTTGAAATCCAGATGTTAGGGTTTTCAATTTCAGTTTCACTTTGTGCCGGAAATTCAATAGGCTGTTATATTCTTGTAATCTTGTGGATTATCTAATTGTTCACTTAAGTTCTTGTTTTTTGAGGTTAAAATTATCTATGATATTTATCGAGCAAGTTTAGCTTGTCGGCTGCCCATCAGGCTGAGCTTATCCTCGACGTAATGAACTGAAATTCGCCATGATTTTGGTGACGCATTAAAGTTGATGTTTAGTACATAGGGATATATGCAAATAACGCCTCTTAGCCTTTGGTTTGGAGTTCATAAGTAAGAGTTAATGAGAGTCAGAGAGAGTGAGGCAAAAATAAGTGCTAGATAGAGTAGTCATGTGATTTTTGTTGGCTTAGTAACACTTTGAAAGTCAAGAGTAAAATCAGTTTGCTCCTGTTTGCACCTCAAAGAGTAATGAGCAAAAGGAAGGAGTAAGGATTGCGAATGCCCTTGCTTTTACTGAAAGACTCCATAACATAGTAATCAGAGGATGTACTCTTTTACTAGCTCCCCTTTCCTCTTGCTTGCTGCCTCTTAAATAGCATATTAGTGTAATATATTGACCTTTCACAGACCTTGCTATGGGCTATGTCCACATGGGTTCTGGTGGTACTATAATATGCACACTTATCTCTGATTGGTTGTATGAGTATATTACATTTGCTTCAGTCATTTGGGTATGCAAGTAGTTCCTCTTCTGATGCTGCTTATAGACGGGTATCTTCCCTTTTATGCCTATGGCAGAGGACAGCTTATAAAAATCATGTATTGTATGCACTGACAAGTTGTATATTTCTATGTTATTAGTTACTGAACAAGCTTCACGTTCTTAATAGATTGCAGGGCATTAGGTTAAATCTAAGCATGGAATTTTATAGTACAATTAATGAGGACAGATATTAAGCAAGCTTCAGAGAAACTGTTTGTTACATGCCTTTAGAAAATTTCAGGAGGAAGATAATTGGACTGGATGATCTCTTCAATGAGCACAAGATGGAGCAAGAAAGGGGCAAAAAGAGGAAGTCCAAGGGTGCCAGGGCTCACAAAGTATATGCATCAGATGATGATGATGACACCAATGAGACTGAACATAGATTGACAGAAGCCCTTCAAGATTTTCAGAAAACGGTTTAATGAACTTTAGTTGGTTCGGTTGTGTTTTGTTTTCATCATGCTATTTTTTTCTATATTTACATTGGCATTTGTGGATCTAGATTAAAGAAGTGGATGGACAAGATGATGGTTTGAATGAGTTAGATCGAGAGGATGTGAACTTGAGTTGGAGCCTCCAAGTGTTTGGATCTCCGGTCTGTTCATCTTTACTTAGTCTGTAGTGTTAAGTCATGCTTTTTTCGTCTCAGCAGTTACGCCAATTTATTTCATGTACCAGAGAGCACAGTCGCCCTTAGTTGTTCCTGATCTTGGAGGTTGTATGCTTTTACAAAATTTTGGGGGCAATGAACTCGGTACGCTGGTAGCTGATAGCTCAGATATGGGTACTGATCTGCTATACTCTCCCCATTGCTACTGTGAACTTCGCTATAATGGAAAATTTGTTATTTCTGCTGTATTTTGGCTATTGAAAAGTTTCTGGTTAATTCCACGTGTATCGTACAGCAGAGGATTTTCTCAAAGGATTACTCTTAAATGGCTGGCTTTCAAAATTGATTATAAACTGCAGATATCTAGAAGAATCCATAGCAAAATGGACATTTAATCTGTGTGAGTGCACATAGGTCTGAACACTTAAACCAATTATTTTGATGCTGGAAATAATGTTTTTATTATGGAATTCTTTTTCCCTTTATTTTCAGTGGTATACTCATCAGATGAATCACTAATGACTTCTGCTTGTGAGTTTTGGTGTGCCATTCTTTTCTGCAGCAAGGTGAGCCGAGACTTCAAGTTCAATGGCACACATCCTGCATTGTTCATTAAACATTTCAAAGTGAACCCTATTATAGCATTCCTGGTCTGCTGCTTATTCAGGCTGATGAACATGTATTTAAGATCGAATGGCTTCCTGGCTTTCTGGAAATTAATAGAGCTTTCGAAAGCTTTGGAATGCTGTCCCATTTTTTACCTGATGTTGGATCATCTCATGGAATTGAGGAATCTGATCATATGGGTAATGGCACACTGCGTATCAAATCATGTTATTTTTTGTTGTCTGATCATATGGGTTTTAGGAAGGAACATCGCTTGTTTTCCTTTGTGCATTTCCCTAGACCCTGCTTCAGCAGGACCTATATTGGTTTTGTTAGTGTTGTACAGTGGATTTAATAAATCAAATTGGTGCCTTGTTCCATAATGGGAAATAAACAAATTGAAGGTCTAGTGTACAAGTGCTTAGGAATCCATGGGTCAGCTGTAGTCTGTTTAGTTCTGGTTTGCTTAGTTTAGTGCCACTAAATTTCTGATTTAAAAGCATATGTTAGAAATGTCTAAAAAAGGTGAAATTTGGCTTTTAAGGGATTACACTACCATATTAATTTAGTATTGAATGCTGAGACTTGTGAGATTAAGCATGCTGTGGTAGATTCAATGTCCAGGTTCTTTCTGAAAGTTCTTGATTTATTGGGAAGAAAGCTGGTGTGGTTATGTTTCAATCAGACTGAAGCACATGAAGGACTTCATTGTTTTTACTTTTTCCTATTAATTTGTTTGAAGGATTTAAGTATTCATAACCTTTTGGTTGTTACCATTGCTTTTCAATGTAGGGTTTTTATTACGTGAACAGTTATTGCACCTCAAATACTTGTTTTGACCACATGACATTTTGACATGGTAATTAGTGCCACTTCCCGAGGTACTATCTTATTACAGATATATGCAGTCTTTATAAGATGAATGATTCTGACTTTAGTTGAGTCCATGTAATACAGGGGACAAGCATAACTGTCTCTTTTTCATTTGTTGAAAACGTTATTGAACTTTCCCATGCTTTTTGATGTATCCATCATGTCAACGCCAGAATATTTCTCAAAGTCATTAGAACCAAGTTATGTTTCATGAAATGCAAGCACGATTGCCTTTCTTGCTTTGATTTCAGCTGATTTCTTATAAACCTTTGCATCTTAGCAGATTCAGTTCGTAGAGGACCACCAATTAATGTCAGAGTGTGGATCAAATTTCTCAATGCTTGGTGTCAATTAAGGTAAGCAAGTGATTGCATTAATTCTTTAAGTATCTCGACAATTAACGTCAGAATGTGGATCAAATTTCTTAATGCTTGTTGTCTAGTAATTGAAATGATTGCATCAATTTGAAGTATCTTGACTTGGCTTATGAAGACTGTAAGTGACTAAATTATCAGCATTAGAAACTTCGGGTAGATCCGCTTGCTTTAAAAATTGGGATTGTGTGTGTTTAATGATTGTTTATTGGCAAAAGAAGGAAGAAGGGTAGGAAAAAAGAATAGTGAGTCACAGAATCTTCAGAGGGAGATGAACAGGGACTGACAAAGGGAAGAGAAGTCTGTGGAGGACAATATCCTGCACAGAGTTTTATTCAAATCTGCGTATAAGTTTCTAAATGACTGAAGAAGAGTGCTCATTGTTTCTTCAGTCATTTAGAAACTTATATGCATCAAGCCATCAACCTTTTGTTTACTCATCAAAAAAATAAAATAAAATAAAATAATGAGCACTCTTCAGGGCCTATTAGAACTGGGGAGCACAAAATTAGTTTTTTGAGTTTTTGGAAAGTCTTGGCAGGGCTGGATTTTCCACTGGTTCAAATATGTGTCTATCACTTAGCTAATTGCATGTCAGTATTGCCTTTCCGTGACTGTATTCTTTCATTCATCATTATCATCTATATTCCATCACATGTCATTTCCAAGGGTCATAATGTTTGGAGCTTGCAATTTTAGTACCTGACTTCATATGTATTTTCAGATGAATATGAACTGGGCACTCTGTGGAAACCCTCTATATGTGCATGAATTCCTTTTAATGTTTAGTGAATGCCTGTTTACCTTTCTATTTACAGGAATAGATATCCTGTATTCTCAGCATTAGAAGCAGAAAAGATAATTGGAACTCTAGTTTGCCTCTTCTTGGAAAGGCAACTACTAGGCCTCACTGTGGCGTTGCATGATTGCTTGATATCAGCCATTAATTTATTTGAAGAGAAAGAATGGAAAAGTAGCTGTGAGAAAGTAGCAAAGTCTCTTGCTTACAGGTTGTTCCACCCTTAAGCTACTTATTTTCTCTCTTCCAATGTTTTCATCCTTTGATTGCTATATAGAAGCTTTTTCATTACTCCAAACCATTATTAGGTTGTTTTTTTTTTGTTTTTTTTGGTTTTTTTTTTGCTTGTCCTATGATGAGTAGGTTTGTCTAATATCCCAGTGTGTCAAAACATCTGGTTTGTATGAAATCATTAAGGCTAGATTCCTGAATGATTCTGAGACATGCATTCTTTCCTTTTTATTATAATTTTTTTAAATCTTCCCCAATAAGAACTCATGAAAAGAGTAGGAAAGTGTTGTGTTGAAGAATTTCGAAAATGATTATATGATAACATTTGGAATTTGTTGATCTCTATCTTTTCCTTGGGTTTCCTCTACCATAAGTATAATCAGCTACATGTTTTTTGTTGTATAGGTGGAATAGAGACCATGTGCATATCTAATACTAATAGTGTCTTTTTTCCTATTTTTGAATTTTAAATTTTTAGATCTGTCTAACTCTGTGAAGTGACAACCAAATAAGAAACTGTGCCAAGGCCTACTTTGTTCTATCACATAGAAAAGGATTTGCTTAATTTCCATACGTACATCAAATGGGTTCAGGCCACTGGAAAGTGAGTCCTGAGCACACCAATTTGCCATATGTGGTCAGAACTATATTATACTTGTGATTCATGATCTGATTTCGGAGCTAAAATGCAAAATGATTTAGGGTTCAGGGATGCCGTACTTATCCTTTGTTGTTATTCTTAATTATTTCTGTGCACCTTTTCGAACATGTATTGACTTTGTTTGATTAAATAATAAAATAAAAATACCATGCTGTATCGAGTTGTTCACTGGGTAGCCTTCCATGTAATTGAACCCTTTTAAGAAACTGGGTGTATCACAACTTATGGAATCATGTTCTATCCCTAACGAAGGCAGGAGATGTCTGTTATGAAATCTGAAATGTTCTCATTCACTTAATTGGATGTGATACCATGTGCATGTTTAGATTCTAATTGGCTGGAAGAATACCATGGATAGCATATGGTCTTGAACTCATGCTGTATTGACTTCTTACACTTGTGATTTAAGTCCAGGCAATCACCAAGGTGTGGTGTTGTGGAATCTGTCCACCTTCCATTGAGGAGACTTAAGATTTAAATCTCTTTAGGAACATTTGAAGGGAAGAGGCTCCCCATCTATCCCCTTGGACCTCCTCCCAAGAGCTCCACTAGGGTGTATCTCATGAGCAATGGAGCTCCTAGGTGGGCCATCTTGACCTACTCCCCCCCCCCCCCAAAAAAAGGTAGTTGAGGAGCCTTGGATCATACATGAGTTGAGGTCTCATGTCCGTTATTTAACACTTGCCGGATGATAACCCAAATTATGTGTGGAATATTTGGCAGATTTTATTATATCTTATAAAAAGACTTATTTTGTGTGGAATAATATTTTTACTAGAGTTCTAGTATGATGGAAATCCCTCCATCCCTTTTGTTAAAAAAGAATCAAATCAAATTAGGTAATCTTATTATGCTGGTTTAAGGATGAATAAATCATCCAAGTTTTGATTAAACATTGAAACTGCAGGGCAAGGGTTAAATCTAGCAGCTAACCCGTTTTTGTGTGCTTAATTTCTCAAACATACTAAGGGTTTACGTCTAATATTTTTTGATGGATTTGAAGATCAAGATGTTAGCTTTCCAACAAATCAAGTTTCATCCAATTTGGACTTCATTTGGTCGTTCAAATCAGCAATTAAACCCAAGGTGTCAAAACTGCCCAGCAGGGCCAGGATGAACCCGGTTTTGTTCTTTTTATTTCTTATGATATAGTTTAGCTTAAGTCTTGAATTTTTACATATTTTGGGTCCCCAAGATCTTAGCTTTCATTTCCAATTGGAATTACCAGATTTGGAGTTCAATTGGTTAGTGAACCAAGCTAATTAGTAAACCTGTGCTGTTTTGGAGTCCAATCTGCACGGTTTGGGAAATCAGGCTGATTCAAGGGGCAAATGACGTCCAATTGCTATGATTCAAAAAGGAGGGTAATCTAGACATCTTGAGGTTTCCAACCATGTAAGAAACGTAGCAATTAGTCATCATTTGAGGTGTCAAACATGCGTTGCAACTGGAGGCAGAAACCGGCTGCTTGACACCCGGTTGCTTAGCCTGGTGGTTTTCCTCCTTCAAGGGGTTTGCTTAAGGTGGAAGGCTGCCAAGCAGGTCATTTTGAGCTGCTTGATTAAGCACCACTCAGCTACTTGAGAAAGAGACACGTGGAGCTAGTGAAACGCCACCATTTTGCAAGCTCTCATTCGACCACTCAAGCATGACATGGCACACATGCAATTTTCAGTCTTTTTGAGGTGGCTAGCCGTGCACTCTTGCCTCCCTAGCTGGGAAATTGAGTCATCTACATTCCTTAATGCAAAGGAAAAGGCTTAGGAAGATAAATTAAGTGCTTTGTAATATAAACTTTCAGCTTTGGTTTGTATTAGATTAAACCGTGTGCTAGGTAGTGATTAGCAAGCTTAAATGCCTTTCCTAGCTTAGAAGGAAAGCTCTTTTAGTGTATTTTGAAGGCTATATAAGGGCCTTAGTTGTTCATTGAGTAATATAAGTTTTGAGTATTAAAGTTGAGAGCAAAGACTTTGTGTCTTGTGATTTCTTAAACACTTAACTTGCTTATCCTTAATTGTGGCCGATTAAGGTGGTGACCAAGTGAGTCTTGATCTTTGGTTAGGTGGTGTATCTTATCCTAATCCAAGATTAAGGGCCCTAAGCTAAGTGATTAGTGGTGTATCTTATCTAATCACAAGGCTTAGAACTATCCAGATTCCATTGAATTCACTTAAAGTTCATGAAGTTAGCTTTGGGTTCCTTAAACCAAAGCTCTCCTTTTTCATGTTCTAATCAGTGAACTTCATTCCCACATCTCCTTTTTGTTTTCATATTCATTTCAAGCTTAATCAAGGCCAAGAATTCTTGCTTTGATTCAGTTTTGAGCCCAAACACAAAAACCATCTCAAAAAAACCGTGAAAATCACAAACTAGGCGTGCTTAGGCAGCAAGTTGGCACGGTGCCCCCGTGCCTTGAAGCACGACCGTGCCACCCCTGGTTCGTGAGTTTCCCACTTGTTTTGGTTGTGTTCCTGTTGTAAGTTAGCGTGGGTTGTTCCTACCCTTGAGACTTACATCATAGTATTATTAGGAAAGTGGTTATTACAAAATTTCATTTGGAGCAGGTATATTAGCTTGTAGGCCAAAGCACTTCTCCTATAAATATATAGGAGAAATGTTAGGCACCCTGGAAAGTCAGTGTGGAGGGGATCCTCTTGACTGTTGCTGAGATGAATTGATGAACTCTTAAGGCGAAAGTAAGGCGTGTAGGGGTTATGGCATGTAATTGTTGACCAACAAGCATCACCTGTCAATCCTAAGTTGTCTGAGTTTTTCCAATTGCTAGTAACTCAACTACTGGAGGGGGCACACTAACATAAGAGACAGAAGCAGCTGCCATCTATGGATACTGCTAATTGTGTACTATCTTTTTTGCCAGTGGTCTATGGAGAAGGCTCTCCTAGACCACCTACAATGCAGGCTTATATAGAAACACAAGCTGGAACCCAACTCCTTGGGATAATCCTAGATTTTTGTCCATGTCATGATTTACATGATGGTATCTATAGGAAAATGCTCAATGGCCAACCCTGGGGTCTATAATTCTATATGGAAAGTTATAGAACTGAGTTGACATATTTAAGGTTTGAGAGTAGACCAGGTATATATATATGTGACGGCATTCTTTTTGGATTTTGTTTTATAGACTCGTTAGTCTAAAGCCATATTCGGCAACGCCGTTTTGAGTAGAGTTTAGTGTCTTGACCAAATCAATATACGAATTAGTCATTTTTTAGCGTTCGTACTAGCATTTCAAGTAGCATTCAGTATTTTAAGCAGCGTTTCTAAAAAACTAGTAATGTTATCTTTTGACATTCGAAAGTAACATTTTTTAAAAATACCATTTGAAAATTTTATCTTTGGAAATTATTTATATCTTTTTGTCAATTTTCATTAATTAGCTAACTTAATAGCTAAATTTACTGAACATATTTGCATCAACCGCTCATCTAAATAGCTGTTCGCGGATAGCTAAATTAGAACTGCTAACCGTTGCCTAAACAGCAATCTGTTACTTAAATTGTTGTGCGCTATCTAAATAGCTAATTTTGCCGAACATGACCTAAAACATACACACATGTATTATGTAATGTTGCAAGTATTTTTTTAGATTGTAGCAGCTGGGATATTCATCTCTCTCTCTCTCTCTCTCTCTCTCTCACACACACACACACACATTCGTAGGGAATTGCTCTATGACTCTTCCAGCTGTCTATGTTTTGAAATACAGGATGCTCAGCCTACGGCAAAGTTTGTTGGGAAGGAAGTGAACTATGGACCTATGGTTATCATAGTTTGGGTTTGATATTATTGCAGCTGAAAAAAAATCGACGTAATTTTGTGGCCTCCTGTCTTCTAACCCATTAATTCTCCTGTGAGGACAGATACGTTTATTTTTTTAATTAATGATCTGAGAGGACAGATACTTTAGTAAATGACAGTTGACCCAAGTACCATTACATTTCCTCAGATCTCGCAATCTGCATAGTGCTTGGTGTGTTTTGAATTTTTGATGTAGTTAAAAGTGCTTATTTGCTTTCTCCATAGCCCTTAATTCATGGCTGAACTCCGGTTACATTGGGCAACTTCACATTGTAACAAGGCTCTTTCTTGAACATCATTATTTGCATCGTTATACAAAAGCTCTGAAGTGAATTTAGCTGCTGTAGTTTGCTTGAATATTTAGCGAGTCCGTTTCTGTTTAAGTTTTCTTCTGATTGTCTCTTTTTATCTAATTTTCATTTCTCCTGTTTGTTTTGAATGCAGAGTTCCCAGGGATCCAAATTGTTTGAGAATGATCGAGTGTATTTCAGGAGTTGATGCCCGAAGCAAGCAACTGAGAAGTACTGTGGCTTCTGAAATCCTTAGAAGTTTTGATGAGGAGGTAGATAATATCTGCTAAGACTCTCTATTTTGATCTCTCTTCTTATCATTGCCGATCTAAAATTTGAGAAAAAGTGAAGTTGGATGAAAGTGCAGTAATTTACGTATGTACTTGAGTACTTCACATGGGCTAGTAAAAAGTCTGATGATTGTCCGGTTGAAGTCTTTTAGCCACCATGATGGATGTCAAGTTGCTTGCAAATTTGAACTTTTGAAGTCAATCTAGTCTGAAGAAATTGGTGCTCCTTGCTGTTGCTCGACTTTGTTCAGAAGTGACAACCAGCAACGCTTCAGAATTTTCTTTATGGATCGTAAAAATAGTTAAGAAATTTTCCAGTCTAGCTAGTGTGCTTGCACATATATCAACATGTTGACTTACTTCCCTCCTTCTGCTGTTTTTATGTTCTAAAACTTGTGCCTAATATGTTCTCTACAGATGACAGATACAGAGGACATCCTGAAGTCTCTGATATCAACAAACCTGAAAGTGAAAACCTGTGATCTATTCAAGATATACCTTTACCTGGTTCTTATTGAAAACTGTCTCATTTTTGGTAAAAAAGCACGTCCTGCTGTTAATGAACTCTGGAGAAAGTTTATCTGGAAGTGCTCTAGCCAAGTTTCGAACACTGATTTCAGGCCTTGTGCACAAGAGGTATGTGATAGAGATTTGCTGTTTTACGTTCACCTATCTGAGAACTAACATGGCCTAATTATGGGCAGATACGTAGCAGAGCTTCTTATCTACTACAAAGCACCACCAAGTGAGTTGCCTTCCCCCTCCCTTCCTCCTCTTCAATGTACATTTTGGAAGACATTAATAGCTTAAAGTGTTTGTTTTGTTCTTTTTCTCTTTTTCTTTTTTTGGGGGAGGGGGTGTTTGTTTGGGGTGGTAATTTGAAGGGGAATAGCCACTTAGGGCACCACCTCTCCTATGGACTCCCTAGTGGGCAAAGGAAATGGAGAGGGGGAGATAAGGGCGGGCCTAATTCCTGCCCATTGCCAGCTCCACACTTCTCTAGTTTTCAAGTTTAGGCATGCATAGGAGCTTGCTGGTTCTACAAAAGTGAGGTTGCTCCACCTTTCCTATATATTTCTTTGATATTTTATCTATGTAGACAGCGCGGATTGTTCAAAGAGAATTTCTAGGATAACGTGTATTTGTAGGATATTTTGGATGATTAGGTCTGGATCTATGCTTAGAATGGTCCCTATGATGTTTTTATGTTGTCTTTTCGTAAAAAAGCTTACTGGTATTTGTTTTTTCCATTTTTGACAAAATATATGCGTGCATCAGGGAATATCAAGCTGTTACACGATAGTTAAATATCTGAGTCAGGCTCTAGCTCAATCAGCAAGTGCAGTTTCCTGTTTTGCACAGTGGATTTCTTTTACCAGGGAAGGTATCAAGGGACTTGAAAGCCTCTGCCACCAGCCAATTTCTGTAAGGATGGCATCATGTTATGTTGATGGGTTGGGGATGCCCTACATTTTGTACAGATGACCAGACTTGAACAGAGTTTTAATTTAGTGGATAGGTTAATGCTGCCTCGAGCTCATTTTGCGGACGTCCGTTGGCCTTCTTGACTTCTTGTCAAATGTCAAGCATTGCATACGTAGGCTTTGAGCGTGTTACTGTTGTTTGTGTTCCACGGTATGATATGGGTCTGCATGAAACCTAGGCAAATTCAATACTTTCAAACCATCCATGATAATGTAAATTTTTGAAGTCCCAATCCCACGAATTGGAATAGAAACAAACCACATTTTAAGGGGGAGTATGAATTTTTGCAAGAGAACGTTAGGTGCAAGTGGTAGGATTTAAGGTGGTCACATAACACAAAATTGACTAGAGCTCCAATATTTTCAATATCAATCTAATTAAATTATTTTTAGATTGACTATAGCTACAACACAGACTTGACTAGAGCAAATTGACACAAAAAATACTTAAGATTTGGCGTCGAATGAAATTGTGCATGAGTATGTGAAAATATGTTTTTGATACCATGCGGTCTGAATTTCTGGGTTAGTAATTGATCATTATACTGAACGGACGATTTCATCTTTATGTTTAACAATAGGTTAAGATTGATTGAAGATATTGTTGTCTCAATTTAAAAAGTTATCATTAGGGTCTATTTTCTTATAAAGTGAAGTTGGCTATCCATATTTTCTCTCATTTGTACACTCTCTCTCTCCCTCTCCCCGGTATCTTATTGTTCATCTTCCTCAAAGAACCAAAACGTCATTATAGCCAACACTCACAGTTCACGTGAACAAAATCACCCCTCTACTCTTGATGAAAGGAAAAATTAGGCAAACAACTCAAAAAATACATGACTTTAAATTCCGAATTCAATGTCAAGCGATTGACTTTGTTTTCTTTAATTAAAGTCTTTTGGAATAATAGCACCCAGCCACCAAAAAGATTTAAGAGATGTAAGAGAGAGATAGAGAGAGAGAGGGAGAGAATGAAATAGCAAATAAAAAATGCAGAAATGGTTGGTGAGTATGAGTTGCTTTTCTGATCTCTTAAATTTGATTTTTTTTTTTGAAAAAAATACATAAATAATTGTCTTTGGAACTTCCCGTACCTTGTTGAAGATGACCTGGGACCAAAGCTCGGGCTTACGTGATGGCACGTCCATATCAGCTGGTGGCCTTTACTTTCAATGTCAAGCGATTGGCTTTGTTTTCTCTAATTAAAGTCTTTTGGAATAATAGCACCCAGCCACCAAAAAGATTTAAGAGATGTAAGAGAGAGATAGAGAGAGAGAGAGAGAGGGAGAGAATGAAATAGCAAATAAAAAATACATAAATGGCTGGTGAGCATGAGTTGCTTTTCTGATCTCTTAAATTTGATTTTTTTTGGGAAAAAAAATACATAAATAATTGTTTTCAGAACTTCCCGTACCTTGTTGAAGATGAACTGGGGTTAGGGCTCGGGCTTACGTGATGGCACGTGTAGATCAGCTGGTGGGCTCCTCTCCTTGGTCGAACCTGCAAATAAGGCACCCCCGAGTTATGGTCCGGGAAACGCCTCTCCAACGGTCAAGTCAAAGGAGGGTCCAAGAGAGATAAATGCAGTAAAGGGATAGAGTGATTATGTTAATTATGTTGCGAATCCTTTTCCTGAGGTGGATAGGTAAGTATTTATAACTCCTGTAGTAAGGGGTAGGATGATAACTTTATGCTTGGAGATCTCCAAAGTGGAATGCTGTCTTATTTGCTCCGTTTGGGCCTCTTGTGGTAGCCTCAAGGATCCCGTTTGGGCCAACTATGGTTGGTTGGACCTGTCTTGCGGTTGGGTATCCCTGGGCCTTCCAGAGGAAATCATATTTTTTGGATCATTTAGCCCCCCACATTTTACCTGCACGTGGGCCCGCCCGAATAGTCAGGTGAAATGTGGAGTATTCTTAGCGTAACAGAGGTCGGTGGATCTTCGGGAAATGGTCTGTCATTGGCCGATTACCCTGTCCTGATCTGACACTTGGCTATTGGTTAGTGCCATTCTTGGGTTTCTGAGGCTAGCTAGCATTACGAGACCCCGTCAACTTTGGGATATAAAAAGGAGCTGCCTCAGAACCCTTATTTGCACCGCACATTTGGATAACCCTTTCACCAAGGTTCCTTCCTTTCTAATATGGGGTTCCCTCGCTCATTGACGATGGACGAAATGACGCTCTATGTTCTAGGTAACTTCGAGTGGTATCGTAAGAAGGTGGTGTTTCCTCCTCGACCGCTACCATCTGATTACGAAGAGCTATGCACGGACTTTGTCCTGGCTGAGGCTGAGGAGTATGCCTGGGATTACGAGATTCCCGAGTTACCCCAGGTGGTATTCCTTGCGATGCTCCTTAATGACACCATGAAGCTCGGTGTCCTATGTGGGTGGATGATCGGGGTAATGGAGTCAGCCCTCAAAGAGTTGCGGTGGAGCACCTTCCAGGCATGGGTAGGGCGTAATAGTGGCAGGATCTTGGAGGCCCACTGGCAGGAAGCACTCAACGACTCGGAAGAGGAGGAGAGCTCAGGGTTAGACAACCAAAACCCCCTCTCCAGTGATGGCAATGAGGAATGAGGCTCATCTAGCAACGACCTCTAGAGCGTGCATTCTATGTATCTTTTTTTTTGGTTGGTACCCCGTAAACGTTTGTAATAAAACGATGGCCTTCTTTACGGGAGCTTTGTATTAACTTTTGTGTTTTTGCTTGCTTCCATTGACCAAGCGGCCTTGTTACCGAGGCCTGACTATGTGATGTTTTGAGGCTTAATCCTCTGGTCCTTGATCTGAATAGACGGCCTTGTGGTCCTTCTCTAGGGCGGGGAGTCTTTGTGACGGTGACAGATCTGTGCCAGATACTAGGTAATCTGTCACCACGTGGTGAGAGCTGAGTGGTGCATTGATGCGGGGGCATCTTAGGAATATGTGGTCCCCTTTTAGCCCCTTTCATTCCCCTCTATAAAGACGGAGCTGGCATCCCTACAAAGGATCATTTGACAACGCTCTCGAATCTTTTTAGAGAGAGAGAGAAATAAGAGTTCTAGAGAGAGTCATGGTTTGCCATCCTCATCATGGCCTTTCCCCCCTTTCGGGACACTGAAGAGATGGCTGATCATGTCAGGGAAACCTTCAAGTGCTATCTGAGGAGGGCCTGACTTCCTTCTCGTCCGCTTCTAGAAGATCACTGGGACCTATGTCTGAGCTTTACCTTGCCCGATACGGAGGAGGCTAGGCGCTACTTTAACATCCCAGAGATTATGCAGGCTACTTGCTATGCGATGCTTCTTAACGATGCCGTAGGGCTATCCCTGGTGAGTGGGGACATGGCTAGGGGTTTGAAGGCGACCCTCGAGGGCCTGCGGGGACTACTTTTGGATCGTGGTTAAACCTTAGCAAGTGTGCCCTCCTTAAGGCGCAGCTCCACTAACGAATCCCTCTAGAAGGCAGCCCTGGCCCTACGGGTGGCCAGGAGGAGAGCTCAGGCTCGAATAATCCCCCACTCCCTCTAGTGATGAATAGTCATAGCTTTTCTTTGTCGCTCGTTCCTTCATTATGCTTTTTGCCCTTGTAAGGCCGGCTTGCCACACTTTACTGTGATAATAAAATGTTGCTTCGCTCCACGGGGGTTTGGTTTTCTTACGAATGCTCATAATCAGCTTATCTTGTAACTGTGGTGCCCAACTTTGGCGTTTATCGAGCCCCCGGTCCCTATTGAGGCTTGGGATGTAGATTACGTCTTGAGGACCATGCCCGTGGCTTGAACGCCCGGCCTCGGGATATGGGTCGAGAGATCAGTCGACCTACGAACTGTTTCCCCTTTTGGGATTGTGAACGTGGAGGCGGTTTTGAATTAGGTAGGTGCCACGTGGCGTGACCAGAGTGGTGGCTTGATCTTTCTGCTCCTCGATGGTTGTGTTATCCTTTACTCTTCTCATCTCCCCTTATAAAGGCAGACCAGGTCATCGTAAGGGGAATCACTTTGTCCAGCCCTCCCAACTTCTGTAGAGAGAGACAGGGTGGTCGTGATAGAGGGAGAATCAAACTACCGATATTGCATCATGGTGTTTCCTTACTTTCTTAACACCAAACAAGCAGCTGATTTTGTTAATGCAACTTTCATGTGGTGCATGAGGGGATATGTTTGTCCTCCTCAGCTGCTTCTTAAGGACTACCGTGGCCTTTGTCCTGACTTCAACCTCGAAGTGGCAGAGGCATTTGCTAAGGATGTCCACATTCCTGAGTTGGCACATGCTACCTTCTATGCCATGGTGCTAAATGATGCCTTAGCGCTGGGAGTCGAGTGTGTGTATATGACTGATGCTCTGATCCCAGTCTTGGAGTGGTGAACTGGGGTACTTTCGAATCCTGGTTGGAGTCAAAGAGGGAACATCTCTTGAGAGCGCACAGCTAGAGGCTCGCTCTCTCAGGGGTCAATCCTGGATCGATGGGCGGCTAAGAAGAGAGCGCGAGGTTAAGTGGTGCCCTTCCCCCTTCTAGTGACGAGGAGTAGCGTCAGACTCTTTGTAGCTCATCCCTTAGTCACTTTCTTTGTCCTTATACCGACAATCCCTGATTATTAATAATAATAAAAGGTTATCCCTCCATAATGGGGTTTGATTTCCTCGCAAATGTTGTCATGCTTTTCCCCCTATCACAATCCTGCACAGCTATAACGACCAACTCTCATTCCTGTCGAGCCCCGGGCCCTTTAGAGGGGTCGAGCTGGTAACTCCCGGCCGTAGGATCATGTTACTGGACCCTCGGTCCAGAAGGGATGTGGATTTATCGCAGTTGGCTATAGGTTGTACCACAGGGCCATGAGTCCTTTTTGAGGGCTGAGAGATATGTGAGGCAGCCTCTAACGTGGAAGTGCCACGTGGTGTGAAGGGAGCGGTGCCTTGATCTTGACACCTCCTCATGGGGCAAGCTATCTTTTACCTTGCCTGCCTCCTCCTATAAAGGTGGACTGGAGCTTCTTCGTGGAGGATCACTTATCCGGTCTCCTCAACAATTGTAGAGAGAGAGTGAGTGTGATATATAGAGAGAGAAGAATCTCCCATGGCTTTTCTAGACTTCCTTAGCACCGAGCAAGCAGCCGATTACGTCAGGGCGACCTTCCTTTAGTTTTTGAGGGAAGACCCCCATCCTCCTTGACCACTTCCTGAGGATTACCATGGTCTCTGCCCCTACTTCGACCTCGACATGGCCGAAGAGTTTGCTCAAGACTTCCGCATACCTGAGATGACTCAGGCCATCTTTTACGCTATGGTGCTTAACGATGCGGTAGAGTTGGGAGCCATAAGTGAGGCAGCGGGTGGCGCTATGACATCAGTTCTGAAAAGTCTGAGCTGGGACATCCTTAAGTCTTGGTTGGAGAGGAATAAGGAAGCTCTGCGAAGAGTGCAGCTCCTTAGGCTCGTCAACCTGGGAGACATCCTCGAGCGAGCGGACGACCAAGAGGAGGACTCAGGGTCGAGCGGCGCCCCTCCCCTTTCCAGTGATGAGGAGTAGGCATAGGGTTTTTTTATATCTCGCTTCTTCGTTGTCTTATTAGGATTTTATAAAAGTTGATCCGTAGCTATTCATAATGAATAATAAAAGGTCGTACCATCTTACATGTACTTGATTTTCCATTTAGTGCTCTTACATTTTTCTTTGCGCAACATCCCAAATAGACTTAGATTCTCCGGCCCTTGGGCCATGCCAGACGACTTATAGCCTCCTTTGTGGGACTTAACGGCGTAGCGTCTGGTCTACTACCGCACTCAGGGACCGTTGGCCCCTTCCTGGGGGTTGAGAACGCAACGGCCGACTCTTGTCCTCCCCAATGAACTGCCGGTCCCCAGTGGGGCTAAAAATATAGCGACCGGCCTTGAAGCCGTGCAGAAGGTCCTTTAGCCTCTGGTAGCGCTAAAAGTATAGCAACCCGCCTTGAGGCTGTGCTGTAAGACCCTTAGCCTCCATTGGGGCTAAAGATGTTCGGTCGGCCCTGAGGCTGAGGTACAAGACCCTTAGCCCCCATTGGGGCTACAGGTGTAAAGGTCGGCCCTGAGGCCGACCTGCAGGACCCTTAACCCCCAGTGGGGCTTAAGGTATATCGGTCGGCCCTAAGACTAAGTTGCGGGACCCTTACTAAAGGTGTATCAGCCGACCCTGAGGCCGAGTTGCTGGACCCTAAGCCCCCATTAGGGCTTAAGGTGTATCGGCCGGCCCTGAGGTTGAGCTATGAGATCCCTAGCCCCCCATTGGGGATAAAGGCATATCAGCCGGCCCAAAGGCCGAGTTGGAGACACCTTAGCTTCCCTTGGGACTGAAGGGTTCATGGGAAGAATTACAACTATGAGGGTTGGCTCTCGGATGCCACATATCGCCTTCGGTGCCACGTGTCAGGATGACGTCCCCTCGAGTCCCTGGGGAAGATTGCCTCCCCTCCTCCTTCTCTTGCCTCATTTATATAATGGCAGTCGGATTCTTTGGGGTGAGTCATTTTCTCGCACTCCTAAAAATTTCTTAGAGAGAAAAGTGAAGTTCTAGAGAGAGAAGCTCTGCTTCTCCCTTACTTTGTATTCAAATTTACTGTAGCGTCTTCATCCCCTCCCTTTGAATCTTCAAAGGGTCTTTGCATATCTTCATCTCTGTCTTTAATACCCCTTCAAACCTTCATCCTCTTTCCACGTACGTTTCTCGTGCCTTTCTAAAGGGGTCACATCTTGTATTCTATTTATATAAGTTTGCCTTCATCTTGTTCATTGCGCGGGAAGGTCCCTGAGAGATTGGTCGGCCCCTAAGTGGAGGGCCGCCATTCTCAATTTTCGAGCCTCCCAGCCCTAATTGATGGCAGGGTGGTTGCACACATTCCCCCAAAGAATCAATTTAGGGAACCAAAGAAAATCCCCTATGTCGTGCTGATATTTGAGCCCGGCACCCCCTCGTCGTCTAGCTGCGAGTACTCCTAGACTCCTAGAATCCTTAGCATTGAGGAGGATGTCATTTATCCATGGGAAATTGATTCGATGATTGACCATATGCTTGACTTTGAATAGCCAAGACCAAGACGACCGTTCAGCTGAGGAGTCCTTCTCTTCTGGGTTTTGCATTGTTGTTTAGAACTTTAGACTTAGTTGTTTAGTCTAGATTCCAAAGAAAATTTATCATTCAAGTTTTTGTCAATTTAAGAGAGACATAATTTAATTAGTTGTACAAGTTCTTTGGTTTCGATCTGCAACACTTCGATTTTACTTATAATGTTCTCCCTGCTCTTCAACCTTAGGCCATGAGTTCAAAGCTTCAAACAGTAAAATTCTTCCAACTCTCTTACTATTATTTGTATGTTGATTGATTGCAGATTTCATGAATGATTTCCATTTTGTTCTCTTGAAGTTCAATTTGAGTGTAAATAGAGTTAGGTAATGAGTAGTTTTAGTGGTCATTTAAATTTTCGATTTGCGATTAACTCTTGCAGTATTCAGTTTGAGTATAAATAAAATTAAAACTTTGAAAAAAGGAAAGATTACATTAGCTAGTAACGACATTTAGGGTTCACTGCTGTTTCATCAATATTAGAATGATAGCCCTTAGTAGCAATCTAATTTCATACACCATCCTTGAGGATCGACACTCGTAATTACTATGGCGATAACCACATACTTGCGGAAATTACTAACAAGTTTTTGACGACATTGCCGGGGATGGAATTGTAAAATTTGATTGCTTCGAGTCGTAATTTAGTTATTCGAATCATTGAGTCGTTTTTGTTTTAGTTTTGTAGTTGTGATTTTTAGTTTTAATTCAGTCATTATTTCGTTTTAATAATTTAGTTTAGTTTTGATTTTTGAATTTAGTTAGTATTTTGATTTTTTTTTTTTGCTTTTGTCGAGATTAGTTTTATTTTGATTTTTAGAGGTTATTATTGCTGAAAAACCAGAACTAACAAATTTGGGTTTATGTGCAGCAAAATCAGGGCAGAACTAATCCGAAAAACACTACAGTGCAGATTTTTCTATAGTTTTACGTTCTGTTTGGAATTTCTGGAGCATTATTGGTGTGATTTTGCTGTGCTGATATTTGTCCTATATTCAGCATAATTTTTAGAGTCTGTGTGAATTTTTGTAGAATTTTTAGAACTGTCTAGAGTTTTCTATGATTTTTGGAATTAATTTTCTATTTGCATTTTTCTGCACTGTTTGGGGATAGAAAAAAATTGAAAAAAATATATTTATGTCCCTTACGATTGTGTGGAATTTTTTGTTTATAGAGTTCTAATTTTAGGATTTTTGTTTTTTGTTTTATTTTATTTTTCACTTTGATTTTTTTTTTTAGGTTTTTGACTAAAGAAAATGGTGTACAAGCTTTGTGTATGTGCTCCTCTTTGGTTACTTGTGCTGTGTCATTACTTGTTGATTGAGTCTTTTGGGTCTTTCTTTTCCTTTTGCAATATAGTTTTATTTTTGTTAGTTTATTTTGTTTTGTTCACTTAATTATTTGAGTGTCTTTTTTGTTTTTGTTTTAGTTGTTAGTTTGTAATTAGTGTCCTAGAGACATTTTCTTTCCTTCAAAAAAAAATCCAAAAAAAGAAAAACTTTGAAAATCAAAAAAAAAAATTGAAGAAAAAAATTCTTAAAATTGAAACCCAAAAAAAAAAAAAAAAAATCAAGAATGCCAGTTTTTCATTTCCGACAATTCGAGCATGAATCTTTTTGAAGTTATTTGTCAAGACTTAATGATTATCGTACTCAATTGAATCAAAATTTTAAAAAATAGGAAATTTATTCGCTGTGGGTTTGAATTCTGCATCTTGGGGTTATATTGAGTCTATTTGTCCTGGAGGTGTACAAGGATTATTATCTAAAACTCAATATGAAGTTTAGGATTTCTTTGAAAAATTGGCTTGGGATACGTCTGCGTTTGAATAGGCTAACGAGAATTTTAGATACCTAACTCATGGCGAGTTTGTTTTTCATGCTAATCCTTCCCATCAGGACTACTTTATGAACTTATATGACCCATCTTTTTCTTTTGCAACTCCTGTTTTATATGATTATTGTGAGTCTTCTAACCATGATGCTTGTAATTGCCCATATCGTGATTATGTTGATGCTATTTGTGTAAGTTTGGAAAAGATGATTAATGATATGATTGATAAAATGCTAGAGACCATGAAAAAGAGGGTTGCTGAATATTCTCAATGTTTCAGTCATAGTAGGGAGGATACTGATTTGCTTGAGCCTGACTCTAATTTAGCATCTCCTAAACCTACATTTAGTCTCTATGATGATTTTGAGCGCTCTTATCTTGTTAGGCCTAACTTGAATGAAGATTTGCCTTTGCCTAGTCTAGAACAAGAGAGTGACCTCCCTATGTCTCTATCACCAGACATTGCACCCCATACATTAGCTCACCCATGGATGCCACTAATGATATCCTAGTTTCTTCCGACCCACCTGTCTCTTTTAATCACTCTCATGAATTTGAGGTGGGTGAAGACCTTGAGACCCCTAGTGAGTTAGATATGAGCATAAAGTCTGACACTGAGCATCATGAAATAGATGAGTCAGAAGAAACTATTTTACAGGAGTCACGTGAGGAGGAAATTGAACCCACTAAATTGGAATTTAATGACAATATACTTTTTATGGAATATGAATATTTTTCATATGGGTTTGATATCGATGACAGTTTTGGTGAGGGTTTCTGTGCTGAACATGAATTTTTTTCTTTTGACCCCATCCAAACTGACTTCTTTTTTGAATCTTGCAAGTCTAAATTTGTTGAGTCTGATGATCTTGTCTTTACAAATATTGATTTAACCCAAACTCTTACACCTTTTGATATTAGGAGAATTGTGGATTTTCAACACAGTATTTTGCCTAGACTGCTCATTCCTAATGATAATCACATCTCTAGGACGATAACCACTTTATTTGCTAATTATGAGTCCATCTGTTTGATACCTAATTGGGCCCAACTGTTTGACAAGTTGAAGCGGGCCCTTACTTGTGCTTTATTGCCTTGGTGGATGTACTCTTTCTGGCTCTAATTATATATGTTTTACTATTTCTGTGTTATTAAGAGTTGGTCTTCTATGTTCGATAAACTACTACATGCTCTAATAGGTTTTGATTTGCGTAGCAATGTTTCATTCGATATGGATTGGCTGATACTATATGGGCCTCTATCTGAGCATATTTCAGGAGGCTATAACTTAGGTGTATTTTTGCACTTGACCTGGTATAAGCATTCCTCTTTATTTCTCTTTTCATGTTGTTTTCTTTTGTATATATTTGTTGCTTTGTTTATTTTTTTGTTATCTTCTTTTTGAGTTTGGAGTCTTGTCATTTTTCATTCGTTTTGAGTTATGTTTTCTTTTGCATATACGTTCGTCTTTTGGGATTTTATGTATTATTTCACTCCCAATGAGGACATTGTGACATTTAGGTGTAGGGGTGAGAAACTTTAAAAAATTTTAAAAAAATTTTAAAAACTTGAAATTTTTGAAAATCCAAAAAGATTTTTGTTTTGTTTTTTGGGAATATATGTGCTATTTCTGATTGATTGTGTTATCTTGTATCCTTAGTATTAGGTTGTGTATAGATATAGCGTGCATTGATGGAACTTAACTCTAAATTATGATGTTTGTATATGATCTGAACCCCCGACATTGATTCTAAGCAAGCTTGACTTTGGTAGATGAACCCGTGAGATTTTGAGCCTTATAAACTAAAAGGCAGCCCAGTGTACAAGTATCCCGCATTCAGGCAGGATCCGAGGAAGGGCCGCACCCCAAGGGGTGAATTGTAGGTAGCCTAATCTGACTTTGTCAGTAGCTGATTCCACGGCTCGAACCCGTGACCTTTTGGTCACACGGATACAACATTACTGTTGCTCCAAGGCTCCCCTTCTTTGAGCCTTATAGACTAATTCATCAATTAGTCTCACATGTTTCTTTCATGTGTGCTTGTTCCCTGATTACATCTCTAGAACTTGCTTTGATTCTCTTTGAAATCACATTTAGCATATGCATTATGATAATATGATAGAGACATTATTTTCTTTTAAGAATCACATAACCAAATTGGCACCGTTGAAAGTTTTACCCCTTTGTTAGCCCTTTTGAGCCTTGACCTTTTGTTGTAAACCCTTCATTTTAGCCCTCGACCTAAACACATTTCCTATCTCTAAGCCAGGGCTAGTGGGGCAACACTTCAGCGTTTGGGGGTAGCTTTTGGGTATTTTATGAATTTGGTGGTTGATTTTGGTGTATGTGGGATATATCACGTGATCATTTGGAAATTGAGTTATTTTGCTCTTGTACATGCCATTCATTCATTTTCTTCTTGAAAAAGAAAGGGAAAAAAACCAAAAAAAAAAAAAAGAAAAAAATGAAAAAAATGGAAAAAGTTCAAATGAAAAAGTTTCCATTAAAAAAAAAGTGAAAAAAGTTGAAAAATTTTTTAAAAAAATCTCAAAAATTAACGAGTTGTGAATAAGAGCGTTTGGCATGAATGTATCCTTGTGTACTCATTTTCGATGGTCAATTTTAATTGGGGTGTGTTCTTATTGTGTGTTTTGAGAGAATGTGCTCATTGTAATCATTGCAAGTGATGGTTGTTCATTAGGCTAGCTTTTAGCTCCTCATTTTCCAAATTGATTGTCCCTCTTTTACCCTTAACCTTGCCTCCATTACAAACCGTAGAAAGTTCTCTTGATTATTATTTTGCATTTTGTATTTTAGTGGTGGAGAATTGAGAATCTTATCAAGCTTATGGTAGTTTGTTTGATTGGAAGAGAGTTGAGTGACCCTTGTCATATTTTAAACACATGAGTGAGAGTGTTTCACATTTCCCCTAAAGTGAGGTTCTATCAGTCACGCTTGTACATAATTTCTAAGTGAGGTGAAAGATTGTATTGATGTCATCAGTGGAGACTGAGAATTTCTTGATGTGTACATTGCGTTTGTATGTGATCTAGTTCTTTGGGTACTTGAGTGATATGGTTGATTAGAATGTGTGTATATTTTCTCCAGTATTGTGTATATAAGTTTTTTTGTTAAAAAAATTAGAAAGATTTTCGATTTTCTGTTTTTGGTTTTCGTTTTATGGATTTTGTGCGTATATCTTCTGCAAACCCTCACGAGATCTTCCTCGTCCACTAGGGATAATCTAGAGGTTTAAAGGGCCTATTGCACATGCTAAGTGCATCCGTGATTCCTACAAAAGTGAGTTAGAATTTTATTTTTTTCTAGGATTTTTAGTTTTGTTCTACTTGAGGACGAGCAAAACTTAGGTGTGGGAGTATTTGTTCAACCATAAATTATGATATTTTATACCCTTTTATTTTCTAATAATTGCTCGAAATAAATTGGTTAATTAGAATTTTAATAATATTCTTGCTCATTTTGTAGGGATTGGAAAATTTGGAGAAAAACAAATAATGTTCCCAAAGTATGGACTAAGAGAAGAAAAACAGAATAGCAAGGAGCCAGCGGCCCAGCACCGAAGCCCGTTTCATGCTAAACCCAGCCTAGGTGCCATTCCCCTTCTCCTTCCTCTCTTCTCGTGACTGGGCCTGGCCCAACTCCAGCCTCTTCCTTGCTCCTGCTTCTTCCTTCTTTCCCAGTTTTCCCTCTTCTCTATTTGAGCCTAGCCCACAGGCGATAGGGTGAGCCCACCTCTGTCTTTCTTTTCCCTTCCTTTTCTCTCCAAGTGGGCCGGATTCTTCTTTTTTTATTCCCTGGCCTAGTTCGCACCTCCAGATCAGGCTTCCCCATCCCTCTCCTCGTCTTCCCCCTCTCTATCGGGCATGTTCTTTACCTTCACACGTAAGCCCAATAGCCAAACCGGGCCAGTGCCCCAACCCAGTTTCTTTCCCACTTAATTCCCACACGCCCTTGTCACATGACAGCTCTTCATCTCCTTCTTCTTTCTCCTATTTATTCTACGCATAAAATTACATGTAGCAAACTCATAGGAAACGAATAGAGCCACGAGCAGCTCTTCCTCTTCCCATTCCTAACCGTTACTCCCTCTCTCTCTCCTTCTTCATGTCCAAAATCATCACCATCATAAATGCAACGGTTACAAGATGAACGAAGGAGTGTTGAAGGGGTAGGAGGCAGCATTATAGGGTCTTCAAACAGGGGTCCAAAGGCAAGAAAGAGGGTAGCACAGTTGAATTTTTCATTCTTCTCTTTTAGGTTTTACATTGTTGTTTTGAACTTTAGACTTGGTTGTTTAGTCTAGATTCAAGAAAAACTTATTGCTCAAGTTTTTGTCAATTTAAGAGAGACATAATTTAATTAGTTGTTCAAGTTCTTCTGGTTTCAATCTGCAGCACTTTGATTTCACTGATAATGTTCTCCCTGCTCTTCAACCTTAGGCCATGAGTTCAAAGGTTTAGGCGGTAAAATTCTTCCAACTCTCTCACTTATATGTATGTTGATTGATTGCATATTTCATGAATGATTTTCATTTTGTTCTCTTGAAGTTGAATTTGAGTATAAATAGAGTTAGGTAAAAAGTAGTTTCAGTGGTCATTTAAACTTTCAATTTGCGATTAACTCTTATAGTATTAAGTTTGAATACAAATAAAATTAAAACTTTGAAAAAAAAGAAAGATTACATTAGCTAGTAATGCCATTTAGGGTTAACTATTATTTCATCAATATTAGAACAATAGCCCTTGATTAGCAATCTAATTTCATACACCATCCTTGAGGATCAACACCCGTAATTACTATGGTGATAACCATATACTTGTAGAAATTACTACGGTAATGGCATGCTTTAATTAGATGAGTTAAACTCTTCTTTATGGAATAATGTTATTATTCTCTCTTTTGTTTTTCAAGATAAATTATATTATTTAGTTTATGAGTATTAATAAAAAGGTAGTATTATAAGGTTTCAATGATTTGATGTGCATTATTTTATTCCTTAGTTAATTTAATTTAAATAGTGTTTATAACAAATTATTAAATCTTTAAAACCTTTTAATTACTAACTCTTAGGGTTTATATTGTTTAAGTTGAATACATACAATACATACATATATATATATATATATTATATATATATATATGCACACAAATATATATATATATATATATATATATATCATTATATATATATATATATATATATATATATATATATATATATATATATATATATATATATATATATATATAGACACACATCACATGCATATAACACACACACACACACATATACACACACACACACACACAATATATATATATATATCTAATATATATATATATATATATATATATATGTACCACACACACACACCACACCACATACATACATATATATATGTTCATGGATCTCTTGGTACTAGTATTTATAGATGGGATAACACAGGTAGGCTAAGGTTGATATGATTTTCAAAAGGAAGAGACACGACTTTCCTAAAGAGACCATAGTCAATGATGTTAGTGTCGAGAGTAATACAACGGCAGTAGACAAGTCTGCACCTGTGGAAGTTGGCGAGACCTCAATTCCTCCCACAAGCCCTTTAGATACTTCAAAGCACTATCACTATTGATAATATTGATAAGCCTTTAGAGCGTGACCCTGAAAAACAAAAGCAAATTTAGGAATATACAATTGAGTTGCATGATAAAATTCGAAGAGTTTATATAAGAGCAGGTGCTTACCAACAACTTTCTCAAATCGAGACCAGTCACTCATCCTCGATTGTTTCAAGCTTCATGGTATACATTATTTCCATGGTTCGAATATTCTTTAGAGAAAGACGCTACTTTTTGTCTATCTTGCTATTTATTCTACAAGGAAGATAATCCTTTAGGATTCAAGGCATTCACTATTGATGGTTTTTGAAATTGGAAGAAAGTTAGGAGTGGAAAAAAATTATGCTTTTTTGAACCATGTTGGCGAAGTGCCAATCACTACCCACAAAATGCTAAGAAAAGTATAGATGATTTATTGAAGTGGAAGCAACACATGCCTTAAGTATTTAATAAACAAACTGCACAACAAATTCAAGAGAGTAGACTAAGATTAAAGGTATCAATTGATGCAGTTCTATGTCTGGCATTTCAAGAATGTGCTATAAGAGGTCATGATGAGAGGAAATACGCTATAAATCATGGTATTATTGAACTTGTGAAACTCTTGGCTTCTTATATTTCAGATGCTGCAAAGCTTGTCTTAGAGAACACTCCCAAATATGCTTTATATTCATCTTCTAATTCACAAAAAAAGATTTTATAAGTTTTAGGGTAGAAAGTAAAAAGAGCAATCCGAATCGAGATTGGTGATTTAAAATTTTGCATTATTGTTGATGAAGTAGGGGATATTCAAACCAAGAGCAGATGATAATTGTTCTATGATAAGTTGACAATAAGGGCCTCATCAAAGAGAGGTTTTTCAGTATTGTTCATGTTCCAGTCATTTTTGCAGCAACTTTGGAAAATGCAATTTATGCTGTTTTATCACATTTTGCCTTTGATATTCAAAATATTCATGGTTAAGGATATGATGACGCAAGCAATATGTGTGGAGAGTGGAATGGTTTACAAGCCTTAATTAGCAAAGATTGCCCTTTTTCTTATTTTAATCTTTGTTTTGCATATCATCTGCAATTGATATTGGTTGCTGCATCAAAAGAAGTTAGGCCTATTTATAAATATTTTTCTCAACTGACCACTATTGTTAATGTTGTGCTAGCTTCACCCAGCTACAATGATGAACTTAAGGTTGCATATGTTGATGAGGTTGCTTACTTGATAGATAATGATAAGATTGAGACTGGGACTGGCCTTAATCAAACGGGTGCTTTCCAATGATCTGGAGTTACACGATGGGACTCTTACTTGGGATCTATTTCAAGAATGATGAAACTGTTCAGCTCTACATGGAAGTTCTTAGAAAACTAATTGATGAAGGAAGGAATCCATCTCAATGGGGAGGTTCTGCTTTTGCTTATGAGACTATGAATTTTTTTGAATTGTTTTTATTTTGCATCTAATAAAAGAGACTATGGAGATTGTAGATATACTTTCTCAAGTCTACAGCACAAGTCACAAGATATTTCAAATGTCTTGCACCTAGTCTCAAATACAAAAGTGATGTTGCAAAATTTAAGAGACAAGGGATGGATTTCTCTTTTTGAAAAGTTGAAGTCATTTTGTTAATGTAGCAATATTGATCTCCCTAATATTGGTTCTACTTACATTGAAAGAGGAGGTCGTGCCCGCCATCAAAATCATCAATTCACAGTTGAGCATCATTATTGAATGGATGTCTTTTATGCCGCGATCAATTTTCAAATGCAAGAGCTCAAAAGTAGATTTAATAAGAAGGTTACAGAGTTGCTTAAATTGATTTGCGCATTGGATCCTAGAGATGAATACAAGTTCTTTAATCTTAAAGACATTTTAAAGCTTGTCGATAAGTTTTACGCTTAAGATTTTACACAGGTGGAAAACAAAGACTTGAGAATTCAGTTGTGTCATTATGAGGTTGAGATATCAAGGAATCCAGAACTCAAGAAACTCTCTACCATTTCTCAATTGTGTTGCTAGCTTGTAGAAAGAAGAAAATGTGACGGCTACCCATTAATCTATAGATTGGTCTAACTTGTTCTTATGTTTCCAGTATCTACAACAAGCACAGAACAAGTTTTTTTAGCAATGAACATCTTGAAGACAAGGCTTAGGAACAAGATGATTGATGATTTTCTTGAAAATTTCATGTTAATCTATATTGAAAGAGAGATAGCTAAGCAATCTGATGCAAATTCTATTATAGATGAGCTGAAGTCTTTTATGAGTATTGTTGTATTAATTATAAGATATCTTATTATTATTATTTTTAAATATTTACTATTATCTAATATGAATTAAATACCGTACATATATTTTATCATCTAGAAGATCTACTAAAAGCATTACTATTGGCCCATATATCTTTCTCCCCTTTTTTATTATTTTGTTGAATAATGTAAAGGATGAATTCATTTTTCTTCATTATTTATTGACAATATAGATTACAAAAGTTACCATATAAGTGATTTGGCCCCCCTCATGCAAAGGCCCAGCCTCAGCCCTGGTTGCTTTATTTCTTTCACTATGTGCTCTACTGTTTCGATCTCTATGGTTTCTTTTTTGGTATTGATTTAATGTCTAGTATTGATTCAATGTCTATTATTGATCTTAATGTACCTCTTGGTCTTAAAGATTTTTCAAGCGTGAGTTCTTGTTTAGGTTTGATTATGCTTTTGCTAATCTGTATTCTTATTTTTGATTTTGTAATTTTTATGTTATAATTTTGTGTTTTGATGAATTAAGTTTGAGATTTTCCAATTGAATTGCATTCGTTGTTGTGATTCTATATTCTAAAAATATATGGTAGTTTGAGGTTTGAATATATGTGGTTTTGTTATTAGTCGGTTTTCAATGTTTGTTTGAATGATTTTTTTATTTAATTTATATTTTTTAGTTCTAACTATTTATTAACGATTAATGTATAACATTTATGTCACAGTAAGAACAAATTCAGCTCACAAAGAATACGTTTAATCATTATTATAAAATGTGTTTATCTGCATTAGTAGTCAACAATGTTCACTCACTAAAAATTTGTGTTCAACTCACTTTTAAAAAAATTCATCTTCACTAAACATGAGTTTGCTAACAGAAAAAAAATAGCTCGCTATAAGCAGTTATGTGCTCACTAAAGATAGTTTTAATCTCCCTAGGGGGAAAAAAAAGTTCATCTCACTAAAAAAAAATGTCTAGCTCACTATGATTAAGTTTGTACTCACCAATTATGCAGTCTAGCTCACTATAAAAATTATGCGTGTTTTTGCATAACACTTTTGTGCTCACTAAAGATAGTTTTAGCTCACTAGGGAAAAAAAGTTCATTTCACTAAAAAATATGTTTAGCTCACTAAGACTAAGCCTGTGCTCACTAATTGTGCAGTCTAGCTCACTATAAAAATAGTTTTTGTTTTTACAAATGATTCTTTATTTTTGTGGTCCACATTAGATTAGTCTAAAGCCAAGGTCATTGACATTGGTGAGTATGTTAGATGTTTGTCTAATTCTGTTGGTGTTTCCAAAGGGAAAGGTATGACTTCTGAGTGCAATTATGTTATGCCTGATAATAGTAATATTGTGGTTCTTGGTTCTAATTATGCTGTGGATGATAAGGAAAAATGTGTGGCCATTGTAGCTAAATGTGTTGTTGAAGTGAAGGAGGCTAATGAATAAAAAATGGTTAATAAAAGAGTTAGTTCTCTAAATGAAGCATTTAAGGGGGATATACAATGCATATGCTTTTCATAAGGGTTCTGTTGTAAGGTGTGATAAGTTGAGGAGGAGAAAGGGCACAAGAGGTGCGTTCAAGAGAGTTTTGTTGCAGCAAACAAGGTTTTAAAGTTGTCTTGGGGAAAAGGTAAGACATTTGCTAAATGGAGCCATAGGTACAATTGTAAGTGTAGGGATATTTGTTGCATTGATGCTAATAGTGAATGGGGTCGTAAGAAGCATGACAAAATTCACAATCATGAATTGGTTTTAGAAGATGAGTTTCATAAGTTGAGGTCGCATAAAAAAGTTAAGAAAACTCATATTGGTTTTTTCCAAAGGATGAGAAAAAATGGTATGAAAGTTTCTCATGCTTATCGGTTTTTAAGAAGTGAGGTTGGATGATCCTCATTACTCAGATTTAATAAAAGGGATGCCTACAATAATGTTGTAAATGAAGTTAAAAGGATCTTAGACGCTGTGATGTCAATCATTTGATGCGTGCTTTAGAAAATAGGAATGCCAATGAGCAAGATTTATTCTATAAATTTGAATTGGATGAGGATGATTGTTTGGTGAGCTCATTTTAGAGATATTCACAAATGAAATTCGACTATTTATTGTTTGTGATCACCTTGTACTTGACATGACATATAGAACCAGCCATTATGAGATGATATGCACACCTTTTGTTTATATGAATCACTATATAAAGAATGTTATGGTTGGATGCAGTGTCTTGATGAATGAGAAGGCTGAGACTTTTGTTTGGTTGTTCGAAACATTTTTGGATGCTATGGATAATGTATAGACTAAAATTATGATGATGGTTAAGCATTTTCTATGTCAAATGCTATTGAAAATTTTTTCCCTTTGGCAAAGCATAGGTTGTGTATTGGTATATCTTGGAGAATTCAAAAATGGATATTGATTATGTTAGGGTTTTGGGTTGATTTGCTGATAAGGTTGACCATGTTTTGATGCGATGTGACACAGAAGTAGAGTTCAAATTTTCTTAGAATAGGTGAGCTGTGCTATTTTAAAATTTTACCCCCTTCTTTTATTATTTTTATTCACTGCTCACTAAGCTTACCTATTTCTGCTTATTGACTCATTATTTTGTGCTCACTATTTTTGCTATGTTAGGCTAGTTGAAGAGTATAAATGTGCTAATAATGCTTGGTAGGCTAGACTGTATCAGTCAAAATAAAAATAGTGTTTAGCTTTTTGCAAGGATTTTTTTTTTTTTTTTGGTGGCATCTTATCGTCATAGAGAAATGAGTTTGCAAATGCTTCTTTGTTAAAGTGATTTCAATGCTACTTGTGGTCTATTTGATATTTACAAATATTCTATGATGTTGTGACTGGGTGGAGCATTAAGGAGAATGATGAGAATGTGAAGAATAAGGATGGTTTCCATGAGATGTATTTGCCACATGTTAGCCTTTTATAGCATGCTGCGAAAATCTGTACAAAGTTTTGAGAATCAATACATTAAAGGGGAAGGGTGTTGTCAAGATATGCTTAGCTCAACTGAGATTCCTTATGGTACAGAGCATATTTATGTTGTCTATGAGAATCGTTTTAAAGAAGTTTGGGTTTATGGTTAGGTTTAATCTTTTAGATCAACAAATTATTTGCGACTGCAAGAAGTACACTGAGAGTGGTACTCTTTGCTGCCATTGTTTGCATATTTTCAATGTTCATTGTGCATCTAAAGTTGTTGATCAATATATTTTGAAATGATGGACTAGGCTAGCTAGATCCCCTTGGACTGTAGAGGAAGCTTTAAGTAGTAATGTTGTTAGTGTTCCTGGTTCCATATATAGAGTTCAAATGCATAGACAATTTGAGTCTCTTCTTCTTAAAATGAAGCTAATCTTCATGCAAGAAGGCTATGCAAAGAAGGGATAAGTTTATGTTTTATGAGATAGAAAATGATCAGCATGCAAGTGCTGGTAATCAAATCATTCGTAACCCTAAGAGTTCTAGAAAGAAAGGTCAAAGGAATGTAAGGAGGAAGAGCACATTAGAGAAGATGTCTAACATTATAAGATCAACGAAGGCAACGTTTTGTTCAAGGAACGGAGAAGATGCGTCATAACCTCAGGCTAAATTCTTTCCACAATCTTAGTGAATAAGCCACATATCTCATCATAATAGCTTTTGCAAGTTCACTGAAATTGTGTTTTGGCTCACTAGAAATGTTGATATGCTCATTAATATTGTTTGTCTACTCACTAATATTGTGTATCTACTGACTAAAATTGTACAGTAGCTCACTACATTTTTTCCCTTCTCATAATGTCAGTTGTACTACGTGCTCAGTAAATTGGTATGTCAGCTCACTAAATATATGGATGTGCTCACTAAAAATATATTTTTTTGTGATGTTTTAGGTTGTTCCTATAGGTGGTTCTAACCTAGTAGTAGATTTTAGCGAAATATATAGAGTTTTTACCTTGATTTTTGATGAAAGGTTGAGGCAATCAAGTGGGGATAGCATGCTTACTAATTAGCTGAATCCTCTTTCTAAAACTCCTAGCATTTGAGGCTAATTTTCTCCTTGCCTTTTTTGTTGCTCCCATAAGAGATGTTTTTTTATTGGTGAGTTAGTATTTTTATGGTAATATAAATATAAATAAATATGTTATTTTATTCTTGGAAGTAGGTTTAGCTATTAAGTCATGCGTGTTTGTCGGGTTAAAGAGATTACATTACCTTTTAGCATTAATGAAGATTTTGCAACCAACACATACAATAGTTTTATTATAACTCAACTTTAAATTTTTTATACGTCTCACAAACTCTTTTTTCTATTGGCTTAACAAGTTGTAGAGTTTTACTTTTTCTTCATTGTGATGTTTAGGTAAACTATGATAATTCTGAATAAATTTCTGTTTTGTTTATTAAAGTGTTTTTGTTTAGCTACATGATGAGATTTATATATGTTTTTTAATTTAGTAAATCATTCTAAATGCTTTAAAGTTTATAACATGTTGCTCACTACAGAAGTATCACAACTCAGTAGTTTTACCCTTTAGCTCACTAGAATTTGCAAAATTATTTATACTTTTCTTTTGGTGATTTAACAATGTAAAAGAAGAGTATTTGTTGATAATGAGATTGAGCACACTACAATATATGAGACACTTTGATAATGTTAGTTGTATGTTTATATCATATTAGTTTCTTAAGTTGTTGCTCACTGTAGAATCCTTTTAGTTCACTAGTTTTACATCCTAACTCACTAAATGTTACAAATTCTTTTGGTTTTGGTGATTGAATATTCAATACTGCAAAATAGTACTTCACCATCATGAAATTTCAACACATTAAAAGAGAAGAAATGCTTTACAAACAGTAGTTTAAACTGTATATGATAGTATTGTTTACATTGGCTCTAAAAGTTAGCCTAAGTAAAGCAATGTTAGTGTGCAACAACTTAATGATATCTCAAGTTTCAGAAATTATGCTTCTGACACTGGATTTTGGTTTACATTTGCATTCATTTGTGCCTCTTATTTATCATGGAATTCTATTGTCAATCTCTTCATTCTATTCATTTATATGTTTTTTTCATTGTAGATGTTCCCATAACACTAGTGTGCTCACATTACATCAAGTAGATCTTATCCTAAAAAAACAAATGTATGTAAAGTTATCATGGATGCATTTGTTGTTCTTTTATCAATATATGTTATGTTTAATTTAAGATATTTTTTAATACTTACTTCATTCTTCTTGAAACCACATTGTTATTTCTTTGTCTCCCAAACGTAATACTCCATGTGTCTCATGCAGAATACGCCACTATCTATGACATTATCTATTGTTCTCCATGACATTTTCATTTGCACTACTTTCATTTGTCTGACATCTTCATGTTTTGGATGGTTGACATTGTTAAGAAATCTTCCAAAAGCTTTTCCATGTGTATATTTAACATTTGTTATAGTTTGCCAATATATTGTAACACAACTAGTTCCCTAGCAACTATTTTCAGTTTAATAGATTTGTCTGTCAGCTGACTAAATATGTTTGTTAGCTCACTAAGCAACATGATTGACATAAACACAACCATTTGCCTAACACACAAGTTCAGCACACTAAGTATTTTCTTCAACTTGCTCGAAGACATGTACAACTCACTAATAAACACTATTGATAAAAACAAAATATTGGCCTAGTAAATAAGTTCAGCTCACTAACTATATTTTGCTATAGTTCACCTAAACATGAGTGCCATTACAACATAACCACTCGCACAAAAAATGTTTTTAATTGACTTATTATGTTTCTCAGCTTACTGAGAGAGATGTTTTATCTAGACACAACCATTTGCAAAACAAATAAGTTCAGCTTAATAACTGTGTTCTTCATCTCACTAGAAGATATTTACAACTCATTAATAGACACTGCTGATACAAACACAACTATTTGTCTGGTAAATAAGTTCAGCTTACTAAGTCTTTTTCCAGCTTATTGGAAGACATGTACACTTCTCTATGATACATGGTTGATATAAACAGCAGTAACTTCCCACTGAATATATAGGTCCATATCCATCTGTCTTATCTCTGAAATTCTTTCTCAAGTATTATTTCAAAGTCAATATACCTCTCTGCTTCTGATTTTGCTTCGCTTACACTTGGGTCCAAAGTTGACTACATTTTTGCATTAGTGTTGATAGATTTTTAAGTATTTGTATGAATTGAAAGAAGATATAATCACCATTGCATCAACCAATACAAAAAATCTTCTTGGAGGGGTTTCACTTCTTTTTCTCTTTGATTTGTTGAGGATAGCAAACCAAACATCAAGTGCAGATGCATCAACGTATTCCCTTGGATGCATGATTGACAAGTGGTACCGGTTTACAACATTTATTTCAATGTCAAACATTTTTTCATTGATATAGTATAAAAATAGTAAGTATATAATCAGTGTATCTTATGTTTGTAAGTGTTTTCTGTTATTAATTTTTTAAATCTAGGAGTTTCATGCTTGCTTGGAATCAAAGTCTTGTAATTGATGAAAGATATAATGAGCAACCATCTTATCCTCGCTTGATAATTCACCTGTAACTTTTGTCATTCTTTTCACAAAGGTGAGTAATAGGGTTATATCAAGGGTCCTTCGCCTCTTGTTAGTTGATGTTTTGTCTTCCTACTATGCTCTTTTTTTGCAAAATATCATGTTAGAATTCACCATAACATAGCTCACTACTTGTCTAGCTATAACTCACTACAAATATATTCCAGCTTACTAAACCTATATTACAGCTCACTAGGACTTATTCAATTCTTCAAAATTCTTACCCGCTTTATGTGCTATTCTCTTTTTGTCATCTTCTCTTCCAGGGGATTTTTCTTTTGTTTGCTCACTTTTCGTCCTTCTACTTCATTCTTTTCTTTGCCAATAGATGAATTTTTTTGTGCTATTCTATCATTGTCCATCGACTTCATTAGTGTCTTTGGCAAGGGTGGTGGTATCTCAAGAGTTTGTGGTGGTGGTAGGAGGCTATTGTGTCTTAAGTGTTGGTGAGGGTAAGGGTTGTTTTGTGCATTTACTATGGGTGGGAGTGTCTCAAGTGTTGATGAGTGTGGTGAGGATGGTGGTGTCTTAGGTGTTTATGTGATTAGGGAGGTGGTGGTGTTTGAAGTGTTCGTGAAGATAGGGGTGGTGGTTGTGTCTTAAGTGTTACTAAGGGTGTTGGTGTTAAAGGTGCTGGGTTTTGGCTATTATCAATCAATTTTAAACTTGGTCTGTCATTGTCCGTTTTTCTTGATCTAGGACTTTTACTTCTTAGACTTTTGGCTTTTGGGCTGCTGCTCTTTTGTTCGTGCCTGCCAAAGACATTCTCTAACTTAGTTATTGACTCTAGTACCGTAAGTCTATTCTACCATTCATCATCCTCACTGAATGGTGGTATCTCAAGAGTTTACCTTCCTTTATCTTTTTGTTCCATGGGTGTTGATTTTGAGATTTAAGTTTGATAATATGAGGAGAACATGCTTATGGCTGTATCTCTTATTTTCTTGTGTGCTTCGTTGTTATTGTACTTTTTTGACAAGTTTTCTGTGAAGGTTCTGAATCTGTTGAATGCACTCGCTAAAGCCTTTATTACTTTAGCCATTTCTTCTGTATCTTTATGTGTTTAAACATCATTCAAGTGTTATAACATGTTAGAGACATGTATTTTATTTATTTTTCTTCTTCGAATTGAGGTAATTGTATTAAATCACACTGTAACTATGATGTTGCATCATTTTGTCAGCACATGCTTGGCTTTTTATTCTTTTTCGACTGAATTTTTATGGCTTGTGCAAGATGCTCTGCTTTGTTGATCTGTATTGGAGGCTCGATTTTTCCTTTTCCAAAAGTCTTTGGCACTGCTTTATTGTCAAGTTCATTGTCTTTTCTTCTTTCATCCTTTCCTTCACCTTTTTATAGTCCAGCCCTTGATTATTGGGAATTATCTCTCAACAGTGTTCCTTATAAGGAGAACTCTACCAAGACATAGCATCTGAAAGTGGCATGTTTATTCAAGTTAATTTAGTATACACTATGTAAATAAAATAGGAACTGTTTCTGATTGCAATATATATGTTAAGTCAAGAAAAACTCTATATTTGGTTGCTAAAAAAAGCTTTCTGCTCACTAACAATGTAAACTAGCTCACTAAAATAAACTAATGTCCACTACAAAAAGTCCTCTTTGTTCGTAGGCAGAGCTATTCAAAAGTGATGTGTGCTTACCAAAATTGTCATTCTAGCTCACCGTAATAGATTACTACTAGCTATCAATAAGTTCCCCTTAGCTCACTAAAAAGGGTGTTCTACTCACTAAAAATTATGTTCTACTTCTTTAAAAATTTCTTAGCTTGCAAATAGATACCAAAACACATATGTGTTAAGTCAACAAAAACATTAACATTTAATATCTACTCAATAAAATGTAATTCAAGTTACTAAAACAAACCAATTTTCACTACAAGTATGTCCTTATTCTTAGTTAGCATAATACCTAAAAGTGATTTGTACTCACCAAAAATGTCATTCCAACTCACTAAAAATAATCTTATACTCACTAATAATTTTGATATTTTGCTTGCTAAAAATCGTTTGAGCTCACTAGCATATACCAAGGCACACTACAAATAACTTTTTTGGTTTGTTGTTATAGCTCCCCAAAAATGATCTTTTGCTCACTAAAAATATCTTTGAGCTCACTAAAACCATGTTTAGTAGATTATACTGATAAAAAAGAGGGAGCTTATGATCAATAATAGAATAGGGCTGTGAAAGTTTGAAGCTCTCTTTTGACATATACACACAGTCTATCAATGGTGTATTGACATCAATCAATTGTTGATATGTCTTCAACATTCGCAATATTCTTCGCTAAATACAATGCACAATGGATATTCTTCGAGTTATTGAAGAACCAGGTCACCATATATAAAACAATGTTTGTTTTGAAACTTTCCCTTGCATCAGTCTAGTTTAGTATGTATTGTGGCATTTTGTTGAGCTTTGTTGTCCCATCTTTAAGATTTCATTCTTTCCTCCATGCTAAAATGACTGCATTGTATTTAGGGTCTTTTAGATTATTCTCATAAAGCTCTTCAACCTTCCTTCTACCAATTGGGGGTGCTAATGTGATATGTACATCCATTGGTGTTGTGCCTATTTTCTTGTCACTTGATATGCACAGTGTCACTGAGTAGGGGGTTAAAATTATCCACAAGTCATTTGCATAGGTCCCCAGGTAACTCAGTTACTTGCAACTTTAAGAATCCTCCAAAACCCATATCTTATATTGCTTGTTTCTCTGCCTAGTTGAACGTCTCTACCATTGCAATAAAACCTATTGGTGACATTCTTGTTTGGAAAATCTTCTTGTGGTTTGTGTTTATCTTTGTAGGTTTTTACATAGAGTTGGGATCTGAAACACCACTGCTCTGATTTGCTTGTTATTTTGGAGATTTCTTTTGGTAATCAGGTTGCACAACTGAAAGTTGTCCATGCTTTATAGGACTTGTACTTTTTTTTATTGACACTCCTTTGTTTTGCAGCTTTAGCTCTTGTATATTTCTTTGATCTAATTTTAAGTTGCCTTGTGTTAGGCTTAATGCTTCTTTTGTTTTCTTGACTCTTTTCATTAAGACTTTATCTTCGAGCTGAATTTTATCTTCTTGTCCCTTTGGAGGCCTTTTGTAAGTTGAGTCTTCTACTGTGTCATCTGTTTCTTTTAAACTTTGTTGATGAATGTCTGTGATAGTTTTCTCTGAGCTTTCTTCAGGACTATTTTATAGCACTAGTTTGCTAGTGCTTTTTTCAGCTTGCTTAGTAATTACTTGCACTCTTACGGATCTTCTATCTACATTCTTCTTCCCCCTTATTGTGGTTTTGTTTTCTCCTACTTTGGTTGCACAATTTTTAGCTGTGTATGCTCAGCTGTCTTTGCATCCTTTTTTGGTTTTTTTCTCTACCTTTTGTTTTGTTGTTCTATGCATCTTTTTCCTATGGCTATTGTACTGTATTATTCAAATTCTGGTCTTTCCTTTCTGATTTACTGGTTTTGTGATTCTTTCATATTAGGGACATTTTGTTTTTCAGGCTCAGTTGCTGATGCTTGCACCTGTTCATCTTCTAGACTTATTAGACTGTTACAAATGTTTCTATTCTTTCGTGCTTCTTGTTTCATCCTTCTCTTCTTTATGACATTACTTGTTAACCTGGTTTTCCCTTCAGAGGTTTTTTCTTTTGTTGATTTTTGTTTTGAAGACTCACTGCTCTTGCTTTTGTCTTTCTCAGGGCTTTCTTTTGGTGTCGAGTGTTGACACTTTTTCCTGCTCTTTTTCATTTGGAGATATTGGTTACTGTTGCCAGTGTAGTAGGTTCTTCTCAGGTTGTGGAGTCTGTTCTTCATTTGTCACAGTACACTTTGCCAATACGTTTTTTTAGGAGATTTTCATTCATCACTTGTAGATCTCTTCTTCGATGCTTCTGTTTGGTTAGTTTCCATCTGTAAACATTGTAAATTTGTGATTATAAGAGTGCGATTTTCTTAAACTGCAGAGTCGCATTTCGTTTAAGTAGATTTAGTTTTTTTGTTTGAATAAGCAAATGAATTATATTTTGTTGATAAATTTTATATTGAAATGCTTCCATTAAGCTTCAGAAACAATTTGTAGGAGATTGTTAGTGAGAATTTCTGAAATATCATTGTGAAATTTCAGCAAATTGAGTAAGAATTTGAGCCAGTTTTTGGAGAGAGAGTGAGCAAAAGTTAGAGAGGCCTTTTTCTAAGTTTGAAATGACAGTTTCCAACAACGATTTCTTACTTTTATCTTTAAGCATAGGACTGATGCATTCATTGCTTTCGCTTTTTCTACTTTTGTCCAAACTAAACATACCATCTGCTTGAAAATTCTGCCCACTTCTACAGTTGAAGAATAGCAGGGCCCAAGAAAAAGGGATAAAAATGCAAGTTTTCTATGGTTGGTATTGTCTATATGTATCTTGATTAGCTTGATGATTGCTTGGAAAAAAAGGATTGCTAAATGTCGCATCTTGAACTCGTACAAACCAACAATTGGTTTGTTCAAAATTTAGAAAATACTAATCATATAAATTGGGCCTTTCTAACCTTGATCAATTACCATGGTTATGTAACCAAAGACTAAGGTGCTGTAGCTGTTTAGAGTGGCAGTATGTTTTAGATTGGTCATAAGTGAATGTGATATTTACAGAGAGGTTGAGAGGTTAGATTTAAATCATTGTAATCACTTTTGATTGCTGAAATATAATTTTAACTAGTAAATTTTTTGCTATGTGATTCACCAAATAATTTTTTAGTTTTTGTGTACAGTAAATGTATATACAAAATAATAAATTATCTAATATTTCATGTGATATAGGAAATATTTTTAAGGTTTGTTAAATTAATCGTTTTCAAATTTAAAGTGTAGTTATTATGTGGTACAAACTCTAAGAAATTATTAAATTGAGACTCTTATGTATTAAAATAGATTATGATTAACGTAATTGAATATGTACACACATATCATATAATAATATGTGGTTCCTTGTATATTGTTAGAATTTATAGCTTGGTCATAAGATACAACAAAAATTATCCCATACTTTTACATAGCATAATAAGAATAAGAATGAAAGGGAGCCTTGGAGTAACGGTAAGGTTGTCTATGTGTGACTAAAAGGTCACAGATTCATGCCTTGGAATTATCCATTGATAAGGTTAGATTATGCTGCCTACAATACACCCCTTGGGGTGGGGCTCTTCCTCGGACCATGCGTAAATACGGGATGCTTGTGCACAGGGCTGCCCTTTTAATAAGAACAAGAAGATGTGTTAAACGGAAGACAATCTTACATTTTGATGGAGATCAAGCCATGATACATTACTCAGCCCCTCAAAATGGTTCAGGAAATGCAAATTCAAGCACCAATCCTCAGACCTTAGTCCAAGCATTGCTCCTGCAAAGTTATGCACTATCGTGTATGAACCTTCGTAAAGACCTGGTTTTGTTCATCTGATTTCCTAAACGTCCAAAAGGTTTAGGGCTAATATTTTTGCATAGGGTGTTACCTAATAATCTCAAATAACAAGCCATGAAGAAAAAACCAAGTTAAGTAAGTTGCTTCATAAAGATTTTGTTCCACAAGTTAACCGTTCCATATTGAGTTCCATTCTGACCCGGTTTGAGTTTCCAGCTCGTTCACCACCTTAAACCTAATTTAAGCCTAATTTCATTACTTAGGCTCATTATTAACATCCTAATAAAGTCATTCATAGTTTGAAATCCAGTCTAAATCAATTAGAAGTCAAGCAAACCAACTGCTCATGTTTGGCGCCAAACTGGCGGATTTGACTGTTTTTTATCAACGGTTGAGATCTCTTCAAAGAGAGGCTTTGGTCACCAACATGCCTACTTATTTTCAAGCCTACACAGTTAGGAACATCATCATTTTCACGTTTGCAGCTTTACAAGACTCCTTGGCCTTTAGGAAGAGAGATAAAGATCACACTTGATTCTGATTGGCTAGCTATAATCTAGGTCAAATCAACAACCATTTCTATCTTCCACATGTGCAAGTGGATTGCTTAGGATACTAATGACATGTTCAAGCTTGAGTTTAGCATAATTAAGCATGTAATTAGCTAGATACACGAGAGATACTTAGGCTAAGCTAATCCAGTTTTGCATTTTGGTTTGTATAAGCTGGATTAGAGGTTTCCTAATGACTAAGGAAACCCATAAGCAACTACACAGCTAGGCAGGAGCTTGTTTAAGTGCTTGCTAGCTTGTTCATTGCATTACACATTGAATGAATAAGAATTCAGTTGAGCTTTGCTCCTAACTCCCCGGTTCTCTCTAAACACTCCAACCAGCTTATCTTTACCTAGGCTGAGTAAAGTGGTGTTCTAGTGAGTCTTAATCACTCCTTAGATATATACTAAGAAGGAGTAAGGGCCCTAAACTAATTCATAGTGGTGTTTCCATATCCATAATTCAGATTCGCAACTATCTAGCCTAATCTACTCTAACCGGGTTCATTAGAATCCAAGCTTCTGTTTTCATTCCAGTCTTAGCTTGCCTACATTCCAATCCTAAATGTGGGTTAGTTTGTGAAGGAATACATCATATATGGTATCAGAGCAAGTTTCACCTTGGCCCTGACCCTCTGTTCTAGCCACGTTTTCTTTCTGCTCAAACAAACTCCAAAACACATTTCCCAGTTTGATTCAGTTGCAAGCATAAGTTTGAGTATGACCTTGGAGGAGAACTTTGAAGCACTCATGAAGAACTTTGAAGCCACTACCATCGACCTTAAAGAGCTCAAGAACCAGAATGCCTACTTAAGGTGCTAACTTGTTGAATCAATGACGTAGAAGAGAAGAAACCTAGTGAGCTCGTCTAGCTAACCGGTTCTGACCAAGAGGAAAGAGCTAAGAGAGATAGCCAGCATTTAGTCTCTACTAGTGAGGAGGAGCCTCCTAGGAGACTAAGGAGAAGAGAAAAAAAGACCCCTGCCTAACTTTAATGACTTTAAGGTTGACATTCTAGAATTTAAAGGGAAGCTAGACTTGGATGAGTTCTTGGAGTGGATGCAAACAGTGGGGAGGGTATTTGATTTCAAAGACATTCTTAAAGAGAAAAAGGTAAAACTTATTGCTTTCAAGCATAGAAAGTATGCCTCTCTTTGGTGGACTAACTTGTGTGTCAAAAGGGTTAAGTTAAGAAAGGACAAAATCAGGACTTGGGATAAAATGAAAGCCAAGCTTAGGTCTCGATTTCTGCCCCCTTTTACCTTCAAGATAACTACTCCCTTTTACACCATTTGACTCAAGGAACTATGTGTGTAGAGGAATATACTAGGGAGTTTAAGAAACTAATGATCAAATGCAACTTACAAGAGTCAGAAGACTAGACCATTGTGAGATACTTAGGGAGACTTGATCCTAGGTACTCTAATGTTGTTAAGCTAAAGCATTATACTAGCTTTGATGAAGTGTGTGTCCTTGCTTATACAATTGAGCAAGAAAAGAAAACTAGAACCTACAAAAGAGAACTGCCCAAGCCACTACCCCGAAGCTAACCTTTTAATAAGGGGAGTTCCTACCCTCCACCTAAACATCCAACATTATCCTCTTCCACCCCACAAAAAACCTAAGCTCCACCAAAAATGCTAGCTCCACATAAATAGCCTAATCCCAACCCCATAAGCACCAGGAGATGTTTTAAATGTTAAGGTCTTGGTCACATTGCCTCTGATTGTCCAAACATAAAGGTAATCACATTGGCCGAGTGGGAGGCAGTTAAGGAGGAGGAAATTGAGGAGGAAAAGGAGGTTCATCTAATAGAGGAACAAGATGAGAGTCACGAGGAGGTAGTGGAAGAAACTGATGAAGGAGAGATGCTGGTCATAAGGAGGGCCTTAAGTGGACTTGAAACCAAGGAAGAACAATTAGAGAACATCTTTCACTCTCGGTGTACTATCCAAGGTAAAGTCTATTCTATGATCATTGATGGTGGGAGCTGTGCCAATGTGGTTTCCTTAAGCATGGTGGAAAAGCTCAACCTCCTTGCTACTATCCATCCCTACCCCTATAACATCTAGTGGCTGAATCAAGGTAAAGGTTTATAAGTCAATTCTAGATGCTTAATTTCTTTCTCAATAGGTCAGAACTACCATGATGAGCTTTGGTGTGATTTGATCCTCATGGATGCATATCACATTATGCTTGGTAAGCCTTGGCTGTTTGATAGTGGGCTAAGCATGATGGGTACCTATACACCTATTCCTTTACCAAGGATAGGAAAAAGATCACCGTTGCCCCTTTAAGACCTTCCCAGATCCAGAAAAACAAGCCATAAAAGAACCCCTTGTAAGTTGACCTATTCCTCACTTTTAGAGAACCATTACTTAAGGCATCTTATCATGAGTTTAAGGCCTTTAAGGAGTGGATTCTTACTGCCCTTTAGGAACTAGAATATACGCCACTAATTCATCCCTTTGCTTTGTCATTACTGGAGCAGTTTAGTCATGTCTGTCCAGATGACATACCATCTGGCCTAACCCCCAAAAGATCCATCCAGCACCACATTAATGTTAATCTAGGAGCCATACTCCCAAATAAGCCTGCTTACAGAATGAATCCCAAGGAGACTATGGAGATACAAAGGAAAGTAGTACTGATCAACAAACGATTGGTTAGGGAATTACTTAGCCCTTGTGCTGTTCTAGCCTTTTTAGTCCCTAAGAAGGATGGGAGCATGAGAATATGTGTGGATAGCCGTGCCATAATCAAGATCACCATCAAGTATAGGCACCCTATTCCAAGACTAGAAGACATGCTGGATGAACTTCATGGTTCCAGTGTGTTTTCAAAGATTGATTTAAGGAGTGGTTACTGTCAGATTAGGATTAGAGAGGGAGATGATTGGAAGACAGCATTCAAGATAAACGGCGGTTTGTATGAATGACTAGTTATACCATTTGGATTGTCAAATGCACTAAGTACCTTTTGAGTTAATGAACCAAGTGTTCAGGCCTTACATTGGTAAGTTTGTGGTGGTGTACTTTGATGATATTTTGATATAAAACAAATCAGAAGGTGAACACCAAGACCATCTGGCTCAGATTATGGTAGTCTTAGAAAAGGAGAGGCTGTATACGAACTTGAAGAAGTGTACTTTCTTTTCTTTAGAAGTAACTTTCTTAGGTTATATTGTGACGGCTAAAGGAGTAAAGGTAGATGAAAGTAAGGTTGAGACCATTAGATCTTGGCCAGTACCTAAGAGTATTCATGATGTGATGAGTTTTCATGGGCTTGCCTTATTTTATAGGAGGTTCATTAGAAACTTCAATACAATCATGGCACCAAGGACTGAAGTGCTTAAAGGTTCATCCTTTAAATGGACCGCAAAAGCATATTCTGCCTTTGAGGAGGGAAAAACCAAGCTGACTGAGGCACCAATACTAGCATTACCTTACTTTGATAAGGTTTTTGAGATTAAATGTCATGCTTTTGGTGTAGGTATATGAGGAGTTCTTACTCAGGAAGGCCGGCCCTTAGCGTTCTTCAGTGAGAAACTTTGTGATTCCAGGAGGAAGTACTGGACTCATGAGAAGGAGTTCTATGCAATAGTGAGGAGTTTGGAGCATTAGGGTTGTTATCTGATGGCTAATGAGTTTATCTTGCATTCTGATCGTGAGGCCTTGAAGTACATTCAACGACAACACAAGTTAAACTTCAAGTATGCCAAATGGGTGGAATACCTTTAGTCATTCCACTTTGCCATCAAGCATAAGTCAGGAAAACTCAATCAAGGAGCAGATGCTCTTTCAAGAAGACATTTGCTATTGTTTAAACTAGATGCTTGCATTCTGGGGTTTGAGCATCTTAAATCCCTTTATGCTACTAATGAAGATTTTGGGAAGTTATACTCTGTTTCCTTAAAACACCCTAAAAGAGAGTTCATGGTCTAGAATGAGTACTTATTCAAGGGCACACATTTGTATGTTCTTAGATGGGGTACTCGAGAGCTACTGATTAGGGAAGTCCATAGAGGTTCTTTGGCTGGACATTATAGAGAGACAAGATGCTAGCTATGCTAAGGGAGCATTACTTCTAGCTAGGAATGAGTAAGGATGTTCAGGACCTCTTGAGAAGATGTTCTATTTGCTAAGTAGCCAACAATTACTCACTGCCACTTGGGTTATACACCCCACCGTCTATTCCCTCCCTCCCTTCGATTGATGTAAGCATGGATTTAACCTTGGCTTACCTAAAACTCAAAGGAATAAAGATTCCATCTTTGTGGTGGTAGACAGATTCTCAAAGATGGCTCACTTTATAGCCTGTAACAAGACCAATGATTTCACCCATATTATTACTGAGCTATACTTCAGAGAGGTTATAAGATTACATGGGATCCCTAGATCCATTGTCTTTGATCATGACATAAAGTTTTTGAGTCACTTTTAGATTTCCTTATGGAAGAAGATGGGGACCAAGATCAAGTAGAGTACCACACGCCACCCCTAAAATGATGGCTAGCCTGAGATAACAAACAGAACCTTGGGTACTCTTTTAAGAGCATTGATCAAGTAGAATACAAAAGCATGGGACTCGACCCTATGCTGAGTTTGCTTACAATAAGGCACCCAGCAGAACCATAGGGATGTCTCCCTTCAAGGTAGTTTATGGAGTTGATCCATTAAGCCCCCTGGATCTGGTGCATAGAAACTTAAAAGAAACTAAGTGTGGAGGCCAGCAAAAAAGTTGAAGAAATCTAGAAGCTCCACAATT